>CM021107.1:109293320-109893320 GCA_007115665.2 Sequoiadendron giganteum | reverse complement strand
TAAAATCCCTTGAGTTACACAAATGAAACAAAAGAATAAATCTTTTCTCTTTCACAAAGGCTAAGCTTGAGAAAAAACAGACAAAAAAAGAAGTGTTATTTCATTTCCTACTCAAATGGAGCTCAACATAGCAGGTTATTCAAAAATAATGAAGGATAAATTTATTTCCAACAAGAAAAGGCTTACCATATTTGGCCTCAACGTGTTTTTGCTAAAATTCCACCATGAAAACCTTCAGAAAAAGCTTGTGAAAGCTCTAGATTCTCCATTGAAGCTTGAATAGAAATGCAAGAACACCGCAGAGAAAACTCCAAAAACCCTCATGATGGCTATAGGCATAGAAAAATATATTTTTTTAAATGAATTATGTGAGAAAGGTCATAGGTTTTCCTTCAGTTTAGGGTTTTCTTTTACCCTAGAATGATCAACCTCAACATAAGACATTCTTTTCCTTTGATTTTAAAACATTTTGCATGAATTAATGACTATGACATTATTTTAAATACTTTTGCATTCTTTTTGCAATATTACAAGTCGAACTAAACCTAGGTTAGCCACCCCTTGATTTTATTTGAGTTGAAATAAAAATAGAAAATGTAAGCTAGTACTAAAGTAATGGTTTATAAATTACTTTATTATTTGTCATAAAAATGTAAAAGTTGAGGAAATCCATAACACCTAGTAAAGTAACTCATCATTGATTACTTTATTATTTGTTCAAATTGATTAACTTCATGTCAGAATCATGAAAAATCAGAGGGGAGGAGTTAAACTGGAGATTTTTTCTCAAATTTTTAGTTATCTCATGTGGTTTGAAGGTCAACTTTGGTCAACTTAACTATAAGAGGGAGTTTGAGCCTAGTTTGTTCAGTTTACTTTAGTTTTGACTCCTCTTGGTGGGGATTTTCATTTCTTCTTGTGGGAGAGATTTTGGGAGATATTTTTAGATGTAGTTAACTGCAAGAGCCACCTCTTTGCACTTGGAGACTTTTTTTGTATATAGGAGAAAATATAGGTTTTTTCTCAGTTCTAGCTTCTTTCTCTCTTGAGTATTACAAAGAGTTTGTAAATTTTGTAATTCAAATTTCATAGTTTGATACAAAGGCTCCTTTGAGATCAATAAAAGACAACAGTGCATTCATTTTTTATCATCTTTTGTCTCATTTGCAGTTAATGATTTGAGGTTTAATTGTGATTCTAGAGTTTTGAATCCTTTCCTATGTCTCGTTGTTGCAAAAATGAATGCAAAAGTTTCATGTAATACAGGTTCTATGCTATGTTAAGTAATCTTATTAGGTTGATGTTGTGATTGAACATTTGTTTGTCCTTCAACAACCTTTAATTTCAAACCTTCATACAAATCATTGTTGTATTGCATGTTTCAGTTGGAATTATGAAAAGTAAATGTCTTTTAGAGTTGATTGTGAGTTGAAACGGTGAGCAGATCTTTCGGAAAAAATAGTTGTGAATCAGTTTTCATTTTTATAGTCATTTAGGTGCATCGACATCCTTCCAAGTTCAATTTTTTCCATTCATTTTAAATCCCTTCTATCCCTTTTCTTGCATAATCATTAGTTACTTAGAAAAATCAAAAGGGGAACCAACCCACAATCTAGAGGTCTATCTTCATAATAGGGTACCCACAACCTGAAGATATACCAATGTTTCAACAACATTAATTGAGTCTAGGCTTAGCTAAGGTGCAATCCTAGTTCATAACACTAGCATCAAGAGTAAACCAAGAAATAATATTGACAATACTCTAAACCAAGGATCAACATATCTAATCACATGAAGATAACCATCTTCTAACAATGACCCTACAAATGTGAAGGAAATATTTTGTAACAACAAGGTCTAAGAGCTCCTCCAAGCTATCAAAAAACATTGAAGAAGACCATCCATCACCAATTGATGAATCCAAATCACACTAACAACTCCCATGAAACTGTGATACCGAGATACACATGGAATTGTGACAACCGTCTTTTAATTGAAGATCATTCATGGTCCAAACACACTCAACTACAATCCCAATAACTCAAAAGAAGTAGAACCGAGATCTCCAAGACAAGAAGATACAACCACCATCAAAACATCAAGAATCAATCCTACACTACCAAAAAACACTATCAAAAGATTCTAATGAATGTGTAACCAAACAATCATGACAATGTGATAAAACCACATGCTACAAGTCCCAAACATTGAAAAAATTGGAAATCAAATCATTCATTGTCTCATCTCAAAGCAATATATCAATGCTCAAATGACCATAAATAAGGCCAACTAACAAAGTCTACATAAACATTGAAACACTCTTGAGGATATATCTTGTGGCTATAGATAATCCACATCCGAATCAACCCACTACAACCAAATGAGTGATCAACCCAAACAATTGCATAAATCATAGATTCCAACCACTAAAACATGCAAACTCATCATCACATTGGTAACCTACAAATTGAGATATTAAAGAAGATAATCTTGCAGACCTCAAGACTCAAACATCAAATCAACCACATATATGATTTTCTAAACAAGTCCACAAATGAGTAACTATAGTCAAGGAACTAATCAAGTAATCAAGAGATAAGCACAACATCCTAACACAAAACCAAACCACCACCAAACAACCACATACATGACCATGTCATGTCAATGCTCAAATGTGCATACATATCCATGATGCCATAATCATCACCATCATTCTACCTACACTCAACTCTCACCAACAAAAGATGTCTCCACATGTGTCAACCAATTTCCTAAAAAAAAAACCTATGTATTTGTCACCATCAAAGTTGTTAGAAACCCTAGATCAGACATGCAAACCTAAACACCTTCCACATAAGATAAAACATCAAAAAAAGTAGAGCTTTGCATGTCAATGTGCAAAATTGATATTATTCAGGAATTCAGATATTACAATAAGAGAATTGCTTTATAAAAGCAATGTATGCAGCCCTAATGTTGACCTAAAAATAGCTCAACTAAATAAAGCTTACTTATTAATTAAGTAAACTAATTATTACCTAAGCAAAACCTAAGTAAAATTATGCAAGTGTAATTAAATATTAATTACACTAACACCCCCCCATAAGTGTAACTTAGGGAGACTAAATAAGAATGCACCTAAAACTAAGATGAATGAAAGAAATCATGAATGGGTCTCAACAACAAGGCCTGATCAGGTACCCATGTACAAATGCAATAATGATGTAGAGAAGGAAAACCCAGTGGGACAACCCCCCCTACAATGAGATGACTGCTGCACAAAAGCACTGGAAGAACACTGTGGAGTAACAATGGAATGAAATCCAGCAAGCAAGGAAATATACTTCTGTCTATAAGAAACCATATCAGAATCATAATAATGCAACAATAGACTCGATGCCACGAAACACTCGAACACTCCAAACTAGAACAACCCTAGAATCCATAAAGTGACAGTAGATGATATGATGATGACAGAATATGGAAGCTGTGAATCTCGATGTCGATGCCAAACTAAGACTAAAAATCTTCCATGGGAACAAGTACCATAAAGACTCTGGAACATTAACCACAAATTTAGTGGCCCTCAAACTAAGATGGATCCAATGCGGATCATTGACCATAGGCTCTGAATCTAAAGTGTAAACCAATATGAATCTGATATGTGTCAAGCTAAGAAAAAAAATGGCCAAAAGAAACTAAGAAACCAAATTACAACCCATGCAAGTTGTCATCAAAACATAATGAACATTATTATGCAAGAAACCCCCCTGATGGAACTTTATATCAGTTCATTTATTACAATCCCCAATGACTGCAAAAGGAGAGAATGCCTAAAAATTCATAAAAATAAAATAAAAATAAACCTCAGATCTGTGTAGAGGACTGAACCAACTTTCCAATGCCGCAAGAATGGCGAAAAAAGGATCACCGAGTCAAAAGATATGCCCTTCGGAGTGAAAAACACAAGTTCTGAGTTCAAAGACCTGAAAAATAAAAGTGGAACATAATCAGGAAAAATAGCCCATACCACTAGATTGGTGTCGGAATCATCTTTCCAACAGTATCTCGTTTACGGAAAACGAACATTGTACACAAAAGTTATGCCTGATTTGGTGAAAGTGCTCTAGAATGGCCAATTTGGCCTACAGGCAGCCCAGGGGGCTAAAAAAAATAAGTCCCTGGTCCTGTGCGCTACCAGGGGCTGGTAGAATGGGGGCTGGGGTAGAGCCCTTGGTCACCCATGTGACCGTGTGGGATGCAGAAGGGTTGGCCAAGGGTTGGGCGCATAGCGCCCGGTCCCCCATGTGACCACGACGGTTGGTGTTGGAGCCCGCAGGGGCTGGAAAGGCCGACGGAGCTGTGGGTGGTGCCGCTGACCGAAGTGGCTAGCAGGTGGCTGCCTGGTGATAGCATCCATTAAAATTGGCAGCACAAAACCCAATGCCCGAATGTGAGTTTTTTTCATGATTTTTGAGAATTTCTACCTCGTGAAGCGCGCTGGGGAGGCCGTACGACCTCCCTGGCAATTTGTTTTTGCCTTCCGGATCAACTTCACCAAAATCAACAAAACAAAGGGTGATCTTAAGGTTTTGGGGTGCTGCGAACGTGATGGTACTATCTGTTTTTCTCCAAGATGCGTTAAAAAATAGGCTTCCCCCAGAGCTTCCAAAAAATCAGCAAACATGAAACCCTCACAGATCTGGCAAATGATGACCAAAATTTGCAAAATGAAAGCCAAACCTGACTTTTTCCAGCACTGTGAATCCAGTGGTGAAGCACGATCTGATTCAAGATGCTGCATAGATGAAATCAAGGCATAAAATCCTCGAGGAACCCCGAATGAACTCTGCAATTGTTTTCTCTAGAATTTGAGAAGGGGTTGCATGTCAAGGCTCTGATACAATGTTAGAAACCCTAGATCAGACATGCAAACCTAAACACCTTCCGTAGAAGAGAAAACATAAAAAAAAGCAGAGCTTTGCATGTCAATGTGCAAAATTGATATTATTTAGGAATTCAGATATTACAATAAGAGAATTGCTTTATAAAAGCAATGTATGCAACCCTAATGTTGACCTAAAAATAGCAAAACTAAACAAAGCTTACTTATTAATTAAGTAAACTAATTATTACCTAAGAAAAACCTAAGTAAAGTTATGCAAGTGTAATTAAATATTAATTACACTAACAAAAGTCCCTCTAAAAAATACCTATAAACCTATATTAGGAAGCACAAAATTTATAATCAATTGTTCCATCATAAATATCACATAAAACATGTACTTCCTCAAGGTTTTGTTTCTTGAATCATCTGGATGCTCACACAATCACACCTTAAATCTCAAGCACCTATAAGTGATAAAAAATTACCAAACTCTCTTTGCACCATAAATTGAAATCTTCCCTAATCCATTGTGCAGTACACTGCACATGCTCTTGAATGCCTATTTAAAACTAAAAATCTGATTATGTATGCAAACATTATGACCAAAATTGTGTACAAGAGAACATCTAACTTCCAAGCCCCCAAAACTGATCAAAACATAAAAAATATGGAACCAAACTTGTAACACTAGATAGTGCTTGGAGAGAGCTTTCCACAACTATTGAAAGTCAAAACTCTGACACCTTAGATGAAAGTTATGTCCATTTGAAAAAAAATTTCCTCTAATTTGGTTTATGGGTGGTAGGGTGGTGTAGACACCGAAATTATTCTAATTGATATCATGCACCTGATCTTGATTTACTAACATCAGTTCTTCCTGAATCACCTCTTTACTAACCAGTTAATTAAATAATCCTTATTTAATTAATTCATCATAAGTCTTCTTTTAATTAAATAAATAATTTTATTTCGTTAAATCATATTTCTACTTTTAATTAAATAAATCATTTTATTTAAATTCATCCTAATGTTCCTCTTTTAATTAAATAATTCATTTTATTTGGTTAAATCATATTCCTTATTTTGATTAAATGTAACATCATTCCTTTTAATTAAATAAATCAAACTTTATTTAACTAAATGTCCATTATTCCTCTCATTTGATTTAAATAAATCCAAAAATCTAAGTCAAATGTCAAATCAACTAATCTCCATCTAGCTTTTGCAACTTGCACATGTAAATCAATTTAATTGATTTATAAATTCTTCCATTTTCATTCAAAAAGACATCTCATTGGAATATTCCTCCAATTTGAAATCTCCCTCCCAAAAGGATGTATACATCTAACAAGGCATTAAAGGCCTCTTACATGTCCTTTGCATTGAGCCAAGTGGCATTAACTCCATTTTTTCTCCCTCCAACTTGTCATTTCCTCAAATTTAAATTCCACCTAACCACATTTATTTGCACATTCATCAAAATGTTCTCATTCCTCCTCCACTAACATGTTGACAAGTTGCACCTTGCCATTGGATCATGTTTAGTCCCACATTCATCCCTTTTGCCTCTTTCTCCATCATTCTCTTCTATAAATAGAAGGATCTCATTTGGATTTAGGATGCACAATCCATGTAAGATCATTATCCACAATCTCATCCACAATATTAGGCATTTGATTCACAACTTCATGCAACATTATTATCTTCAAGTTTTGAGAAATCTCCATCCATATTTTGTCCATTTTCATCTATTTATCATATTGACATAGCTAGGTTATGGAGAAATTTCACCAAGGAGCATCAAATCTTCACCATTGATCATCAAGCTTGCCAGGAATTGGGAAAGGGCCATTTTCCACATCAAAATGGCACCAATTTCCCCATGGGATTGAAATTTTGAGAATTCAAATAGGATTTAATAGCTTTTTATTATGTTCTTCATATTATTTCTTGTTTTCATGTTTCAAATGAATTTCATGGGGAATGATGTTTCTAACTTGCATATTGGACTAATTGTGTGTTTGTTCTTTATGTTTGTGTAGGTCTAGGATCCCCATTCACATTTTAGTGCTAGAGGGAGGGAAAATTTGAAGAATATAACATGTTTTTTGAGAAATTCCATGGTTTTTGTTGAGTTTTTATGTCTACAAGAAAATTGAATTGCTAGCTGTCAAAATTCATTGCTATTAGTCCAATGGTGCCATATAGCGACACTAACAAACACCAAACTGTGAAACTAAGTCATTCCCATCGAAGAAATTTGAATTCCAAACTCCAAACTCCGCTGCTGGCAAAACAACACCGCATTTGCGCTCACTGGTTTTGCATAGTTTGCCATTGTTAGTCCCCAACAACACTATATAGCACCGTTGACTTCCTTAAACTACGCTACAATCACAGATTGCACTATTGGAGTTGGCTAAAAGGTAGTTTTCAAATTATTTTTTACATGTGCTCCTTCATTTTGATTGTTTTTTATTTCTAACTGGCTTTTGGTCTCTTTTCCTGCAGTATTAACTAGTTTTTGTTGGTGGGCTTGATTAAAGGTGAAGGGAGGAAATAAAGACAAGGATTTCTCTATGGCATTATCATTTCATTGTATCAAGTGTTTTTAAACACTTTGGGGAGAAATTATAATCCCTTTTCTAAGGATTTTGTCATCTTCATGCTTTTAGGACTCAATAAATTTTGTTTGAGCTTAAAAAGAACAAAACAAAGGGATTAAAAAGAACCATACACAACTTACTAGATTTTTTTTTGGACCTAACAATTGAACAAACAAATCTCACACTGCAAATTTGGTTCTTAAAGAGAACTCATATTCTTTCTTTTGAAGGATTAAAATGAACATGCGTCTTTTATGTTTTGTAATCCCTTATCCAAAGTAATATCATTTAAAAATATGTATGTATTTTATCTCATGCCTCATGGAAATCTTGAGAATCAAAATGATTTTTTGTGATATTAAGTTGTGTAAGTGATTACCTCCACACTTCAATTTGGGTTCTTAAAATTGAACAAAATCTTGCTAGTGTGAGTTGAGTATATCGTGAGTGTTCTCTCTTTGTTCCTCAACAAAGATTGATTGAACTATTGTTTATCTTTAGAGGGCCTTCCTGGTGCGAAAAAGTAATCACCCTAGGGAATGAACCAATCGGTAACACACTAAAACCAAGCGACTTCCAACTGGTATATAAGTGTGGGTACTTGAGGAAAGTTCAAGTATCACAAGGATTGTTCTAACAAGAAGGGAAAGAATGGTCTCTTGCCATATGGATGATCCCCCAAAAATGGAATGCCTATACTAGAACCTTTTGTTTAGAAGGCCCAAATCCCTAAATCTATTTGTTGGTGCAAGAACGGTCATTCTAAAGCCGTCCCAGATTTTTATGGCTCTTGGTAGAGATAAGAAGTATGCCATGGGAGTTTCATGGGTATTGATGCTTGGCTGACCTAGGAAGTTTGTGAAATGGAGGGGATCCAGTGTGGTCAAGCATCTAATCATCTACTAAGAGTAGGCATAGCTGGATTTATCCAAGTGGAAACTCAAAAAATATTGTCTCATTTTATCCTAGGATTGTGTATCACTTTGGAATCAAAACACTTTTCTTGAAATATCAAAACATGGAAACAAACATTCAACAAGGTCATCAAAATTCAGACCAATTGGAAAGAGAAAATACCTTTGAAAATTCCACATATTACTACTTGTCCCTAGGGATCTATCCTTAGAGGCTTCTAAATATTTGGGCCTATATCTCAATTTTCTGTCTCTAAAGTCAACCTAGGAAACTATGCCCTTGAATCCTTGATTTCCACATAATAGATTTTGTGGGATGAAAAGGAATTGAGACATAGACATTTAGTTTGAAAATTAACCAAGACATTGGATGTGGTATAATCATTTCATTAATCAAGCTGAAATCAATTGAACCCCACACATGTGCTTGTCATCTTTTGGTCATATGGTTTTCCATGCAAACATTGGTCTTTTGGTTTGAAATACTCTTAGGGAAAAACATGTTCTTCACTACATTGGTCCTATAAACAAAGTCCTCTTAGG
This sequence comes from Sequoiadendron giganteum, assembly GCA_007115665.2. NCBI lineage: Eukaryota > Viridiplantae > Streptophyta > Pinopsida > Cupressales > Cupressaceae > Sequoiadendron > Sequoiadendron giganteum. The sequence continues at coordinate 109,884,369 of CM021107.1, read as the reverse complement.
TTCATCTAGGATCAAATCAAACACTTCACCCATCCCAAAACATCAATTAAATCCCATTCCACAAAAAACCTTTGGAACTTTGGAAAAACCATTCATATTAGACTTTTGGTAAATCTCTCAATCAAAATAAAAATCCCCTTTGTTTGGCTAAGTGTGTATGGATGAATCCTTCCCTACACACTTAGTTAAATTGTCATCCTTTTGGATAAGTTTATCCCAAGGTAACATCCAACATCTTGGGATTTACAAGTCCATCATCCAAATCAAAATCAAAATCCAAAAATCCAAAAGTCTAACATTGATCCAAATTTATCACAAGTTCAACACCCATATCACTCACCCTTTCATATTTCATCTCATCATTGGTCCTAAATTCCTTAGAGGTCAACAAGGTCAAAACACAAGAAAAACATGGAATATAAAATCGATCCATACATCATGATTAATACAAGTAAACCAGATTATCAAGGCCTTACAATACCAATTGATTACAAAAACTCACATTTATACAATCCATACATGTGATCATTATCTCCTACAAACCTCAAAGATACAACAAATGTGAGTTTTCCCAATATGAATTTTGGAACACAAAATCTCAATGATATAATAAATGTGAGTTTTCCCAATCTAAATTTTGGACCACCTTTCCCTATGGTAGATTTAAATCAAATTCAAAACTTACAAATCTATCAACCAAAAAATAAATGCATGAGTCTTCTTCCAAACAATATTATCCCACCAAATTCATACATGCCAAATGTGAATATACCAAGTGCATGCCCACCAAACATGAACATATCAAATCAACACTTGGTGAACTTTGGGATAAATACATTTGTAAATCAAACCAATATTGTTCAAAATACAGGAAATATGTTATCAAATCCATGCATTGATCCAAGTCAAGGTAACACCATGAAAATTCAAAGTTACCTAAACTAAAGCAATGTGTTTCACAATCACAAAAATGTTCAATATCAACCAATAATGCTAAATCTAAACATCATACCAAATCAGAATATTGTCCAAAATCATTCTATCCATGATCCCATGCAAACACCACAAGTATACATTCTAAATATGCTTTCTCAACAACCAAATCAATTGTATCAAGGATTTCAAGATCAAAATCAAGAACAAATTTTGTGAAATCAAATTGTTATACTTAAAAGAATCATTGATTCATATCACCAAGAGACATCTCCACCCCAAAATCAATACACTCTTCCATTGGTTAAACCATGTCATCAAAGCATTGAGTTATATCCACAACCACATCAAGAATAATATCTCCAATGTCAAGAGGTTGGATATCAAGATCAACAACATCAACAACAAAGCCAATCACCCCATCTCCAAGATCAATCACAACAATCCCTCAATGGGCACCTTGAAGCTATGTCTACCTCATCCAATGATCAAATCAACATATATCAAGAGTCACTTTTTTATCATGATCAAAAGCCCCCAACAATACCCAACAATTATCCAATTCAAGAAATGATAACATCATTTGATCCTATGGTTGAAAACATTGACAATCTCCCCACCACAATTGTTGAAAAAAATGATCAAGATCTATCCATCAATAAGCACCTTGAAGATTTTTCCACCTCATCCAACGATCAAATCAACATACATCAAGAGTCACTTTTTAGTCATGATAAAAACCCATCAAACAATGATCTATTTCAAGGAGTGTTATAATTATTTGATCCTATTGATATAATCCATGATCCATTGACCAATGATCATGTTGAAAATGTCTCTACATCACCTATTGAGTTAGAGGACATATCTCAAGAATTTATTCCAAAACATGATCAACATCTTTCACCAAACTCTAGCAATGGTCCTTCCGAAGACATATTGACATCCTTTGACCTCATGGTTACAAATACTAAAGGGATCCTCAACTCAAAACTTGATCCAAATTCACTCAAAGATCAATATGATATTGAGCCACTTCCCATTCCTAATGAAGATATCCAAGAACCCTTTATAAGCAATCCATCCTTTGAAATGGACCCTGTAGACACATAAAAATGAACTAGACCTGCAAGCACTATTTTACCACTTTTCATCCTAGCATAATTATGGCATTTTAATTATGTTTCTAACTCACTTTCGACTATTAATTAAATAATTCATATCTTTTTATTCTCCATGATTATTCAATAAAAAGATCTTATTTATTTATTTAATGTGTCACTAATTATCTAAAGTCTTCTCATAATTAAATAAAGTTCTCAATTTATTTAATTAATCTTTATCAGTTATATCCTCTTGATTATTAAATACATATATTTTAATTTATTTATTTAATATGTCACTAATCCCCAAATCTTCTTTTAATTAAATAGATTTATTAATTTATTTAATTAATCAACTACCTCTTCTAAATTAAATAATTATTTAATTACCTTATTTGACATTTCCCTCATTTTAAATAAAAAAAATTTATTTAAAAATGGCTTCAAATGGTTAACTGCTTCTTGTTTTAGTAAATAATCTTAAATCAATTATTTACCATCTCACTAAATCCATATTTTGAATTAATTTTAATTCAAAATGGAAATATTCTTCTACAAATCAAGTAATTGCTAAAATTACTGATTTTCTAAATCTCATCTTCTTATCTTTTGATTTTTTACTAATTTTCATCTCACTGCCATGTTTATTCTCCATCCTTGATTTAATTTCTTTAATTAAATCTTGTGCACTCGTTTGGGAATTTTACCCTAACCCTAATTGAGAGTTGCCATTTTTGAATCTTGACCATTCATTCTATGGAATTTCTCAATCTCTCATCTCATCCATCCATCCAAAATTGCATTTTCTATAAAATGACAATTTTGTTCTCATTTCGACATCTCTTAATATCTTGAAATCTTGAACCTTGGAATTTTTTTAATCTTAATCTCTTTTGCATTCTATCATTGTCATTTTAATTATTTGCATTTAGAATTTAGTTTCTATTGCATAGCTTATAGTACAAATCCTTCAAAACTTTGCTTAGGGCTAGGCCATATAATAGAGTTTTCTCATCACAATCTGAGGGCACACTCATCATCACAACAAGCTAGCAGGTGCAATGGAAGTCAACCATGGAGAAGGAAGGATTGGGTGAGATGTCTCTTGTTCGTTTATTTACTTTATTTTCCTATGCATTCCATTGACATTGTGGGTTTTATTTCTATTGCATATTATATTAATATGCTAATCTAATCTTGATCTATGCAGAAAATCCTCAATCACAGACCCATGTAAAGAACTTGATCCAAAGCATGTCAAAAGGAATTATGAAATCATTCAAGATCAATAATTTGTATCTCTAAGATACTACAATGATCTAATAGCCTCTCTCCTATCTATACAAGATGATCATATCCATATGGCACATACTCCTCCATCTACCCATGAGATGCTTTCTGTTGATGGTGTTTTTATGCACTTCTCAACACAAGTAACGTGCAGGTGCATTACCTCTCTTGAAAGAAAATTTTCTACAATCAAATTGCAGAACACGATCCCAAGGTCTCTCGGATGTCAGGTCATGATGATGCTTGGAATATATCAGTTGATTTATGTGATTTTCTGGAATCACAAGGCGGTCTTATGTGGTTTGAAGCTGTGGGAGAATTGGGTTAATGAATGGAGTTCTTCGGATATGGAATTACAACACCTCTTGTTGTAGGTTCAAGCAACAGTTTTGGACTCCATTATTTCATCGGATTTGGCTTTACAATGTGCAATGAATCTTAGCATAGGTTGATTCTAAAAAAAAAAGAAAAAGGGCAAGGAAGAAGGATGGTTCCTGGACCTGCAACTACCGATGAACAATGATCATGGAGGTTCCTGCTGTGGACAATTTCCTGAAACAAAATTTCACTTAATTTGAATTCTCACAATGTCACGAAATCTATGCTATCTTCTAAGGACTACAAATATTCATCATTCATTCACCATGTAAATGTGAACAAAGAAAATTTTTAATGAACAACTATGAAATTATAGTCCAGACTAACTTTACACAGTCACCTACCAGTAGCAAATGACCAAAATTATGGACAAGGAAAGCATACACACAACATGAATCTTCAAAACCAGAGACAACATACTAAATCCACTATAGCTAACTAAAGGAGACTAGAACAAAAAAGTAACTTGAAGAAAAGTTTTAACTAAAGGGAGAAGAATCATGAAACATGTAGAGAAACCCATAAATACACCAAGAAATGATTGTATTTTCTATTATAATTTCTGCAGCATGCCTTTACAACAACTCAATCCCAACCTCACATCTCCGGAACATCCAAGTGCTCATCCAATTTAAAAACGGACTTCGACCCAGATGGCAAAATTGGATCTTATCCTCCCTTGACCTTTTAAATTTCAAATTTGCAGTTGGGAGATACCATCCAGAGTTCCATGCTCTGTCAGCCATTTTCAAAACAACATTTCCAGAATGACATTCCGACCTCACATCTCTGAAATATCCAAGCACTCCTCTGATTTGAAAATGAACTTCGACTTAGATGCTAAAATTGGATCCCTTGACCTTTCAAATTTCAAATTTACAGCCGGGAGATACCATTCGAAGGTTCCATGCTCTGTCAGCCATTTTCAAAACAACATTTCCAAAATGGCATTCCGGCCTCAGGTCTCCGGAACGTCCAAGCACTCCTCCGATTTGAAAATGGACTTTGACCCAGATGGTAAAATTGGATCTTATCCTCCCTTGAACTTTCAAATTTCAAATTCGCGGCAAGGAGATACCATCCAGAGTTCCATGCTCTCTTCGCCGTTTTCAAAACAACATTTCCAGAATGGCATTCCGGCCTCATGTCTCCGAAACATCCAAGCACTCCTCCGATTTGAAAATAGACTTCAACCCAGATGGTAAAATTGGGTATTATCCTACCTAGAACTTTCAAATTCCAAATTTTCAGCTGGGAGATGCCATACGGAGTTCCATGATCTCTTCGCCATTTTCAAAACAACATTCCTACAGTGGCATTCTAGCCTCTTGTTTCCGAAACATACAAGCAACCCTCTGATTTGATAACGGAATTCAACCCAGATGCTAAAATTGGGTCTTATCCTTCTTGGAACTTTCAATTTCCAAATTTGCATCTAGGAGATACCATCCGGGTCGCCATGCCCTGTTCATCATTTTCAAAACAACATTCCTAAAACATCATTTCGGCCTCTCATTCCTGATCTCAAGAAGCCTACCATGGGTCTGTCGACAAAACCATTTGATCCAATAAGGAATGCTGAAATTACATCAGGAAGAAGGTATCTTTTAGTCAATTTCAGCTACAGTAAAAAGGAAATCAGCTAGAAGACAAAACTGTTATAGTGACTGGCCACTAGAAAACAAAATAGGAAAAAGATAAAGATGTATTTTAAATTGCTGAATATTGTGGAGTAGGTGAAGCCCTAATGTAATTGAATCTGAGCCACACAATGAAAATCAATCCTAGCCATTCATTTGGGCTTTGGAAAAGTATAAATAGGGGTCTTCCCCTCATTTGTAAGGGTTGGAGAGCTGTTGTAAAAATATCCTGCAACAATAGAAAGCAGCATTGCATGATCTATGGGTGTTACTTTTGAGTTTTCTCATTATGTGTGCATGGTTCTACCTTCCAAGTTAGTTTTAGTTGTAGTTTATTGAATGGAAGTGGTAATGGTGATTGTTGTTACAATATTTGATGAATTTCCAGCCCATACTTTTGGCACTTATTGATGGCAAGTTGTTGTGCAAAGTTAGAGCAATGTTCGGGAGAATCATAGCGACAACCTCATCGGGGCTATGGATGCCTGACTGGTAGCGAGGCAATGTTCCACATGCTTTTGGAGTTAGAGTAAACTATTTTCCTTAACTTGATGGAGCTTAGGTTCTTGCAGCAACTGAAGGATGGGAATTAACGGAATTGCACGCACTTGGATTTTCAACATACTGAAGGTTGGGTTAACTAGTGGTTTTGATCCTTTGGTTGAGCATCTAGCTTGTTTTCCCTAGCGTGAAGGTCGAAACCAAAGATTCTGGGTTCGTGATTCCAGTTTGTCATCAAAATTCTTCGGAGCATTTCCCAGTGAGTCGTCATTTGTTGTGCATATTTTGCACACACGCCCTACCGTAGGCAGGGACCCTCTTTTTTCGCTCTTGACGGGCTGCTTTGCTCCCGTCTCATTTTGCTGTCCTATTTGGTCAACGTGCCCTTCAAAGTCTCATTTTTGGTTGACCATATTTTGCCCCTAAAATAAAAAATTGCTAAGTCTTGGGTTTTTTGGGCCTCGCCCCCCACTCGCTCGATTCACTTTTTCCATCATTTTTTGACTTTGGGAATAGGTTTCTTGTGGATTTTGGATGTTTTTGTGGTGCCTAAGTGAACAAGGTTTCATTAAGTTTCAGGAAGTTGCAAAATTTTCAAAATAGCATTTCTACAGCGACATTCCAGCCTCACGTCTTCAGAACATCCAAGCGCTCCTCCGATTTGAAAATGAAATTCGACCCAGATGGTAAAATAGGGTCTTATCCTACCCATAACTTTCAAATTCCAAATTTGCAGCCGGGAGATGCCATCCGGAGTTCCATGCTCTCTTCACCGTTTTCAAAACAACATTCCTACAGTGGCATTCTGGCCTCTTGTTTATGGAACATACAAGTGCCCCTCTGATTTGAAAATGGACTTCGACCCAGATGCTAAAATTGGGTCTTATCCTCCCTGGAACTTTCAAATTCCAAATTTTCAGCTAGGAGATACCATTAGGGTCACCATGCCCTCTTCACCGTTTTCAAAACAACATTCCTAAAACAGCATTTCGACCTCTCATTCCTGGTTTCAAGAAGCCTACCGTGGGTCCGTCGACAAAACCATTTGATCCAATGAGGAATGTTGAAAGCTCTACAAGGCAGGCATAAGCTATGGGTAGATTATAAAGCTAGGGGGAAATATTACTGTTAGTCATTTTTAATCTAAAGGTGTATGTTCTGAATTGTTCTATTATGTTATTTTAGCTGATAATTGTCTCCATGGCTGAATTATAATACTGTTTTGGATTCAATAATGAGATTATTTGAGTCTGTTCATGCACATTTTCTACATTTGAGCTACATCTGTTGTTGCCTTCTATTATATGAATGGTGTAATTGATTTAATAAAGCACAAGTTGCTTGTATTACTGCCTATTGTTCAGGGATAGTGTAATTGCTTTGAAAAATGTGATAGGAGTGTTATGTTTCAGGTGGATTCATAATAAGAATTATCAGAGAAAGTTGCTGATGAAAGCTTCTGCTTGCCTTGCAGAGCTTTCAGTTATGGGAAAACTTGCTGATGAAAGTAACAATGGTATGAATGAAAATGATCAGATGTTTTCAGACAAATGCATACTTGAGAAGGTAGAAGATGAGAAGGATGGATCATCAAATGATGAGGAAGTTGTTAATGAACAACTTATAGAAGAAATGTACCCAGCTGCAAATCAGCAGTTGAGTCTCCCAAGCCAAGAACCTGAAGAAGACTATGAGTTGGATTTACTCTTTGAAGAAGAGATATGTGATCAGCAATGTTGTGAAACAATTGATCAAATCAAGCCTACATTTGTTGAGTGTAGCAATGATGCAAGTCTGCATAGTGAGACAAGAGAGTTTGCTGATTCAGAGAATACTCTTGAGAACATTAGTGTGTCGGCTGCAAGTGATAGAGTATGTGATAAATTTCAGTTTGAAAGACAAGCCACAATCAGCTGCAATGCGGAAACCATTGATGGTTTTCAGTCTGACAAAGAAGATATTTGTGTTTATCCTCAGAAGGATGCAAGTGACAAGTTCAGTGATGATACCCAATCTGATGTTGAAACGCAAAGTGATGTGGATTGCTGTTATGACAACCCAGAAGAAATTAAGAAGGGAGAAGTGGACAATTTATTCACTAGGAGTGGTTATGACTTTTCTTGTGATAATGTTGTCAGCAATTCTGCCTCCTATGATTGGGGAGATCCAGTTTATGATCAGCCTATTGAATTCTCAGAGTTTGAAGATGAAAATCCTTTGATATGCCCTGATTTTCCATTTGATATTGCATCTAATTCAAGTGAAGGTAAAGAAGAGGAAGTGGTTGAAACATAGATCAAAACAGTGATCTATAGAGTTGTGAACAAATTTCAGATCCGTTTACCACAAGATATCAGAAATGTGCACATAAGGACAACTCTCAGTTGTTGTGTGCAAGCCCCTATTGACTTTGACAATGGTGATGACCTTAAATATGTAATGTATGATGCAAGCAAATTTGATTCGCTTTCCAATCATGAACAAGCTAGTTGTGATGATGCACTGTATGATGAGTATGAATATATGGACACTGATGTAAGTTCATAAATCTCTTTTGATGAGTTTGAAAAAACAAATAACCATGAGGTTTATATATCTAATGAGCCAAATCTTGAAGATTGTAATGCAGATTTGAACAATTCTTTGTTTGCTGACTTGAATGAGCCTAGACATGAGCTTTTTCATATGGATGTTAATGCTGGAAAATAGAATATTCTTCTGAACTAGAATTGCTTGCTGAGCAAGCTTGTGAAATTGAAGAGGTTGATACCTTATGTTCAGAGGATGACTATATGATTACAGATGATGATGAGTCAGAAATCCCTGATGACTCTCAATACCGACATGATGAAGAATAGTTACAAAGTGTGCTAATGCATGAGTGTATTTGTTTGCATACACTTGGAGATGATTTGCATGATGAGCAAGATCTTTTGGTAAGTTCTTGTGATAATTTTAATTCTGATATGCAAACTAGTAATCAGTTTGAGTTTAACAGTTCCAGCCACAAGGCAGAATGTGAGTGCTATTTTTGTCAGTTGGAAGAGGTTTTCATAGAATGTGGCGATGTGAACAACACTGAGGCAAGTTGTTTTCAGCTTGAGAATGATTTAAATGATGAATATAATAAGTTGTTGCCACATGATAATCAACATTTTGAAAGTATGTCTGAATTTCAGATGTATAGTGATTGTGAACATATTGATGATGTTGTGAATGATTGTCTATTAAGAGATACCAACATGTTTTATCAGGCAGATGGTTGTGATCAAGCTATGCTTTCAAATGGTCTTGATCCCCATTTTCAAATACTGCCACTTAATACTAAATCAAAGAATGAAGAGAATAACAGTGATGTGACATATCTGATTTGGTTGACACTTGATGATAGAGTTGAACAGGGAACAAGTTTTCACTTGCACAGGGGCAGTTTGGTATTGCTATTTGCAAGAATGCAATCACCCATGTTGTTGTGGTTTGATAGAGGAAAACATAAGTTAAGGGAGATCAGCTCTTTCTACAGAATGGTGTTTGATGGAGGTAGATGTTGATTCCGGTTTTTCATTTGGTGACCTAGGGTCATCAAATGAAGTTGAAAAAATAAGGTTGAATAAAGGAACAGTTTGAGGACACCTGTTGGACTCAGCTTTTGGTCTACTCTCCAAAGATCTAGAATCTTGCTATGCCCAAATGGGGCATACATCCCTAGTCAGAGCCACTAATGGCACTCTCAAATTCTACAAATTTCAGATGCCTATTTCAATATTTTGAATCTACACTTTCAGAAGTGCACTTGAAGAATTAGTCCTGACTGACCCACTTTGGAGGCTTGTAATTTAAAACCTATTGATTTTCATGCAAAACCTAGTTGTAGACATACTCAGTAGTCATATGTGAGCAAGCATGCCAATTTTTAGCTTCCCATGATAAGTTTTGACAACATTTCAAAAAGTGAAGCTAAAAGGTTTTTGCATTGTTCTATTGTTTGCAGATTGTTAGTTTGTGAAACAACTTCCTGTTTGAGCTTGGTTTTCGCAACCAGTTCACTGTCATGTCAAAATGAATGTTGTTCCATATTCTCCATACCTAAATGATCTCGAATGTCAGTTTGTAGAACCTCATGATCTGATTTGCTATTTTTAGCAGATTGAAACCAAATGCAGTTTGTTCTGTCTTGCAGCTGCATTCTTGACAGCCTTTCTGAGAGGCCAACTTCGACTGTTAGTATCTTTTGATCGGTGATGTTTCAAAGAAATTCCTTATGCACACATGCTCAAGGTATCTTAATTTTCCACTATGTTGGATGGCAGTTCGCCAAGAGTTGATTCACTATTATTGCAAATTACCAGTCATGTGTGTTTCGATTGGTTCAGAACAGTTGTTTCAGAAAAATTCAACTGGGCAACTTTGCCGATTAATATTCGGTTCCTCGTGGTCTATTTCTCTAAGTCATCTTTTGCACTATACTCATGGATCAAATTTCTAAATGCTTGGAAGATTTGATGTCTCCCGGAGGTCGTTTGACTGGGTTTCAAGGGCGATTCCAGAGTCAACCTGGCCTGTTTTGACCGTTTTCCAAAAGGAACAGAAAATAGTTTTTGATGTGGACCCAGTTCATTTTTTGGCTTCAAAAGCATTCAAAGGGCAGTGTCAAATCATTTGAAGGTGAAGTGTGTTTGAAAATGAAATTTTTTTTAGTCGGGCCACTTGGGGCCCGACATGCTTTGCACAATCATGAGGTTGAAGTGTTGCATTGTAATTTATTGAAGAGTATTCCGATTGCAAAAGGCATGAATTATAAGGCACTATTCCATCAGTGGACTCCCAGTTGTTATTGCTATAAGTCTATTCAATCGACTTGAATGAAGTAATGCCATTCACCATGGATAAAGTCATAGTGTGCTTCAGTCTTGATAAGTTTCTGAGCGATTACATGATGTTGAAAAGGAAAACATGTCATCACGGTAATTTCAGTTTAAATTTTATAGTAATTGGGACATGCATTGGGTAGGTATGTGAAGGGAGTGTAGAGGTTTTTGTTAAAGAGACAAAGAGCTCTATTTTAAAGATGACAAACTCATGATCAAACAAATTACAATGCAAAATGGTGCTAAGACTTGTATAAGGGAAATGTGACAAAATAGGTAAAGGGATCGAGCTACATTTGAGGGATGGAATGAACGCCATCATTGCAGGATAAAGAAGAATACATCTGTTGAATAGGCATTAGAAATTTCAAAGCAATACAGTTGACAGGGGCTCGACCTCTATCAACAAAGGTGGATTTGTTGAAAATTATTGAGCATTTGTATTGTATGCAGAAATTGGAAGCATAGGAAATGCACACATTCTGTCAAAAAATTGCCACCCCAGCCTTCTTACCAGCGCCATGGTAGAGAGGCACACCAGGGATATGACAGGGGTGCACACCAAACGGGAAGAGAGGAGAAGGCAGATAGCAAAGGAGCCTGCGTAGCACAACGAAAATGCAAGGGCGGGCACTCTGAAGCAGGAAACCCGCACCAGTGAATGAAAGGCCCGCGGATGGTAGAGAGATGGATGCCCGTAGTCCACCGGAGAGGAGTGAAGGAGTGCGCAAAAGTTGGAAGTGTGAGAACCCTCAACCAGTGGTGCAAATAGGTGAAGGGTGCGGCCATGGACTGAGCATGGGAACACTCCAAAAAATCAAAAGTAGGGCATTCGCGCGGACCTCACAAGAATGTTGATGACGAAGGAAAAAACCCCACAAGGTGTGCGAGAATGCACACAGGGGAGTTTTATTAAAAATTTAGAATGGTTGCATAGTTTGATTTAAGTTGGGGTGGGGCCCATTGCATTTTATTTTCTCGGGTAAGGAAAATATTAAATTGGAAGGTGAGTATAAGATATGGGTAAAATAATATTTACTCCATAGTGTAAATGGATGAAATACAAATGGCGCAAGTAAATTGAAAATTACCAAGGTTAAAATAATTTTCCTAGGAAGGTAAATGGTGAAATATTTAAAATGCCCAGTGGGGATTTTATTTCAAGTAATAAAACATTGGAATTATAAGTGTGCCCTGTGAGAAATTTTTTAAAAGTGGAGAACTTATAAAGTGAATATGTATTCACTGTGCAAATATTTTATTCGCTAGGAAATAATGTGCTACAAGTAAAATGAGTTGAGACAATGTAGAGGAATATTTTAATATTTTCATTGGACAAGTGAATTTATTCACTTTGGGGGAAAAATTTCATTATTTGCTGAAGTATTGCTGCAGCAAATAAAGAGTAGAAAATAGAAACAGTTTGTGCACAGGAAAGATATTTTGAGCAGCTGGATAAAATTTGAAGAATCTCCACATGGGCAGATTTTCCAGTTGCTGGGCAATGATGGACATGTGTTGTTTTTGAGAGAATAAGTTTGTTGCTGCAGAGGAATAAGAGAAGATATTATTTTTAGATTAATCAACGGTGAAAAAGGTTTCCAGATGGAAATTGCTGATCAAATTTAGGGCTGCTCCTACTTGCCTCTCTTCTTCTATATGTTCTATTATTCTCTCATTGTAAAAGGGTTATGAGATTAGTTCTGAGAAGCTTCTAAGTTTTGTATTGGACTGTGTAGATAGAAATTTGTATTCTCTGAGTCATTGTTTGAGTTTGTAAGCTATAATTTTATGAATTCAAGAGTGAATACAACCAGTTTATGTAATTAACATCATGAAGTGCTTTCACATTCATGAATGTCATCAGATTGTCTCTATATTTGTACACTTTTAGTCATTTAAATTCAATAATACAAAGTGTCATTGAATTTATCATCTCAAGTTTTATGAGATTGTTTTGTCTGTTCACTGTTCTATTTTAAGGAAATGGTTAGAATGCTTTGAGTAGGTGATTGTGATTTCAGGTGTGCAGAAGGGATTTAATAAGAAGAATCTGATTGATATTAAGAGAAGGATTGTTGGTGCAAGGCACTAACAGTTGATGCAAAGCATTAGCAAGTTTAATCCACTGGTTGGGGACTATTTGCCGGAGAATTCATTTTATGTGTTTGATTCCATGGCCCAGAAGAGGCACTGATCTTTTATACAGTTTTGTGCATCTCAAAAACAATATTAATTGCAAAATCATATTTAATCTTACTGTGTTATTGTGTGTCCTGCTTTCCAATGGCTGAGAGAGGGTTGAGTTGCTCAGAATTTAGCCAAATTTAAGGTAGTCAATGCTTCCCTTAGTGTATTTGCATTGGGAGGTATCTATTTTATAAAACAATGTCAGTATATGAGTGAATTAAGTTTTGAGCATTATTTAGGTTTACCCACCTTGGTCCTGCAGAGCCAAAAGTGTAGAAGATGTCAGTATTTGACTAAATCTTGTCAGTTGGCCACTAGACTTTGTGTTTCTTTATAATGGAGGTTGGCTACCTCTTAGAGAGTTGCAAGGTTTAGTTGGGTTGCTATTTTAAACACCAACATAATGGTGACTGTGCTGGGGAGAATTTGAGAAAATTCTGATTGCAGAATCTAGCCTTAAGAGTCATTGCATAGAGTCAAATGATTTACCATTTTGATTTAGTTCAAAGTTTGAAGGATTTCATCTCTGGAGAAGAAAGTGTTGCAGTGAACTTGAACAATTTTATAATCTGTGGTGCTCTACTAGTGGAAAGGAACTCAGAAAGACGTTTAACTATGAAAGAAATTCATACTGCTTGAAGTTCAGTCCTCTGTGAAAAGAGGTGGTGAATCTATTGATAGAACCTATCAAAAATGTAAAGAAAGTTCCAGATCTACAAATATTACCAGTCAGGAAGACAATTTGCAACAGCTGAAAAGTTTCCAGGTATTCTTCACTTTTGGTTTTCAAGAACTTGTGTATGAAAACCATATTTGAACTTCTTAGAAGAAACTTTGTTTCCCTATTGAGTGAGTTAGCACTGACAAAGGGAAAGAACAATAAATTAAGTTTGCACACTTCCATTTGTTGGATCTGTTGAATGTAATTGCAGTTTGATTGAAAGATTATGTTTAGTGCTCAAATATCTTCTAGTTTGGATGGTTATAATGCATTTGTGTATGTTAGGGGTTTCCATCCATTTGGCTTGTAATTATGCACAATTAGTGAGCCTTAATTTGTAATATCCATGGATCATCAACGTAAAGCAGCTATACCAGTGAATACTTTGATTCAGCTTGTCAAGAAGTTTCAAAAGTATAATAATCTTCAAGCATCTAATACCCCAAAGTTTAAGAACCCAAGAGTCAATAAGCCTAGGTTCAGTCCTAAATGGAATGATGTATTTGAAAGAGGACTTAAAGAAATGGATGAAAGACACTAGCTATTTCAACAAGCCCAGTTAAGAGACCATCAAACTGTGTCTACGTGTGAAGTCATTGCACCCATTTTCAATTCCTTTGATACATTGTATGCTCAGTTAGATTTGTCATGGGCTGATTATGAAACTAAAAGTATGTCAGCTCAAGTTTATAAGGAGACTCCTATATTTGATGGGTATACCGTATGTGAAGGAGATGCACATGTTCAAAGTTTTTCCAGCTTCATGGAGAAACATTCATTCAGAGATCAGGATATATGGATGAGATTTTTTGTCAGATCTCTTGAAGCATGAGCTCGGGATTGGTATTTAAGTTTTCTTGAGAAGTGATTTCCTTGCTGGGATGAATTAGTGAATACTTATAGAAAATAATTTGCAAGAGACCCTTCTGATTTGGTCACAATATTAAAAGAAATTAGAAAGCAAGAGGAAGAGTCAAGTGTTGATTTTAGTCATAGATTTGTTGTTGCTCTTTCACTAATCCCGAAAAGTTTTAGACCTAGCACTTCTGATTGTATCCATATGTACTTTGAAGATTATGAAGAAGGATCTAGTGCACTGTTAAAATACTTTGAAATACTGAGCATGCATATGGCATACACAGTGTTGGATAAATTGGAGAAACATAGGAATGAGTATTTTCAGAGTTTGTTGTCTTCAGTTATGGGAAAACTTGCTGATGAAAGCAGCAATGGTATGAATGAAAATGATCAGATGTTTTCAGACAAATGCATACTTGAGAAGGTAGAAGATGAGAAGGATGCATCATCAGATGATGAGGAAGTTGTTACTGAACAACTTATAGAAGAAATGTACCCAACTGCAAATCAGCAATTGAGTCTCCCAAGCCAAGAACCTGAAGAAGACTATGAGTTGGATTTACTCTTTGAAGAAGAGATATGTGATCAGCAATGTTGTGAAACAATTGATAAAATCAAGCCTACATTTGTTGAGTGTAGCAATGATGCAAGTCTGCATAGTGAGACAAGAGAGTTTGCTGATTCAGAGAATACTCTTGAGAACATTAGTGTGTCGGCTGCAAGTGACAGAGTATGTGATAAATTTCAGTTTGAAAGACAAGCCACAAGCAGCTGCAACATGGAAACCATTGATGGTTTTCAGTCTAACAAAGAAGATATTTGTGTTTATCCTCAGGAGGATGCAAGTGACAAGTTCAGTGATGATACCCAATCTGATGTTGAAATGCAAAGTGATGTGGATTGCTGTTATGACAACCTAGAAGAAAGTAAGAAGGGAGAAGTGGAAAGTTTATTCACTAGGAGTGGTTATGACTTTTCTTGTGATAATGTTGTTAGTAATTCTGCCTCCTATGATTGGGGAGATCCAGTTTATGATCAGCCTATTGAATTCTCAGAGTTTGAAGATGAAAATCCTTTGATATGCCCTGATTTTCCATTTGATATTGCATCCAATTCAAGTGAAGGTAGAGAAGAGGAAGTGGTTGAAACAATAGATCAAAACAGTGATCTATTGAGTTGTGAACAAATTTCAGATCTGTTTACCACAAGATATCAGAAATGTGCACATAAGGACAACTCTCAATTGTTGTGTGCAACCCCTATTGACTTTGACAATGGCGATGACCTTAAATATGCAAGGTATGATGCAAGTGAATCTGATTCTCTTTCCAATGATGAACAAGCTGATTGTGATGATGCACTGTATGATGAGTATGAAGATATGGACACTGATGTAAGTTTAGAAATCTCTTTTGATGAGTTTGAAACAGAAAATAACCATGAGGTTTATATATCTAATGAGCCAAATATTAAAGATTGTAATGCATATTTGAACAAGTCTTTGTTTGCTGACTTGAATGAGCCTAGACATGAGTTTTTTCATATGGATGTTAATGCTGATTTCAATGAGAAATCAAATTATTCTTCTGAACTAGAATTTCTTGTTGAGCAAGCTTGTGAAATTGAAGAGGTTGATACCTTATGTTCAGAGGATGACTATATGATTATAGATGATGATGAGTCAGAAATCCCTGATGACTCTCAATACCGACATGATGAAGAACAGTTACAAAGTGTGCTAATGCATGAGTGTATTTGTTTGCATACACTTGGAGACGGTTTGCATGATGAGCAAGATCTTTTGGTAAGTTCTTGTGATAATTTTAATAATGATATGCAAACTAGTAATCAGTTTGAGTTTAACAGTTCCAGCCACAAGGCAGAATGTGAGTGCTATTTTTGTAAGTTGGAAGAGGTTTTCATAGAATGTGGTGATGTGAACAACACTGAGGCAAGTTGTTTTCAGCTTGAGAATGATTTAAATGATGAATATAATCAGTTGTTGCCACATGATAATCAAAATTTTGAAAGTATGTCTGAATTTTAGATGTATAGTGATTGTGAACATGTTGATGATGTGAATGATTGTCTGTTAGGAGATACCAACATGTTTTATTAGGCAGATGGTTGTGATCAAGCTATGCTTTCAAATGGTCTTGATCCCCATTTTCAAATACTGCCAATTAATACTAAATCATAGAATGAAGAGAATACCAGTGATGCAACATATATGATTTTGTTGACAGTTGATGACAGAGTTGAACAGGGAACAAGTTTTCACTTGCACAGGGGCAGTTTGGTATTGTTGTTTGCAAGAATGCAGTCACCTGTGTTGTTGTGGTTTGATAGAGGCAAACATAAGTCAAGGGAGATCAACTCTTTCTATAGAATGGTGTTTGAGAAATGTAGATGTTGATTCCCATTTTTCATTTGGTGACCTGGGGTCATCAAATGAAGTTGAAAAAATAAGGTTGAATAAAGGAACAGTTTGATTACTTTTGTTGGACTCAGCTTTTGGTCTACTCTCCATAGATCTGGAATCTTGCTATGCCCAAAGGGGGCATACATCCCCAGTTGGAGCCAGTGATGGCACTCTCAAATTCTGCAAATTTCAGATGCCTATTTCAATATTTTGAATCTACACTTTCAGAAGTGCACCTGAAGAATTAGTCCTGACTGACCCGCTTTGGAGGCTTATAATTTAAAGCCAATTGATTTTCATGCAAAACCCAATTGAAGACATACTCAGTAGTCATATGTGAGCAAGCATGTCAAATTTTAGCTTCCCATGATAAGTTTTGATAGCGTTTCGAAAAGTGAAGCTGGAAGGTTTTTGCATTGTTCTATTGTTTGTAGATTGTCAATTTGTGAAACAACTTCCTGTTTGAGCTTGGTTTTCGCAACCAGTTCATTGTCATATCAAAATGAATGTTGTTCAATATTCTCCATACCTAAATGATCTTGGATGTCAATTTGTAGAACCTCATGATCTGATTTGCTATTTTTAGCAAATCGAAACCAAATGCAGTTTGTTCTGTCTTGCTGCTGCATTCCTGATAGCCTTTCTGAGAGGCCAACTTCGATCGTCAGTATCTTTTGATCGGTGATGTTTCAAAGAAATTCCTTATGCCCACGTGCTCAAGGTATCTTAATGTTCCACTGTGTCTGATGGTAGTTCACCAAGAGTTGATTCACTATTATTGCAAATTAGCAGTTGGGTGTGTTTCAATTGGTTCAGAACAGTTGTTTCAGAAAAGTTCAACTGGGCAACTTTGCCGATTAATATCCTGTTCCTCATGATTTGTTTCTCTGAGCCATCTTTTGCACTGTACTCATGGATCAAATGTCTAAATGATTTCAAGATTTGATGTCTCCTGAAGGTCATTTGACTGGGTTTCAAGGGCGATTCCAGAGTCAACCTGGCCTGTTTTGACCATTTTCCAAAAGGAACAGAAAACAGTTTCTGATGCAGACCCTGTTTGTTTTTTGGATTCAGAAGCATTCAAAGGGCAGTGTCAAATCATTTGAAGGTGAAGTGTGTTTTAAAACAAAAAAAAATTAGTCGGGTCACTTGGGGCCCGACATGCTTTGCACAATCATGAGGTTGTAAGTGTTGCATTGTAATTTATTGAAGAGTATTTCGATTGCAAAATGCATGAATTATATGGCACTGTTCCATCATTGGACTCCCAATTTTTATCGCTATAAGTCTATTCACCATGGATAAAGTCACAGTGTGCTTTAGTCTTGATAAGTTTCTGAGCGATTACATGATGTTGAAAAGGAAAACATGTCATCACAGTAATTTCAATTTAAATTTTATAGTAATTGGGACATGCATTGGGTAGGTATGTGAAGGGAGTGTAGAGGTTTTTGATAAAGAGATAGAGAGCTCTATTTTAAGGATGACAAACTCATGATCAAACACATTACAATGCAAAATGGTGCTAATACTTGTATAAGGGAAATGTGACAAAATAGGTAAAGGGCTCGAGCTATATTTGAGGGATGGAATGAACGCCATCATTGCAGGATAAAGAAGAATACATCTGTTGAATAGGCATTAGAAATTTCAAAGCAATACAGCTGACAGGGGCTCGACCTCTATCAACAAATGTGGATTTGTTGAAAATTATTGAGCATTTGTATTGTATGCAAAAATTGGAAGCATAGGAAGTGCACACATTCTGTCAAAAAATTGCCACCCCAGCCTTCTTACCAGCGCATGGAAAACATGGAGCTAGTGGTGAGTATGTCAGGAGAGAATTCTATGTAGGGGCGTGGCTGGCAATGAGGACAGAGATATAGAATGGATTCATTGAAATGCCTCAGAAACCTTTAGGTAAATGCAATTGGCATGTGTGCTAAAAGCTCGAGGCCAATGAAGTGGATGAGGGGCGTTGTTGAAGGGAAGTCATAGGGGTCATTGACAGTGGAAGGAGTGAGTGAAGACACACAACATGGAAAAATTTCCCACGCCAATAGGGGAAGACCTGCACCAGACTGAAGGTAATGCCCGTGCCTAGGAAGAAAACAAAAGACCTAGTGAAGCTTGCGGCCAGTGAAGGCCCGCACCATTGTAGAGAGGCCCGCTAGGGATATGACAGGGGTGCGCACCAAAGGGAAGAGAGGAGAAGGCAAACAACAAAGGAGCCCGCGTAGCACAAGGAAAATGCAGGGGCGGGCACTATGAAGCAGGAAACCTGCGCCAGTGAATGAAAGGTTCGCAGATGGCAGAGAGATGGATGCGTGCAGTCCACCGAAGAGGAGTGAAGGAGTGTGCAAGAGTTTGAAGGGTGAGAACCCTCGGCCAGTGGTGCAAACAGGTGAAGGGTGCGGCCATGGACTGAGCATGAGAACACTCCAAAAAATCAAAATTAGGGCATTCTTGCGAACCTCGTGAGAATGTTGATGATGAAGGAAAAAACCCTGTGAGGTGTGTGAGAATGCACACGGGGGAGTTTTATTAACAATTTAGAATGGCTGCATAGTTTGATTTAAGTTGGGGTGGGGCCCGTTGTATTTTATTTTCTCAGGTAAGGAAAATATTAAATTGGAAGGTGAGTATAAGGTATGGGTAAAATAATATTTACTCCATAGTGCAAACGGATGAAATACAAATGGCACGAGTAAATTGAAAATTTCCAAGGTTAAAATAATTTGCCTAGGAAGGTAAATGGTGAAATATTTAAAATGCCGAGTGGGGATTTTATTTCAAGTAATAAAACATTGGAATTATAAGTGTGCCTCGTGAGTAAATTTTAAAAGTGGAGAACTTATAAAGTGAATATGTATTCACTGTGCAAATATTTCATTTGCTAGGAAATAATGTGCTGCAAGTAAAATGAGGTGAGACAATGTAGAGGAATATTTTAATATTTTCATTGGACAAGTGAATTTATTCACTTTGGGGGAAAAAGTTCATTATTTGCTAAAGTATTGCTGCAGCAAATAAAGAGGAGAAAATAGAAATAGTTTGTGCACGGGAAAGATATTTTGAGCAGCTGGATAAAATTTGAAGAATCTCCACATGGGCAGATTTTCTATTGCTAGGAAATGATGGGCAGGTGTTGATTTTGAGAGAATAAGTTTGTTGCTGCAAAGGAAGAAGAGAAGATATTATTTTTAGATTGATCAACGGTGAAAAAGGTTTCCAGATGGCAATTGCTGATCAAATTTAGGGCTGCTCCTACTTGTCTCTCTTCTTCTATATCTTCTATTATTCTCTCATTGCAAAAGGGTTCTGAGATTAGTTCTTAGAAGGTTCTATGTTTTGTATTGGACTATGTAGATAGAAATTTGTATTCTTTGAGTCATTGTTTGAGTCTGTATGTTGTAATTTTATGAATTCAAGAGTGAATAAAGCCAGTTTATGCAATTAACATCATGAAGTGCTTTCACATTCATGAATATCATTAGATTGTCTCCATATTTGTACACTTTCAGTCATGTAAATTCAATAATACAAAGTGTCTTTGAATTTATCATCTCAAGTTTTATGAGATTGTTTTGTTTGTTTAATGTTCTGTTTCAAGGTAATGGTTAGAATGCTTTGAGCAGGTGATTGTGATTTTAGGTGTGCAGAAGGGATTTAATAAGAAGAATCTGATTGATATCAAGAGAAGGATTGTTGGTGCAAAGCACTAACAATTGATGCAAATCATCAACAAGTTTAATCCACTGGTTGGGGACTATTTGTTGAAGAATTCATTTTATGTGTTTGACTCCATTGCCCAGAAGAGGCACTGATCTTTTATGCAGTTTTGTGCATCTCAAAAACAATATTAATTGCAAAATCATTTTTAATCTATTGTGTGTCCTGCTTTCCAATGGCTGAGAGAGGGTTGAGTTGCTCATAATTTAGCCAAATTTAAGGTAGTCAATGCTTCCCTTAGTGTATTTTCATTGGGAGTTATCTATTTTATAAAACAGTGTTAGTATATGAGTGAATTAAGTTTTGAGCATTGTTTAGGTTTACACACCTTGGTCTTGCAGAGCTAGAAGTGTAGAAGATGTCAGTCTTTGATTGAATCTTGTCAGTTGGCCACTAGACTTTGTGTTTCTTTATAATGGAGGTTGGCTATCTCTTAGAGAGTTGCAAGGTTTAGCTGGGTTACTATTTTAAACACCAATAGGTCCGTCGACAGAACCATTTGATCCAATGAGGAATGCTGAAATTCCATCGGGAAGAAGGTAGCTTTTAGTCAATTTTAGCTACAATAAAAGGGAAATCAGCTAGAAGACAAAACTGCCACAGTGACTGACCACTACAAGACAAAATAGGAAAAATACAGATGTATTTTAAATTGTTGAATATTGTGGGGTAGGTGAAGCCCTAATGTAATATAATCTGAGCCACACAATGTAAATCAATCCTAACCATTCATTTGGGCTTTGGAAAAGTATAAATAGGGGTCTTCCCCTCATTTGTAAGGGTTGGAGAGCTATTGTAAAAACATCCTGCAGCAATAGAAAGCAGCATTGCATGATCTATGGGTGTTACTTTTGAGTTTTCTCATTATGTGTGCATGGTTCTACCTTCCAAGTTAGTTTTCGTTGTAGTTTATTGAATGGAAGTGGTAATGGTGATTGTTGTTATAGTATTTGATGAATTTCTGGTCCATACTTTTGGCACTTGTTGATGTTAAGTTGTTGTGCAAAGTTAGCCTGGGCTTCTTTATTTGATTGTTGCAACTTAGTTCATTTGCATGTTCATGATGTGTGTATGCAAACTGAAAATCTGTAGTCCTTAGAAGATTGCACTGGTTTTGTGTAACTGTAGGTTCCTCTTGGCCAAGCAAAGCCTAGTTTAGGGAGTTTTTCTACTGTAGCAGCCTCCATGATCATTGTTCATTCATACTTTCAGATCCAGGAACTTTCTCTCTTCCCTGCCCTTTTTCCTTTTTTTAATAAGTAGCCTTAGGCAATGTTCATTGCACATTGTAAAGCCAAATCTGATGTTGAAATGGAGTTCTAGACTGTTGTTTGAACCTGCAACAAACACACAACAACTCTCCCTTCTTAAGAACTCCATTTGCAGATCCAACTTCCCCACTTTGTAACTCATCCATAAGTCCACCTTGTGATTCCAACAAATCACATAAATCAACTGAGATATTCCAATCACTATCAAGACCTGACATCTAAGAGACCTTGGGATAGTGTTCTACAATTTGATTGTGGAAAATTGTCTTTCAAGAGAGGTAATGCACCTGCACATTACCTGTGTTGAGAAGTGCATAAAAACACCATCAACGCTTTCTTTGGATGGACACGTAGGTGATCTTCATTCAAAACAAGAGTCTCATACTCTTGATATCATTACCAAGGAACAAGAGTCTCCTACTCTTAACATTTGTACACATGATAAAGATATAGAAAAATCTAGATGCATATCAAAAATGGGTTATAAAGAAGGCTTCTACAAAATTTGTGAATCAAAAGCATCCTGTGAAGGCATATCAAAAATGAATCATGAGGAAGAATTTTATATGAATAGTGAATCATCAACACCTCTTGAAGAAGCACTAAAATTAGACATTTCAGAAGATCAAGCCAAAAGTATCAATCAAGAAGTCATCCCACATATGGAGGATCCTATTACTTATAAACTTGGATCACTTACCTTTTTTAGAGGAAGCTATCTTATCAATGAAGAAGTTTTCACCTTTGAATATGCACAATAGAGCAAAGAAGGGTTATCACCTTGTTTCGAAGGAAAATCATATCCTATTGCAAATAAAAAATTTAAACAGAATAATTATCAAGGTAGAGGATTAGGCCTACATGAACAAGGTATCCTAGAACCAATGTAGATTATTGGCAATCCTAAGTATCAAGGTCTTGGTTATTTGAAAATTAAGGGATCTAAATAGGGGCAACACAAGGGAAGACAACTGAGGGGGGGGGTGAATCAGTTGTCTCATAAATTATACTTATTAAAATTATTCTAAGATTTGATAATTAAAAATGAAAGAAAAAACCATCACCACATCAGAAACACACATAACACCAAGATTTTTGCATGGAAACCCTATTAGGGGGAAAACCATAGTGAAGGTTAATCCACAAGTTTATACTCTATTAAAAGTATAGTAAATGGGGAATGGACATGCATTCAGGCACCTTTCCTAGAGCTCACTGCTCAAATACAAAAAGGATTAGTGCCCAAAGGAAGACAAACTATCTTACAATCACATTCAGATTACATCCATCCAAGAGATTTTGTACTGATAAGATAGCATCTCCTAATTCCTCATTACATTTTTGATTAAGCACATGAACACTCTTTCTTCTGCTCACTCTTCTTCACACTTTACTTCTTCCTTCAAAATATATGAACTTTATTCGAACATAGAACTCGCACTTTGCACATCTCTCATGTCTCAAATGATGTAAACAATTGGTTATGTATATCTACATCTAAGGATAGCATCAACTACATGTCAGCCCAATAAAATATTAAATGTTTACAAACTATTGGCCCACATTAATAAACAATTGTCAATGTGAATCAATCAATGTTGACCAAAACATAGTAGGGACCCAAAACAACATGTCTTGAACATGAAACACCATAAACAATTAGCCTCGAAGATCCACAACATGATATAATCACCCTTTCGGCCATGAACATGAAAAACATGAACATAAAAGAAAATCACCATACACGAGAACAACGATCAATGTGGACCAACAAACTAGATAGAGAACAATCTAGAAACATCCACAAGAATCATGAATCACCTCAAAAGCATTCACAACAACTCATATTACTAGAATCACATCTTCTTCTTTCAGGAACACTAACTAAAGAAACATAACAACTATCAGAACATAGATAATCATAACTTGATCAAATATTCATACGAACCTCTAAAAATTTTGGTGGATAAACTAGATATACCTGTAAAAAAAACCCTTTAATTCGAAAATTCTCACCATCAATATAATGAACTATCCATCATACTACACTTCACAGCTTCATGGACAACCTTTAACTTATTTTATTACATTTTTCTCAATATCCTCAACATACACAACCTTAAAGACATTAATGCCAATAGTGTTGACATCAATGACAACCACATATCAGCAATATCCAACACTAAACATATCAGTGATACCTCTATAATACTAGGGGCAAATTAATCTCAAGCAAATGTCAAAATAGGGAGCACAAAAGATCCTTATGATGAAACCAATGCCAATACTACAACCATCCAAGTCATGAATCTTCTTCCACCCATCAGCCCATCCATGAATTGGGACCAACATAGAAATAAAGATTTGAATCAAAGCATAAAGAATATTATCAAATCAAAATAAGTTTTTTTTGCATGAAGGGCAAACCAAATACAAGTGAATACCAAAGAATACAAAGAATGATTATCTCTATCAAACTCCATTAGTCAAAGAAACTATGGGGACAAATAAACAAGGGAAAATTATTCATCAAAGATTTCCATAAAGGAAAGAGTAGGCTTCTCAAGCAATGTATAAAGTATATCAAGCAGTTGGTCCTAATTCCATGCACACTTCCATATCCACCCATTATTGCTCATCTTCCCAAGTTTGGAGAGTCGAAGGATCCAAGCTATCAACCAATCCATCTTTTCTTCTTAAACACACAACACCATCCCCACCTCTATGCATGATATCCAATTCTCTCATTTACCATGTATTGGCAACAACCCTTCATCATAAGGATTTAAAATGCACTCTATTGTGATGTGTGCACAAAGAAAAAGTTAACCTTGGTATCAATAAAGCAAAACAAAATTCTCAAAAGTTTCATTCAAGTGCACATATTTTTGCAAAGCTACTTCTTCAAGTAGGATATCGATGGAACATTATGATACAAGTAGCTACATCAACACCACTAGGTGGTTCGACATGAACTTAAGATCTTTCAAAAAAATTAAAAAAATCAAAAAATCATGAAAATAGTAAAAATAAAAATCGCCCTCCAGTGAAAACCACTATGGTGGCACTTTGGACAGGTACCATGATGAAAACCTGGCAAACAGGCGTCATGTGTAGAATTGAGCATTTACATGTGCCACTTCAGAGAAAGCATCTTATCACATCCATAATAAATTCATTCATCCATGAACCATTTATCTAATCCAATATATTTGCGTCCATCTTCCAAATTATCTTGATATTCACAAAGTTTGGTGTACAATTTACACCTGCTTATGGTAAAAATATTGACATGAGACATTCTCCTTGATCCTATCCTATCCAACATTATCTGAGCCATGATGCATTATCCAAATGAGCATCCTTTGTTTGAACACCTTATCTTATCACAAGATAATCCTTGGCATCCTTTGCATGCTTACCATATCCATCCATCCATCCATCTATCTAAGAATCCACCCATGGCCTTTCAAACATTGCTAGACACTGGAGGCAGATATTTGTATCTTGCTTCGAGAAAAATTCTTGATCTATATCCTCCAACTTATGTTGTGATCTGAACATTAGTGCAAACGTAAAATCAAATTGGTCAAAGCATTTGTGAGAAAAAAATCCAAATCACTAACCCATGACATATTTTGACAAGAAGATGTTCCTTATCAAACTTTATCTTTCATCAAACATCAATCCAAACAATCAATATCAGTGGCATCTAAAGCATCACATCAACTCATTCAATTTTTTTTTGTTCTAAATCAAGCTTCAAAATCCTGATCAATCAAATCCAACTAATCCATCATCATCTCGAGATATCCTTCTCAATCCTCGTGTTGCTTAACACTATCCTTGCATTGTTGTGTATCCTCAATGATGCTATCATCACAAATCCATCAATCCGATCAATCAATCCTACCTTGTATTTCAACAAAATCCCAAAAAAGAGCATTGATATCATCACATATCCATATCCAAATCGTCAAAATCATACGAAAATCCAAAAACATCCAAAACATGTCAAAATCCCAAAATAGGTCATAAAGTTAGAAAACATCAAAAGCATGGTATCTGAACTACATCATCTCTAAGCTTCAATGTAGGAAAGGATAATCCTTGATCATCCCCCAAGACACAAAATCCAAAAACATTCATAAATCTTAGAAAAACCAAAAACAGTAGAAAATTCAAAAATCAAAACATTTGTAAAAGATCTCAAAACCCAAAAACAGCCTCATAACATTTCAAAATACCAAAAACATCCAAATATTTGAAAAATTCCGTCCTTATTTCGCTTCACCCACAATAATCTCATCCACAATAAATCAATCGTCACCTTCATCCTTTGGTAAAACAATTGGAAACAGGTATAGCAAATTAAAAGTGTGAACTCAAACCTCAAGCTCTCAAGCTTAGGTCAGTAGGTGAAATTTTTTGTCAACTCTTGGTATCACTAGCCCATCATCTAGTCAATCTCACCATCATCTGATAACATCATGTCCTAGGATGCATCCTTCCTACAATGGACATCAACATCAGACATCACTGTAGCTTAGTCTTGGCTAGGGTATGAAGAACATTAACTTGTTTGTTTACTTGATCTTTTTATTGTTGACTTATCTTATTGCACTCATTTCGATGACCTCTTGAGAATGTCCAAACAAAGGGATTTAGAGAGGAAGGAATGAGGAATTGATCTTTATCTTTTGGTCTTCTGTGCTTTTTGTATATTCTTGTAATATAACCTTGGCGAATACTTGTTTTATTAGGTGTGTATGGAGGGTATTTTGGACAACTTGTTGACTATTACATAGGTTTTCCCTTTCTATGTTTTGGTTTGAGATGTTTGAAATATTTGAAGTGCATCCTAGTAAGGTTTTCGTATGCTAGGTGTGAATAGGGATACTCCTATCTGATTGTCAAGTCAAAGTCCATCACACTAGGTACAACGCCATCCTAGTTATCTATACCTTGATGCATCATATATTTGTGTGTTATCAAACATAAGGTAAGTAAGCCCTTTTAAAATCCCAATTCCTGATAAGCAATACATCATCATCATTCATCATCTTGTCTAATAAATTTTTGTAGATCATTGAATTGTTAGATCCTCTTGTCATCATTCTTTTCTTCTTACTCTTTTATCTTTACTAACATTTCTATCCAAAATTTGTGTGATATCTCAAAATATACATGAGGCTACCCATGGCGACTGTCTATACATCATCAAAAATTTCTACATCAAATATTTGATCTTTCAAAAGAATTATCTTTCATCCTCTAATCAGTAGAACTACTCCTCTCACATTTTATCATGATCTCGATCGAAAAACTAACATTTCCACTCAATCTCTCGAGGGGCAGTATACCAACGTAATCCTTCTTGTTGGGGCACCAATAGGACATCCAAAAACAAAGTTAGAGAATTTTTTACTTTTGATCTTGCGAGTTTTATTCTTTGAACCAATGCATCAGGTGCATTGCTTCAAAGAGGGGCAAAATGTAGACACCAAAATTATCCTGATTGATATCATGCACTTGATCCTGATTTACTAACACTAGTTCTTCCTGAATCACCTTTTTACTAACTAGTTAATTAAATAATCCTTATTTAATTAATCATCATAATTCCTCTTTTAATTAAATAAATCATTTTATTTGATTAAATCATATTTCTACTTTTAATTAAATAAATTATTTTATTTAAATTCATCCTAATGTTCCTCTTTTAATTAAATAATTCATTTTATTTGGTTAAACAATATTCCCTCTTTTGATTAAATAAACCACCCTTATTTGATTAAATCTAACATCATTCCTTTTAATTAAATAAATCAAACTTTATTTAATTAAATGTCCATTATTCCTCTCATTTGATTTAAATAAATCCAAAAATCTAAGTCAAACTTCAAATCAACTAATCTCCACCTAAGTTAATTAAATCCTAATTAACTCTAACTCTAATCCATCAAATCCTCTAGCTTTTGCAACTTGCACATGTAAATCAATTTAATTGATTTATAAATTCTTCTATTTTCATTCAAAAAGGCATCTCATTGGAATATTCCTCCAATTTGAAATCTCCCTCCCAAAAGGATGTGTACATCCAACAAGGCATTAAAGGCCTCTTACATGTCCTTTGCATTGAGCCAAGTGGCATTAACTCTATTTTTTCTCCCTCCAACTTGTCATTTCCTCAAATTCAAATTCCACCTAACCACATTTATTTGCACATTCATCAAAATGTGTTCATTCCTCCTCCACTAACATGTTGACAAGTGGCACCTTGCCATTGGCTCATGTTTAATCCCACATTCATACCTTTTGCCTCTTTCTCCATCATTCTCTTCTATAAATAGAAGGATCTCATTTGGATTTAGGATGCACAATCCATGTAAGATCATTATCCAAAATCGCATCCACAATCTTAGGAATTTGATTCACAACTTCATGCAACATTATTAGCTTCAAATTTTGAGCAATCTTCATCCATCTTTTGTCCTTTCATCCATTTTTCATATTGACATAGCTAGGTTATGGAGAAATTTCACCAAGGAGCATCAAATCTTCACCATTGATCACCAAGCTTGCAAGGAATTAGGAAAGGGCCATTTTCCACATCAAAATGACACCAATTCCCCCATGGGATTGAGATTTTGAGCATTTAAATAGGATTTAATAGCTTTTTATTGTGTTCATATTATTTCTTGTTTTCCTGTTTCAAATGAATTTCATGGGGAATGATGTTTCTAACTTTCATATTGGACTAATTGTGTGTTTGTGTAGGTCTAGGATCACCATTCACAGGTGGTAACTCTAGGATGACCCCACTAGTGGCCAACCAATGACTCCCTTGTGACACTTTGTTGGTGGTGCGACAAGTGCGGGTGGTGAAACTAAAAAGGTTTTAAATGAAATTTTTTAAAGTTTTGATTAACAATCCTATAGGTTGTGTAGCGGTCCCCCAAGGGATTGGGGGCTCACATTGGGGGGGCTAAGCTCCTACCGTCAATGGGACTTGTTGGTTGGGGAATGACCCATAGTTGGCGGGACTGACAGTCTCGTACGACTATTGATTGTACCTTGCATAAGGGGTAGGGGGGTTTGTGAACTCCCCCAATTAATTTTAATTTTTAATTTTTTTCAATTATATATTTTAATGGGCAAGGTTTAATTTTTCTAAGTTTTTTTTGCTAATTCAACCCACAATTGACCCTATGACCATACATGTAGGGTTGTGGGATAAAAAAAATAAAATTTCATAGTGGCCAAAATAGTGCAGATTTTATATGAATCTTTGTTTCTTAGCCATTCTAGATCCATTGATGAGGTCTATTTTGTCTAAAGAGGTCATTTGTGAAAATTCCCTTACAAAACAGTCATATGAAAGCCCATTCAAGGAAACCCTTTTGATTCAAATTTCTCAAACTTCAAATTTGGAATAAACCCAATAAATCTACAAACCCCAAAAGCCCAAATTTGCAAAACAACACATGCATAATATGTCCATACTTTGTCATGCCTCATATATTTCTTGCATTTCCAAGGATTCAACTTTGCACTAGGTCTACTCAAATAAGGGTTATAGCAAAATTTGGGAGCTCACACCTCCTACAACCATGAAATCTTTAATACCACTTGTTAGGAAATAATGCATAATATCCAGAATGTTAAATTCATTTCCAACATAACTCCATTTGAGATAAACATGCATACAAGCTTACAAAATAACCAAATGTATATATCAAATAGACAAGCCACAAGATAACACAAAATATACCCTAGGAAAACCCTCAAGAGGGAAAATCCCAACCTCCAAAAGTATCTATATTCTATCTATTATTTAATAATAAAATAACACATGTACTTACCAAGTTACAATGAGTACTTCTAAACATCAAGCCTTTCCAATACATCCTCCATATGTCCAAGCATGAATCCACACATCCCATGCCATGCTTCACATATGCACACCTCAAAAAGACTCGATAATATGACAATCCACTCACCTAACCAACTTTAACCACTAAACATGTATTTTTTGTAAGGAAGCTAAGGTAGTGGAACAACTTCCTACAATAATCTTGAGAGGAGGATAATGCAAAAATTTTATAGATCTTTAACACTTATAGAAACTTAAACAAAAATAAACATAAATATCATGCATACCACAACATAGTGATTCACATGGGGAAAAACCTTTCAGGAGAAAAATTGCACACTCCAAAAGCCGCCTAATATATTATTCAAAAATCACAAAGATTATAATATACTTGCAGAGCAAGCTTCTCACATTCCAGTATCAACAACCAAAGATCCAAAGGAAACATGACTGCTATCAAACTCTAATAATACACCACAATAATCAAACATAATACAATTCCCTCATATTATAGGGTTTCCTTCTAGAGCAAGTCAAGCTAATAAAATATCAACCATTAGATATGGGACATAATGATGAATGGTCCAGATTTACAATAATAAAATATAAATAAAATTTTCCTTTTGGGGGCTCTACCTTTGGACCCCAACTGGGGGGATGATCCCCCTGGGCCCCTCGTAGGGGGAGACCCCCCACACCCCCCATCGTTGTCAGATGAACAATACCTATATACACGTAAAATTGGTCAGGACAATTGATTAATTAAATACAAGCTATTTGATTAATGAACCCTCTGAATTCCTCTACTTATAAATAAATTACAAAATTTATTTATATAGCTCACTCTCTAATTTCTTCCCATCTAAAATAATTTTCCTTCTTGATTTAATTAAATTAAAAAAATTAACTATTTTTTTTTATTTGATTATTTTCCTCTCATTAATTCAATTTTGTCACATTTCTACATAACTTTTCTAACCTCCTTCCACCTCATCTGCCACCTCAACATGTGTCACCTTAATTTAAATATTTTTAGTTTGCAAAATATGAATTTCCATTAACAACCTGCAACAAACTTTGAGGACACGTGGCTTCTTCCTCCCTTTGATGCTCTTCAACACTTGGCAAAGTGTTCTATCAAAGGGAACCATCCTCCATGATTCTCTCCAACTTCCTCACTTTCTACTGTCGATTTCTCTGGATCATAATCTTGACTGTTGAATCCTACCACATCACAATATGCCTAGAAAATCCTATAAATATAACATCATCCTATAGCTTTTGGGAAGATATCTTGAAGCAAACTTACTTTGCAGAAATCACTTGAGAGCATTTTAGCATTTAGAATTGTGGTTATCATATTAGTTTAGAATCATGTCTTAGTTTAGTAAATGCATTTACATTATCATAATAGCTTCCTTACAAGTAGTTATACCATAGCATTTGCAACATAGCATAATCTTCATTTTGATCATAACAACATTCTTATTTTAGTATCATGACATTAATCACATAGTTTATCAAATCATGTAGGAATTAGGATTCTTGCATTTTATAGGATCCATTCTCTAGGTTTTCATTCTAAAGTCATAGTGCAAATAAGATCTGAGAGCCATTATGATACAAGGAATCCTTAGAGATAGGAAACAATGGAACATTTTTAGGAATTGAATGTGTTTTGAATTTGGTTAATTCTATAATTCGATTCTATAATGTAATACATCTCATTGACTTGTGTGTTTTGATTATTCATTTACTCACATATTTACAACACACATAAATTGGTGCCCACCGTGGGGCCTGGGCCCCTATTTTTAATATTTATTCTGGAAAGTGAGTTTTAGCGCGATCATGAGTTCTTTCGTCGCATACAAAACATTCTCTAGCACATATGAGCTTTGTTCTGGCATATTCATGGAATTGTTTAGCACATTTGTCTCATCATTTAGCACATACAAGGGGTTTTTGAGCACATTCATAATTTATTTTAGTGCATACATAGACTATTCTAGTGCATACATTGGTTTTTATAGGCATACATTGGTTTTTATAGTGCATTTGATTTTTGTTATGGAGCATCTATTTTATTTTCTAGAAATTTATAATTCTAAGAACTAATCTATGTCTCTCTGTTTTGCAAGAACTTTACACATTATCAGAGACTCTGCTGAAACCATAAGAACACTATCAAAAACCAATAAACTGAATCTACTAACGATTATTTTGCAGGTGCGAGAGTCTATTAATATTTCTTTTGATTAAATTAGGAACCTAGTCTAATTAGAGGGATAATTGAACACCATGTCTCTTTTGTTTATGGAGTGGTAGGCATATGCTCTCCCCTTAACTGGGTGAAAAAAAATCCAAATGCATTCTTTTTTATTTTCTAACAATTATCCTTAAAGGGCTTGCCTGGTGGAAAAAAGTAATCACCCCAAGGAATGATCCAACTAGTAACACACTAAAGCCAAGCGACTTCCAACTGGTATATAAGTGTGGGTACTTGAGGAAAGTTCAAGTATCATGAGAATTATTCCGACAAGAAGGGAAGCAATGGTCTCTTGTTGTATGGATGATCCCCCATGAAAAAAATGCATATACTAGAACCTATATGTTGTAGTAAGACAAATCCTATTTCTATTTTCTAGTGCAAGAGGTCTAACCTATAAAGTCATCCCATATTCTTGTGGCTTGTAGTAGAGATGAAAAGTTTGTCATGGGAGATTCATGAGAATTGAAGCTTGGATGACTCAAGAAGTGAGTGTCATGGAGGGGATCCAATGTGGTCAAGCTTTTAGTCATCCGCTATAAGTAAGCACAACTAGAGTAGAATCCAAGTGGGAATCTAGTAAAAACTATCCTACACAGCCTTAGGATTTTACTTGCTTGATATGTCTTACATGTGCGTTTTAAAAAAAAAAATTCAAACAAACATCACACAAAGAAATGTCCAACCACTGATTCAAAAGAAAATCCATTCAAACAAATTAATTCCCTTCAAGAAAACTAGAAAAATCAATCAAAACTATCAAAACAGAGAAAATTTTCCAATTTAGCACATTCATTGATTGCCCTGGCGCATACCTTCTATATTTTGGTGCATTTATTTACTATTCTAGTGCATACCTTTCATATTCTAGTGCATCAATTTACTGTTATGGTGCATACATTTCCTATTTTAGTGCATTTGTGTCATCCTACAGTGCATACCTTCCTTGCTTTGGCACATACATCAACTGTTCTAGAGCATAACAACCATCCTTTAGTGTGTACATGACATTCCTTAACACATCTATATTTGAGTGCATTTGTGCATTGTTCTAGCACATCCAAAAAAATCTAAAAACCAAAGAGATAAATTCTTTGTCTATCCAAATTTTAAACTCACAGTTAAAGATCCCTTTCAAAATAGAACCCTTCCTCAACCATAATAGAGCCTTAAACTTGTTGAAACTAGCATTTTCAGGTGAAAATCATCTACCTAAACTTTGATCAAACATCTTAAATTGCCTCATCCTCACACTTATCTCTAATTAGTAGTTGAGTTTCACCATCAGGATTCATCATCCTTTATCAAGATTTATCATCCTTCATCCCAAAACAAATGTTGTATAATCAAATTTAAGTTAGTCCATTTGCCACTCCTAAACAAAGAGCTAATTTTAGTCAAATTTTTATCACTTGTATGCCCATTCAAACTATTGGAGTGAAAAGACACTAGGGGGGGGTGAATTAGTGTTATTAACCTTTTTATCAATTTTAATTGAAACTGTAATAAACCAAATGTATGCTCTCATTTATCAATGATAAACTCATTCATGTATTGAATGCAATCACTTAAATTGAAATGAGAATAGTGAAACATAGCATTTTAAAGCATTAAAGCATTGAAAAAATGAACTAGAGATACTCAAATAGACACAAGATATGCTGAGTGGAAAACCCTCCTGGGGTAGAAAAACCACTCCTTAACCTGCTGCCTTTTTCGGGCTTTCATTTCAATAATTATTTTTGACAATGCCTCATAGGCTAATTTCTGAGCACCAACTCAAGGAGCACCAACCCCTCTTTTTAGAGACACCAATCTCAAGGAGCACCAACCCCTCTTTTTAGAGAGACCAATCCCAAGGAGCACCAACCCCTTTTCTATTTTTCAATAGAACATACAATGATGTAAAGGATCTCTCTGTTTACCTGATTTATGTCAAGTGCCTCTTGATAGAAAATGTGTAGAATTCTCAAATGTCAAGAATGACACTTCAAAGTTCCACCCATTATCAAGCCTTAAGACAGCTTGAGGAAAATCTAATTACAATCTCAATACAACTTCTCATCAAAATGTATTCTCAGTGATGTGTCCTCACTTTGTTTTTCTCACACTCCATTTCATACATTTTGCATGATACTGTTCAAAACAGTTAACACACTATTTTTCCAATATTTTTCCAGCAAAAAGTAATACCCCTATTTCTCATCAATTTTTTTTGTTGCACAATACTTTCTCTTTTTGTTTCTCCTTTTTTATTAAAACCCTAATCTCTTTGTTTTCATCATTTTACAGATTTTATTATTACATTCTAGGAAGGGTTACAATAGTTGCTCATTTTTTATTTTCAAAGAATAACTCAAAGATGATTATCAAGTTACCAAACTTCCATCGAGCAATAGTGCCAAGTGTTCCAGTGTTCCTGTGGGAAATATCTGCAAGAGAATTTATTCTGACAAGAATACCCAAGTAGCATGCGCAAACAAAAAAATGCCTGAGTACCCAAGGTTTCCTTCTCAAGTAGATTGAAAAATAAGTGCTTAACGAACCACCATTAAGATAATACATATTCGATAAAAAATAGCCACTGAAGCTACTTCTCGAGTAAAGTAATTGAAACACAATGCTTTATAACCAAAATCCTTTAATCATGCTTTCAAGAATAGTAGAAAATGAACCCAGGTAAGAAACTGAACAGATTCGAAGACATCATGATTACCCATAGACTCATAGACTATTCATTAAACTGATATGGTAACCCGTCGAAAGAAAAATGCAGTCAATATTTAGAGTAAAACATTTCAGATCTAATCATGAAAGGAATGAAGTAATTTTTCACCTTTCCTTGAGCATAGACAACTTATCTCATATTAACCTTGCCTGAGAAGTAATGGATCTGCAAGGCAGAGAGAAAGATAAATACCTGTGAAGACTGAAAGTGGTTGTCATGTTCATAGTTACCAGACCAACAGTGAGAAAAATGACCAAGACACCTTCCAATCTCGGGCCTTCACCCAACGACAGGAAGCAAACATAAAAATTGACCATTGTAATGGTCCTCTAACATTCCCCATATGGTGTCTAAGGTCAGAAATACAGTGAATGCAATGAAACGGCTGAAGCAAAGATTCCATGGTGGCGGCCAGTGTAGGGTTCCAAACCCATGAGCAGTGAAAATGATAAAGAGTTTGCCCTAAAATTCCAAAGCAAGCAATCGAAATCCTTCGCAAAATTTGATAACATTTGAAGTCTGAAAGGACTGATATGATAATTCATAAACTCATAATGCCCTTTGAAATCTGTGGGAAGAATAAAGACTTGCATGCCGACAAGCATTATTGCTTTTGACTATTATTGACAATGTGAAATCATCGACCAAATTATTCTTTGAAGAAATTGATATGACTACCTTACATATCAAATGCCGATTTCCTAAGGCATGATTTTTTCCAAATGATCAAAGCTAAGTCACATCCAATAGAATATCAACCAATAGATCCAAATGCAATATAATATGGACTCCCATAGTGTGTCAAACATAATTTCCAATGCCAAAAGATATAAAATAATATCAAAGCCAATTGCCACCTCATTAATATCCAATGTCAAATAGTTTCCAAAGCCTTGTGAAGTGTAATAAAGGCTAAAAACATGCTAAGTTCACAATGCCATTCCACATACCATAAACCATTATCTGTTGATTAAGGAAACCCAATAGGGTTTTCTTAATAATGAAAAACAAACTGCATTTCATAAACCCCAAGCATCAAGAACTAGAGTTCATTACCCGATGGAGTAAGATGACTCTGAATATGATAAAAAACCATTAACAATTTCATGATGCTAGAAACTGATCAAGCCACAACATATCAACCTATAGAACACTGAATAATGCCAAAAACATATAAACAAGTGAATCACTGTAGAACTAATTGTTAAACCAGAAACATGTCACCTGATCATTGGAACACAAATCCTTTAACCAAAAGAACCTTAACCTGGATCTGCACATGGAGTCAAGAGATCAGTGCCACCAAAGATAATAGTATGAATGAAGTAAATATGCCAATCAAAATTGAAGTAGATCAACTGAGTAAGTAATCACCAAGATGTCGGAGTAACACATATTGTCATCAAGGAAAAAATAGCACAATAGAGATTCAACAAACTCCCCCTTTGTCCTTGATGGAAAAAACTAAGCCACCAAGCCAAAATAAAGTACTGGAACTGAATGCTCATAATTCTCCCCCTTTTTGTCACAAGGATAAAGGGAAGCCAAAAAAGATAAACCATAATCAACAGTGAATTTCCATGAAGTTGCAAATGTAACCATTTGAGCAATAAAGTATGAGCTGCAGGAAGAGCTAACCAACTCCCCCTATCACCAAGATAGACTGTTTAAGATAATAGAGATTGAGAGTCAACTCCCAATCTAGACCTAAGTCTTTCAAAAACATCTTTAGCCAAAGGTTTTATAGAAATGTCAGCAACCTATGCTTGTGTAGGAACATATTGCATAGAAACCTCATTAGCCAACACCTTTTCATGAAGAAAATGAAACTTAATAGCTATGTGTTTAGTGCGAGAGTGTATAACAGGATTTTTCAAGATATTGATTGCACTGGTATTATCACACAGAATAGAAACAGGTTTAGGGATTTCAATACCCATGTTAGATAATGTATGTGAAATCCAGATTACCTGAGTACAACAAGAATTGGTAGCAATATATTATGCTTCAGCAGTAGAGAGTGAGACAGATTCTTTTTTTCTATTGTGCCAAGCCACTAATCGATCACCAAGAAAGAAATCAGCACCACTGGTGCTTTTCCTATCATCCAAACAACCAGCCCAGTCAGAATCAGTATATGCCACTATTGAAAAATCAATTCTTTTGGGATACCAAAGTCCATAATCAATAGTGCCTTGAACATATTTAAGAATCCTTCTAACAACATTAATGTGTGATTCCTTAGGATATGATTGAAATTGAGCAACCATGCAAACAACTTGCATTATGTCAGGTCTTGAGGCTGTTAGATATAATAGGCTGCCTATCATTGACCTATAGTCAGTTGGGTTGATAGTAGGAGAACCATCAACCTTGTTGAGTTTACAGCCAGTAGCCATTGGAGTGCTAACTAGATGACGTTCATCCATTTGAAATTTCTTTAACATTTCTCTTGCATATTTTGTTTGAGAGAGAAAGATACCAGATTCAAGTTGAGAGATTTGAAGGCCTAAGAAGAAGGACAGTTCTCCCAACATGGACATTTCAAACTCATATTCCATAATATGTGAGAATTTTTGACTCAAAGCAATATTGTTGCAGCCAAAGATAGTATCATCAACATAAATTTCAACAACTAGAATATCAGAACCTTCAATTTTAACATAAAGATTATTGTCTACTCCTCCTCTAATGAAACCTTTTGACAGTAAGTGACTGTCCAATCTAGAGTACCAAGCTCTAGGAGCTTGTTCTAGGCCATATAGAGCCTTTTTCAGCTTGTAGACATGATTGGGTTTGTTTTTACAAGTAAACCCTTTAGGATTTTCTATGTAAACTTCTTTATCCAAATACCCATTCAAAAAGGCAGTTTTAACATGCATTTGATATATAGTAAAGTTTTTGAAAACATAATAGGCCAAGAAAATTCTAATTGATTCAAGTCTAGCTACTGGTGCAAAGGTTTCACCGAAGTCAATACCTTCTTGCTAAGCATATCCTTTGTAGACATATCTAGCCTTGTTGCGAACAACGTGGCCATTTTCATCATGTTTGTTTATGAAAATCCACTTAGCTCCTATGACATTTTTGTCATCTAGTCTTGGGACTAGCTCCCAAGTCTGATTTTTCTCAATTTGATCAATTCCATCCTACAATGCATTACGCCAACATTCATCAGTTAGAGCTTCATCAATTTTTTTTGGCTCAAACTGAGTGATTAAACAAAAATCAGCAAGCTCAACTATGTGAGCTTTTTCATCATAGTTAATTGTTATTTTTCTTGTTTGAGCTCTTGCAGATTTATCTCATATAATCAAATCTTTAGGATGGTTTCTAGCAAGATATTTTGAAGGAGTTTTAGTTACACATTTTTCAGAGCCAGTTTCAGCATCTTCAGATTTTGCTTCAGCTAGTTTAGGACTTGCTGATTTTTTTTCAGGCTTTGCAGTTTCAAAGCCTTCAGAATTTATATCAAGTTCAAATTCTTCCTCATCATCTTGGATAGGTTGAACATCTAAAAGAATATTTTCATCAAATTTGACATTTACATATTCAACAATTTTATTCAGCCTATTGTTAAAGCATTTAAAGGCTATGTTGTGAGTAGAGTATCCTAAAAATATACCTTCATTTGTCTTAGATTGAAAACTACCTAAGTTATCATCGTCTCTCTTGATAAAACATTTGCAGCCAAATATTCTAAAATATTTAATTGAGGCAAATTTACCATACCATAGTTCATATGGAGTGAAATTGGATTTCACTTTGATCTGGAATCTATTCAAAATGTAGATAGTTGTATGAACAACATATTTCTAGTACATGTTTGGAATATTTGATTCATTCAACATAGTCCTTGTCATCTCTTTTGCAGTCATGTTCTTTCTCTCGACAACCCCATTTTGTTGAGGTGTTCTGGCAACAACATACTATCTTTTTATGCCATGTCTTTCACTGTAGTCAATGAATTCTTCTGAGGTGAATTCACCACCTTTGTCAGATCTTAGACATTTCAATTTTAAATCTGACTCTCTTTCTACCATTTTTCTAAAAACTTTAAAACGTTCAAAAGCTTCTGATTTATTCTTGAGAAAGGTAACCCATATAGTTAAAGAATTTGAAGGGAAGTTTTCCCTTATACTTTCCAGAACCCTTTTTGAGTTTCATCACAAAGTGGGATTCTTTGGAATCAGAAAATTCCGATTCAGTGAACTCATCCTTTTCTTTTCTTTCAGCATTAAAAGCAATTTCTTTGGCAGAGGTATTGTTTTTACTAATCCTCATTTCATAGGCAGCCAAAGTGCCTTGTAGGCTATGAAGGGTAAGCTGGGCAAAGTGTTTCTTCTCTTTTAGAGTAGAGACCTTTGCTTCAAATTTTGTTGGTAAGGTTCGTATGACCTTAGTTACAATATCAAATTCCTTAACTTCTTCTTCCAGACCCTTCATGGCATTGACAATTTCATCAACTCTCAAAAAGTAGTCAGCTACTTTTTCATCGTCCCTCATTTTCATATCTTCAAACTGGTGTTTTAGAGTGAGGACTCTAGACTGTTTTACCTTTTCATTTCCTTGATAGATAGTTTCAAGTTTAACCCAGATTTCCCTAGTAGAGCTATAGTGCATGACTTTTATCAATACATATTTAGTGAGTGCACATAGGAGAGCATGTTTTTCTCTTGCATTGGTTTCATATCTTTTCTTTTCATCAAAAGTACTAGGTAGAGTAGCTAGTATAGTGTACCCAGTCAATAGTATGCTCCAGACATCGAGGTCAATAGAAGTTAAATAAGTCTCCATTATGATTTTCTAGAATACATAATCAGTTCCATGAAATAATGGAGCTCTAGTCATGGATGTGCCTTCATGAGCTTGAGACCTTTTGAAAAGACACTTGGGGTGAATCAGTGTTATTAACCTTTTTATCAATTTTAATTGAAACTGTAATAAACCAAATGTATGCTCTCATTTATCAATGATAAACTCATTCATGTATTGAATGCAATCACTTAAACTAAAATGAGAATAGTGAAACATAGTATTTTAAAGAATTAAAGAACTGAAAAAAATGAACCATAGATACTCAAATAGACACAAGATATGCTGAGTGGAAAACCCTCCTAGGGTAGAAAAACCACTCCTTAACCCGCTGCCTTTTTCAGGCTTTCATTTCAATAATTATTTTTGACAATGCCTCATAGGCTGATTTCTGAGCACCAACTCAAGGAGCACCGACCCCTATTTTTAGAGACACCAATTTCAAGGAGCACCAACCCCTTTTTTGTTTTTCAATAGAACATACAATGATAGAGAGGATCTCTCTGTTTCCCTGATTTTTGTCAAGTGCCTCTTGACAGACAATGTGTAGAATTCTCAAATGCCAATAATGACACTTCAGAGTTCCACCCATTATCAAGCCTTAAGACAACTTGAGGAAAATATAATTACAATATCAATACAACTTCTCATCAAAATGTATTCTCAGTGATGTGTTCTCACTTTGTTTTTCTCACACTCTCTTTCACACATTTCCATGATACTGTTCAAAATAGTTAACACACTGCTTTCCCAATCTTTTTCCAAAAAAAATTAATAACCCTATTTCTCATCAAATTTTTGTTCTGCACAATACTTTCTATTTTTGTTTCTCCTTTTTTATTAAAACCCTAATCTCTTTGTTTTCATCCTTTTACAGATTTTATTATTACATTCTAGGAAGGGTTACAACAGTTTCTCATTTTTTATTTTCAAAGAATAACTCAAAGATGATTATCAGGTTACCAAACTTCCATCGAGCAACAGTTCCAGGTGTTCCAGTGTTCCTATGGGAAAGATCTACAAGAGAAGTTATTCTGACAAGAATACCCAAGTAGCATGCACAAACAGAAAAATGCCTAAGTACCCAAGGTTTCCTTCTCAAGTAGCCTGCACAATCAGTGCTTAATGAACCAACATTAAGATAATACATATTCCATAAAAAATAGCCACTGAAACTGATGCTGAAGTAAAGTAACTGAAACACAATGCTTTATAACCGAAATCTTTTAATCATGCTTTCAAGAACAGTAGAAAATGAACCTAGGTAAGAAACTGAACAGATTCAAATACATCATGATTACCCATAGACTCAAAGACTATTCATTAAAATAATATGGTAACCTGTCAAAAGAAAAATGTATTTAAGATTTAGAGTAAAACATTTCAGATCTAATCACAAAAGGAATAGACCAATTTTTCACCTTTCCTTTAGCATAGACAAATTATCTCATATTAACCTTACCTGAGAAGTAACAAATCTGCAAGGCAAAGAGAAAGATAAATACCTATGAAGACTGAAAGTGGCTATCATGTTCATAGTTACCAGACTGGTAGTGAGAGAAACAACCAAGACACCTTCCAATCTCAGGCCTTTACCCAATGACAGGAAGCAAACACAAAAATCGACTATTGTAATGGTCCTCTAACATTCTTCATACGTTGTCCGAGGTCAGAAAGCTAGTGAATGCAATGAAATGGCTAAGAGAAAGATTCCATGGCAGTGGCCAGTGTAGGGTTCCAAACCCATGAGCAGTGAAAACAATAAAGAGTTTTCCCTAAACTTCCAGAGGAAGCAATCGAAATCCTTTGCAAAATGTGATAACATATGAAGTTCGAAAGGACCGATATGATAATTTATAAACTCATAATTCACTTTGAAATCTGTGGGAAGATCAAAGACTTGCATGTTGACAAGCATTATTGCTTTTGACTATTATTGACAATGTGAAATCATCGACCAAATTATGCTTTGAAGAAATTGATATGACTATCTTACATATCAAATACGGATTTCCTAAGGCATGATTGTTTCCAAATGATCAAAGCTAAGTCACGTCCAATGTGAGATAAAAAATTAATCAATACCATTATACCTATTGTCGACCTTAAGGCCCAATTAAATATCAACCAATAGACCCGAATGCAATATAATATGCACTCCTATAGTGTGTCAAGCATAATTTTCAATGCCAAAAGATATCAAATAATATCAAAGCCGATTGCCACCTCATTAATATCCAATGACATATAATTTCCAATGTCAAATACTTTCCAAAGCCTTGTGAAGTGTAATAAAGGCTAAAAACATGCTAAGTTCACAATGCCATTCCACATACCATAAACCATTATCAATTGATTAAGGAAACCCGATAGGGTTTTCTTAAAACTGAAAAAAAAATCTCTTCTCATAAACCCCAAGCATCAAGAACCAAAGATCATTACTTGATGGAGTAAGATGACTCTGAATATGATCAAAAACCATTAAAAATTTCATGATGCTAGAAATTGATCAAGCCACAACATATCAAACTATAGAACACTAAATCATGCCAAAAACATATAAACAAGTGAATCATTGTAGCACTAATTTTTAAACCAGAAATATATCACCTGATCACTAGAACAAAAATCCTTTAACCAAAAGAACCTTAACCTAGATCTACACATGGAGTCAAGAGATCAGTGCCACCAAATATAATAGCATGAATGAAGTAAATATGCCAATCATAATTGAAGCAAATCAACTGAGTAAGTAACCAC
Source organism: Sequoiadendron giganteum (assembly GCA_007115665.2). NCBI lineage: Eukaryota > Viridiplantae > Streptophyta > Pinopsida > Cupressales > Cupressaceae > Sequoiadendron > Sequoiadendron giganteum. The sequence continues at coordinate 109,842,014 of CM021107.1, read as the reverse complement.
CAAGATTCTGGAGTAACACATATTGTCATGAAGTACAAATTAGCACAAGAGAGATTCAACACAAACAAGATCACAAAGGTAGAAACTCAAGGAAAAATAAATTGAAACTTAGAATACCATGGTTGAAGCTGAGGAAAATCCATTCCATAAATTCCACACACCTAAAACTGAGGAAATAAATGAGGAAGATGTTCAAAAAGCTCAACAAGATCCAAATTTCCACAAATTCCTAGACAATGTTTTTGAAAGAGATGGAGAAAAATACCTTTTGATGTTTTCTAAACACGGTGTTAAATTACCCGATGAATTTGATATTAATCAACTCAAAAGAGAACCCAAAAATATTGAAACTAATCCCCAAATATAGATCTATTGGTTATCTTAACCAATCAAATGAAAAACCTTCAACAAAAACTCCTTGACATGCAAAAGGGAACTACAAAGAGATACTCCATACAAGAAATATGCCCCTATCCTTTTGATCAAACGCTGAACATGATACCCTTCCACAAGCATTGTGAATTCCCTAAATATGATAAATACAATGGTAAAACAGATCCAAGAGATCACATAAGGGAATTCCAAACCATAAGCCTTTAATTTTCCCATGAGGAGATGAGATTGTTCCCATGAAGCTTGGGAGGACAATGTATGCAATGGTTTTCACAATTACCCCCAAGAATCAAATCTTTTGAGAACTGGTCAATAAATTTATCACCCAATACTCTTATAAGATTCAACATGGGATTACAATGGACCTTTGCAATGTCAAACAAAAAAAAGGGTGAATCCTTTCTTTTATTTTTACAAAGGTAGAGGAGATTATTTGCAAGATATCCTTGTCACATACCATAAAAATAAAAGATGGAAGTTTTCATTGCCAATTTAAATGATGATGAGTTATAGGCTTGAATTTCAATGTCCACCAACCTTTGAGAAATACATTGAAAATGGAATCAAAATCGAAGAAGCTTTGGTCAAGAGAGGAATCTTGAAAATTTACAATAAAAACAATTTAGCCAACTCCCCCAACAATGATAAACTAAAGTTTTGGAAAAAATACAAGATTACTGGCAATGATGCTTCAGCTAAAACCCATAATGCCAAACCGTTCTTTAATATATTAGGAATCACACCTAAGACCAACCAAGCCTCTAATCAAAACAACACAAATCAAAATCAAAACACCAATCAGAACAGTAACCAAAATAATCCTCCATCTCAACCACCACCATATCTAACATCATCAAATCACAGGAAATTCACACCTTTGGGTGAATTGCTAGAATCCACATTGAAAGAACTTCTTGTAGAGAATCTTATCACTTTATCAAACACCCAGGGTTTTGAACCAAAATTAAAATCATCATGGTGGAACGATGCCCATTACTATGAATTTCATCAGTGCAAAGGCCATCAACCAAATAACTGTATGTAATTAAAACACAAAGTGTAAGATTTGATCGACCATAATATCGTACAAATAGAAGGACCCCAAGAAAATGTTGATCATGGTGCATTCGAGAATCTCTTACCAAATTATGACAAAGGGGAATCCTTTACAATGAACAACAAAGGGAAAAATGTAAACTATGTTCATGATACGATCATCTATCATATTTCAATAGTTGAGGATCAGATGAATGACATTAAGATCAATGACACACAAGACATTTTTGTATTCAACAATCATATTAATGACATTCTAATTTAACATGGAGATGGCATCACCATCACTAAAAATAAAATCAATAGCACCAATATCACATCCAATCAGGTCCATAACATCAAACAAGACATGGCTGCAATGTATAACCAAATAAATGTCATAAAAATCAAAGGGAAACAAGATAGCGTGCCTGTAAATGTGACGACGAGGGCACAATCCAAATATGTTCTAAAAGGAATTACATCCAAAACACTCATTGCCCCATCACAACAATATAACATTGTTGATCAACTTAAAAATATCCCAACACAAATATCTATATTGGAACTCCTCAAGATTTCACCCTCCCACAAAGAAATCTTGGAAAAGGTCTTAGTGGGCACAATAGTACCAACAAATTTGGAATTTTGCAAATTTCAAGCCATGGTGGGGCATTTGATTTCAACTCATTGCCTATCATTTTCATAAAATGATGATGTATCCATCACTCATCCCCATAACGCAACACTTCACATTGAGGTCTTAATACATAAAAATAGAGCCAAGCACGTTCTAATAGATGGAGGAGCCGATCTCAATATATTTACTTTAAAGCTTGTCCATGCACTAGGATTCTCTGAGCATGCAATAGATCCAAGGAAAAATATCACCATCAAAGCCTATGATGATGAAGAAAGAGCCTGAAAGGGACTAATTGTGTTGCCAATTCAAGTAGGGCCGATTCAAAAAGATGTAGTTTTCCAAGTTTTCGACAAATATTTGACATACAATAAACTCTTGGGTCATCCTTGGATCTATGAGATGTAGGATGAAACTGAATCTCAAGTAGCAATGTCTAATGTATAAACAACATAATATGGTATAGGGTTTTCAATCTTGGAAAATATGGGGTATGAAGGAGAAGGACCTATTGGCAAGAGAAAAGAAGGCATCCTGGAACCAATTCAACCCATCTTAGCAAATCCAAAAGATAAGACAGGGCTGGGATATAAAGAGGAAACAAAAGAAGAATCCACCAAGAAGTTTGTTGAATGAATCCTACAACTGCAAGCTAGTGATGACTATGAAACTGACTCAAATAAATATGAGTGGGATTCATTATCTGAAGAGTCTTGTCATGATAAGGTAATTGATGCGATACAAACATATTCACCCATACATGAGGAGGGAAAAAATTTGAGGTTAAGACCACTTGAATTTGGATCACAACCTATCGATGGCTCAAGCAAAGACGATCAAACTCCTAGTCAGATAGATCAATCAGAGGAGAGTTATATCATGGATCTTGACATTGCTATAGGATTTCTTGAAGACTATTCCTTTAGGACTCTCATTGCACTTGAATTAAACCAATCCGATGATTCCCTACCTCTAGTACATCCTAAACTCATCAATTGGGACCAAACTGAGCCTCTTGATGTCCCTATCTTTTCCAATGATGATGCCATTGTCAATTTTCTCTGTACTAATAACCTTGAAACACATTCCTCCATTTAATCTTAGAATGAAGCTTCTAGTTAGGGGAGTGTCAAATCTCTCAGCTGTAAAATGAAAAATACAGGAAATCGCTTTAATGGTGAAAACCATTCTATGGTAGCATTAGATCATAAAATAGTAAAAATAAAGAGCGCATCCAATATTGAAAACCTCTCCGAGGCACTGAAGGATGAGATATTTGACACTCTCTCAGAGAATTTTTAGGAAAGATCAAAATTATTGGTTGAACCCACTCAATCCATCAATATTGGCACAACGGAAACTGTGAAGACCTTGCATTTAGCAGCATCCCTGACAAAATACGAAAAACCAAGCTTCATCAAATTCTTTGAAGAGAGAAAAATCAACTTTGCTTTGTCCTATGCAAACATGCCAGGGATTGATCTAGATTTAATCATGCATCATTTATCCTTGCCACCAAGAGAAAAACCAATGAAACAAAAGTTAAGGAAAATGCACCATCATATTGCCCTCTTGGTGAAAGAAGAACTGAAGAAGCTATTGGATGTAGGGTTTATCAGACCAATTGATTATGCCGAGTAGATCTCCAACATTGTGCCAGTTTCAAAACTTGGCAATAGTATCTAGATTTGGACAGACTTCAGAGATCTCAATAAATCTTGTCTAAAGGATGATTTCCCACTACCCAACATAGAAATCATTGTGGAACTAACAACAAGACATGACATATTGTCACTTATGGATGAATTCTCAGGATATAACCAAATGAAAATTGCACCTAAGGATCAAGATAAAATGACCTTCACATGCCCCTAGGGTATATTTCGTTGGAATGTCATGCCCTTTGGACCGAAGAATACAAGAGCTACTTGTGAAGCCTTGATGTTTATCCTATTCTAAAGATGCAAAAAAAATATTATGCAATAAGGGAAAAACACAAAGGTGCACCTCAAGATTAGTCTAAGGAATGATAACACAAATAAATAAGATAACAAAGATAAAAAATGATTATACCTTCTTTTTTGTTGAAATCCCTTGGTTGGCCCTTGATATTATATGCTTGTATTCTTTTTAGATGGCTAGATGCAAGATGAACAATGTGGTACTTTGATGAAGCTACAATGGAAAAATGCAATGCTAATGCTAATGAATAAATGTCTAAGATGATGCTTGCAAATTGAGTGGGAAATTTTGGTAGCATAAGGGTGCAAAATGACTAAGTCTCTAGATGCACAATGCTCATAAATTCCAAGATATAGATCTTTTTATGAAGGTAGGTGGGGGATATTTATAGGAAAACTTGAATTCTATAGAGAATTCAACAGTCAAGATTGAGCCACCATGGCCAAGATGGAGGGGTATGGTGAGTTGAGGACTCACAAGCCCTCACATCTTAACATGTGGTGAGTGAAGTGTTTGAAGGACAAGGTGATATGGAAAGGGTAAAAATGACATGGAAAGGGGGATGTGGTCCCAAGGTACTTGCAAGTACCTTGGGATGGGAGAGGATTTTCTTAAAAAAATTATCCCTTGTCCCTAAGTGGGGTTGAAAGTGACAAGTGATGACTTTTAGAAAGTCATCCCTTGTCAACATGGGGAATAAGAAAAGACCTTGAAGAAATAAAAGTGAATTTTTAATTCACTTTTTGGGAGAGACCAAAGGGTAAGACAAGATTCCCCTAAAAGGGGTCTTTGTCCTTTGGGTATGATGTGACATATGAGATGACATGGGAAAGACAAATGCATGGGGGGAATAAGTGTGAATTTTTAATTCACATGGAGAAGAGGTCAACCCAAAAAAGGTAAGTACCAAGAAGGTTGACTTAAGAAAATGCCAACAGGGGTAAGTGATTAAGATTAGGATTGTGCAAACAAGTGATTAGGTTAATTAATGATGATTATAGACAAGTGGCAAGTTATGGAGGATGTGACAAGGAGAGAGAAAGAAAGAATTTAAAATTGAAAAGGATAATTGACTAAATTAAATAAATTGATTATATTTATTTAATTTAGAGATGAAGTGGGTTTATGCATAAAGTATTTAATTATTTGAATTAAATACCTTAGGCACATTAGGAAAAGGGGGACATTAATTGAATAAATAATTTAATTAATGTTTGATGAAGGGGATAAAGTGGATTAATGAATGGGATAAATTTGACCTTGTAGAAAGGGTCAAATTTAGGTGTCTACATTTTTCCCCTTTTCGAAACATTGTTAGAATAACAATGTTTTGAAGAAAAAATAAAATGCAGATGACTCTATAGAGAAAGCGACTAGAAGAAGGATTCCCTAGCATGGGAGACGTTGGGTGAGCTACCCAAATAGAGGGTAGTAAAAGGTGATGCCCCGATCAAGCGGGAAGATGACAAACAAATATGTGTGGATGGATTGGTAGGGTATGCCCCCTCGAGAGGGCGGAAGGGGAAGAAAAAAGGGGGAGTCAGGCGACCTCTCGATATGAAGAAACAAAGGGTATGGTTGGATAGAGCTTGAAAAAATAGGCAGCGTTTCCTTTTGAACGGAGTCAATCTGACACACAGGGTGCAAATGACGGCCCATAGAAATTTGAGGATTAATTGGAGGAAAAAAAAAAATTTAAAAGGGAAAAAATTCCCTAAATTTAAAAAGAGGGGGAAAGTTACAAATAGTAATTTGAGAATTACTATTCCTCATTTGAACAACTGTTAGTTGGGAATGTGAGGAGAGGAGAGGAAGAAGATGAGAGAGAGACGATGCCAGATGATTATGATGATGAGATCATCCACCACACGGATGAGGTGCAGAGTTTCTACGTCGAGCGTGTCATCCCACGCCAGGTTAGGTTAAAAAACCCCTTTGTGATTTGAAAATTTTGAGAAATTTTTTTAAATTTAATGCCATAAAAAAATATGGGTTTTGGTTGTGGGGTAGAATAGGAAAATGAGTAGGAAAGAAAATGTAATTTCATTGAGGGCGTTGGTAGAAATATCCGCGAAGGATGGGATGGAAAAAAAAGGGTTTAAGGGGAAAAAAGAGGGGTTAATTGAGGAAATTCCATCCAGGATCCCCATACAAAGGCGGCCATGCCCAAAAAATGGGTGGCCCTGCTCGGGGATGGGTGGTCACACCCCACGGAGGGGCAACCACACCCTCGAGGGGTGACCGCGCCCCACAGAGAGGCGGCCCTGCCCAATGGGTGGCTCCACCCCAGGCGAGGGTGGCCCTGCTCAATGAGTGGAAATGCCCCCATGAAGGGGCGGCCCCACCTGATGGGCGATGGCACCCCACCCGAAGGGTGGCAGTGCCTCAGAAAGGGGCGGCTCCGCCCAATGGGTGGTGGTGCCCTAAAGAAAGGAGCAGCCATGCCCCAAAAAAAGGGGTGGTCGTGCCCTGCCAAGGAGAGAAAGAGTTGAACAAAAAGGAAGGATTAGGTGTGGAGAAGGGGAAATTCATCTAGAAAAGGCGTGGGCACCAAGGGAAAAAAAGAGAGAAAAGGTGAGGAAGATGTTTGTTGGGTGAGAGAGTGAGTTAGGGCGAAAAGGTACTAGGGGCCAGGACAAAAATAGATAGAGTAAAAGGGGAGTGAGAAAGGTGTTCGAGGCTAGGGAAAGATGAAGGGGAAAGATGTGGTAACTGATAGATTGTGGGTGTGACTACAACGGTTTGAGACATTGCAGATGCGAGAGAGGAGATCAAAGGTGCTCACACTAACACAATGAACAATGATTAGGGCAGACCATCAGCACTTGGTGGAGGAAGGGTTGTTGCATTTCATAGGGTATCCATCCATCAGGTCGCATAAGGTGATGCTGATAGCCTTGATCGAGCATTGAGATTCCTCGACTTTGACATTCCATCTCCCAATAGGGGAGATGACAGTGATGCTAGAGGATGTCTGACACATATTGAGAGTGCCCATAATAGGGCAGTTGGTGAGTGAGTTGAGGTCAGAGGGAGAGGAGTTGGATCATACCATCTAATTCTTGTTTGGGCAAGATGACTTATCGGTCGAGAAGAGTGGCTTGGACATGGATAGATGTTTGGGACTGAGGGTACCACCATTGTCATTATACATGTGCAGGTTGATCAACAATATAATCATACTAGATAGGAGTGGGAGATGTTGCAACCTTAGCTACATGGAGGTGATCCATCATATCATCGAGGGGAGGGGGGGATAGTTCACATGGGGTCCATGCATCTTGGCACAACTATACAGAGAGATGCATGTGATTTGTTATTAGGGGCGGTCATCATGTGTTAGGTGACATTGTTGTAGGTGTGGGCTTGGGAGAATATCAGTGTGGCCAGGCCAGTTATGGTGAGAGAGGGGAAGTCGGATGATGCAGCACCTGTAGTGTGGTGGTATGATGTAGAGGATGGGTGGGTGTTGCGGTATCGGGGTGCAAGAGACTTAGACAGGTGGAGGAGAGTGTTTGATGATCTGGAGGAGGAGGATATAGTGTGGAGGCTATACATGACTCGATGATTTAGAGGATGGACGCAGGATGAGATGGTGCATAGGGATTACTTCATGATGTGCTACTATTTAGTTGGGAGAGAGTCGCAAACCATAAAGGCACACAGGTCAGATCGGGAGATGAGGTAGTATGGGCTGATACAGGATATCCCAGGTGCCCCTGAGATGTTTAGATAGATCACTCAGGAGTGACCATGGGGTGAGGAGATTCCAACAAATTTTTCACAAAAGCATTGGGTGACATTGGTGCGAGAGCTAGTAGAGTACCCAGGGAGGGCTAAGGGATCGGTAGATGCAGGGATCACTGTGAGATATGTGACACCGTTCGATACAGATTATACTCGAGGAGCTGATTCTAGAGGCAGTAGGATTTGGAGAGGAGGATGAGGTCAGAGCAGCAGGCAAGGGGAGGAGACAACAAGCATATAGAGTTAAGAGACAACAGAGGAGAGGGGTTGGGATAGCCTAATCGAGAGCATCTAGGGGGAGTCATAATAGAAGGATGATAGAGGAGAGGGGTTGGGATAGCCTGATCGAGAGCATCTAGGGGGATTCATAATAGAAGGATGATAGAGGAGAGTATCGAGAGTAAATAGAGTAGTAGCACAGCAGGAGAGAGTACTAGAGGTAGCCAGGGCATTTGGAAAGTGGGGGAGAGTACTAGACGTAGCCAGGGTAAGTGGACAGTGGGAAGAGCATTGAAGGTAGCCAGGGCGGGTGGACAGCAAGGGACGTTAGAGGTAGATAGATCAGGTGGACAATAGGGGGCACCAGAGGTAGACAAAGTAGGGGGACAGGGGGAAGATCCATTAGGAGGTTAGTGGAGATCAGGTAGGAAGAGGAGGAGATGGAGGGCTCAGGGCCAGCCCGAGGAGGAGAGACAAGATGTTGAGGTGATGGAGATGGACAAGGGGGGAGCAGAGGCGAGTGATCTAGATAGAGATAGACACGATGAATGACCAAAGTTTCGAGGTGACACACAAGTTCAGATTAGGATAGAAGCTCAAGATGTTGGATAGCGGATGATGTTCCTCCAATGCTCAACCAGAAATATACTAAGCGACTAGGAGATGCAAGCGGATGGGATGATATTGAGATCTAGATGGATAAAGCATAAATTAACTAAGATGTGTGGTAGATAATGATTAAGCCCTATATGAAAGGCACCTATTTCCAGGTTTTCACCAATCGTATGTATCTAAGGCACCATGTAGGGGTGGTTTTCACCATAGGATGAATTATTTCTCTTTACTATTTTTTATTTTTTGATTTTGATAATTTTTTACATTTTTTGTATTTTTTCAGACTTTACTAGGAAGGATACTCTAGTTGACCTAAGTATAGAATTTCTTTAGATGCATGATTTTGATGGGTTCTTCTAGGGGATCTCCTTCAGGTTTAGATAGCCTATATGCTCCAAAACCATACTTGGTGGTGATGACATAAGGCCCTAACCAATTAGCTTCAAACACCCTTCTTTTCTCGACCTTGTTGATTTTGTTGATTTTCCTTGAGAACTAAGTCGCCAACATTGAATTGATGAGGGCAGACTTTCTTATTGTATCTTCTTTTGAGTCAGTTTTGATAGGCTTGCAAATGGTTATTAGCCTTGACCCATTTTTCATCTAGCAATTCCAATTATGTGAGTCGTGCCACTCGGGTGTCTTCATTAGTGATGAGATTCTTGAGTGATATTCAGAGTGAGGGGATTTTGACTTCAATTGGAAAGATGGATTCGGTGCCATAGACAAGGGAGTATGGATTAGCGTCGATGGGGGTGCAGATGGACATGTGATAGGCCCAAAGAGCAAGATGGAGATGGAGGTGCCAATTGTTGGCCTCCTACAATGATTTTAATAACTAAGCCTTTACAACCATGATTCAAAGATTGGATATTCGACCTAAATAGCCATCTTAACCATCATGAAGGTACACTTAAATTTTCAACCCAGGGACGTGAACTTGAAATGGGTCAGCACAGTATATGCACTAGAGACTTCAAAGTAGTCATCTCCATTCTACAACTAAGAGAGACTTAATGCTGAAAGTAAATTGCATGAAAGGAAACAAGGTAAAAGTTGAACATCACTCAATCAAACTTAAACTGAACATGCACAATATTAATGAAAATCTAAGTAGAAATTAGGAAACTACTCTACCCGCTTTGGCTGCAGGAACAGTCACATAATGGACTTCTAGTGGCTGCAGGAGCAGTTAATGCCAAATTATTATGAAGTACTAAACAAAAGCTAATACTAATCTATCTAGTCTAATGGATTACTCACCAAGTGGGGCCCCTTGGATGAGTATCCTCTAAAACTACTGCAACCTTACATTGAACTTAGATACTTGATTCAAAATCCCATTTCATTCATTGGAAAAATGCAATTACAGAAAGAGCTTGTACAATAACTTGGTGATCAACTCACTACTCACTAGCTTGCTCTCCCAACCTCTCTCTCTTTCTCTCCCTTTTTCTAGCCCGATGAAGGAGGATTCGAGCCTTATTTATAACCTAAAATAGGGCCATCAACTCCCACTAACTAAGAGGATGCCATTTAGGGAAAGTGAAAGAAAGTGGAAGTGGCGGTTACACATGCAAGGGAATCTGTTGGACATGCAAGCCCAAATGTGGAATCAACCACTATTGTAATGCCCTCAATGCTCAATGACATTAAATCTCAGCATAAAGCAGTTACATGCGGCTGACAAGGAATCTTCCATCGGCATCCTCCAGTTGACCATCACGCGCATCCTCTACATGAGCAGTTGGTGGCTGCATTCCTTAACTTGGAATTTCCAATCATGTCTGCATGGAAATGTTAGTACGCATAATAAATACATAGAAAAAATTATCTAAAAGAACATCCTTCAATCACATGTAAGATAATATAGATAGTTCACATATTAAGTCGAATATCATTAAAATTGACAGAGAGGTAATTAAACCCAAATGTCAGAAGGTCTGAAATAAAGTATAAAAATTATCAACATACAATGTCAAATTTCATGATGATCTTAGCAAATAGACCATGGATTTAACCCATAATTAACCCAAAAACCAGACTCATCACTTCCCCCAACCTAGCATTTTGTTGGTCTTCTAGTAGGGGAAGAGTTATGCTTTTGCTTAGTCATGGCTTTGAAATCTGCAACCAATAGATGCCCAATATCCATGTTTGTTGTGGGTGAATCAGGGTTCCATTATAATCCTCCCAACCAGCTGAGTCCCTTCCATCTCTGGTTTTCCTCTGTAATTTCATATCGGAAGAATCTAAAATTTTGTACAAGCCACATGAGGATAGGCGACTGAAAAGTTAGGGGAATCCATACTTGCCCCTATGTTCTCCCAATTTGAATATACCTTTCAATTCTCTTCAGTGCAACAACATATTTGTGGATGGAATGTGGCTCAGCTTGCTTTAGCTCATCAGTTAATGTGTTCCATCTTTGAGATAAGTATCTCCTCATACTATCCTCTTTTGTTGTTGTTTTGACCTCGTACTCATTGTATACTACTTCAATCCAAGGCATAATCTTATTTCCATAGCTCGGTCTAAAGAGTATTTTGTTCTAGTTTGTATAAATTCCTTTGGGGTCCCTAGATTCAACTCTAATAGCCAAAGGGGTATTGGATTCTTTCCCCCTGTAAGCATTATATTACTCACCACAACTAATTTCATTCTAAACCCAAGACATGAATGCCCTCAATTGGGCATCCCCCACATAAAGCAGCGGGTTCCAATCTTGGTCTTCACTAACATCAAAATTGTGCAAATAAAATTCACATAGAAAATTTTTCATTTTTGGGAGGCAATTCTGTAAGCATTGAAAAATTCCATAGGGGTTTCAATTCAAGGATTCAAACTCAAAATGTGTCTTGACAGTTAAAGGAGAGATACTTTTCTTCTAGGCATAGGGCATAAACTCTTGGTGGTGTTCTCCATGCTAAAATTTTTGGCACCAAGGTTGCAATATTATCCATCCTCTCTTTTAGAGAGGCAATCTCCTCATTCTTATCCTCAATGATCTCATCCTTCTCTTCAATTTCCTTTTTTAGTCTTTTCTTCTCCTTTTTCTATTCTTCCTCTCGTCTTTGTATCTCTTTCCAAAAATTTAAAAATGTTGCATGAACTGTAAAACCAGGGGGATTATGAATTCCTACTAGTACCTTTGTTGATGCACCATATAGTACCAATTACATTGATTCAAGCAACTCAAAAGGTTCTGACTGTGGGGGTACACTTTCTTCTTTCACTTCTTGTTACATGACTTCTTCTTCCTATTCATGTAGTTGTTGTAGGAACTCTTGTTCTTTCTGCAAGAAAACTTGATCTTGTTGCAGGAGCTCCATATTTTCTTTATACTCTTGAGTCTCCACTTCCTCTTCAATGACAGCAAGATCTGCCAGGGTCATTTTTGTTGCTTCTTCAAACACATCCTTTTCTTTAACAGTTTCCTGCCCCATTAGGGCCTCTGCACTCTCATATGTTGTCTTCTTATGCCTAGGTATTTTCCTTGAAGGCATATCAACAACAGGTGTTGATATCTCAAAAGGGTTCCCATTCTTTTCTTTGGCTGTAGAATGAATAGTGCCAGCCTTTCTCTTTCTAGTACTAGGTATCTCCCTATTTATAGGTTGGGTTTTGACTTTTCCTTTTCCTTTTTTTTCTTGTGCCCTTCTTTTTTGTGCCCTAGTTCTTAATAGGGACCCAAGTGGAACATTATCATCAAAATTTGAGGAAGAAAATTTTCTTCCAGAGTGCTTAGTTTCAGAGGAACTAATGTCTATAGTTTCTTTTGCTACAAGAGGAGTCATATCAGAACTAGAGGTCAAAGCACTAGGGGTGACTTCAACTATGCTTAATTTTTAGCTAGACCTACATGTTTGAGATGAAACCCTAGGTTGCAACTGCTCAAGTCTGAACTAATCAATGTTTAAAAAATCCTCCCAGGACATTCTAGGTGTACCATCATGCAGAGATATTACAACTAACAATTTAATTAGGAAATTATGGGAAATAGATTTTTCCCTACCTTTCTGGGTTTCCATTTCCATGATGGAGAGAAGGTTGTACAATATAGTAGGTACGTTCATCCTCCTTCCATGTCTCATATGACTCAACAACTTGAAATGCACAGAATGTAGATTTGACTGTCAACCCTCAAAAGCGATATATCTGATGATATAGATGGCTGCCTACTTCCATGGCTCAGGAAAAGAGAGTATTTTAGCACCCTATTTGTCAATAGTTATCAGGAGATCACCATGCACTATGAATATAGCCCTGGCTGACCTAGCATCTCTCGAAATAGGGTAGGATTCACAATCAGCTAACAACCCAGATACTTCTACAATTCGTTCCTCTGTTGCAAAGACCTCAAGCCCTTTCACTATGGCTTTTCCATCTGAGAATGTTTGGGAAAACTCTAATGCAATCCTTTCATCAAACCCGTCCAACTTCAAAAAATAATCCATCCAGCCACAATTTTGAAATGCTGCAAGACACTGTGCATCCTGCAATAAAGTGTCATGAATTGAGGGCTCATTTTAGGTGAGTTTTCCTCCCATTGTCTAAAACCAACATGTTTCTCTACAAAATTTATTTTTTTAACCCCATTTGTAAGAAAATTATTTCTTGCACGCTAGCTGAATTGTCGACTGAATTTTTCCTTTACTCTTTTTTAGCAATTACCATTTGCATTTGAAGATTATGACAGGGCAAGAAAAGGTAATAAAGGAATTTATGATGAAAGGAAATGGCAACGACAATTTAGTGTCACATCAGGTCACATATTAAATTTCAAATTAGCTCAGCAAGGTCATGGACTAACATATGGTAATAAATTTGCATCTTTCATACCCCTCCCCCCAACCTAAATTTGGACATGTGTCCACACATGTGAAATGGCAGCAGCGACATGATAGGGGGAGTATGTGAATGTCTTCACTATCATACAATAATTAAATGAGATGTTCTAATAGATAATAAAATATGCAATTAATGCACACATAGCTAAGTGTGTACAACATGATGGGGTAGAGGATTCATTGCAATAATCTTGGAAAAAGTACCACTTACCTTTGTAAGTACAAAATTGAGCAATTAATGATGAGATGAAATGGAGCAAGGTGGAATGAAGTGATGCAGAAGAGAGAGAAAGGTGGTACGGATGGACAAATGGGTGGATAAATGGACTTCTACAAAATTAGAAGTCTTTATTATGACAAGTATGTACCAAAATTAGGCAGAAGGAGGGACACTAGGTCCACTGCCTTTGGCTTCAGGAACTTCTTGGCTGCAAGAACTATGCTCGGGTGCTACATTTTGAATGAATTGTTGCATGAATTCTTTTTTGGCATTTGTCTTTTGATATAATCTGAGACGATGCCTATTCACTAGTAATTTGAATCTGACAGGGTCAATGGTGGTGAGTGGTTCTTTCCCACAAAAGGATATAAAATTCATGGCAAATTCTAACCTAGGAATTGGATATTCCAGCAGGTGACTAACATCTTCTCATGGTCATTCATTTACTTGTCAAACCAGGGAACGTATACTTGAAATGGAGCGGCACTGTATGTGCACCAAGAACCGGTTTTAGCCACAACTTACTAGAAATAAATACTTGAAAGGAATTATAACTCAAATGTAGAAACTTAAGGCAAAGTCTTATTAACTTAAGCATAACCTAATTAAAGCAGGAATCATAATAACCATTACTGGGAAACAAACCATGAACTGACCTTATACTGCAGGAATAGACACAGGGATGGATTCCTTATGCTACAAGAACAATACAAGACTGATTTTGCACTAAAACTTACTGGAATGAAATTCTAACAGACAAACAACAAGAAGTGAAAAACTAACTACATATACTTACTAAGTGGGACCCCTTAGCAAGCATCAACCAACTATGCAAGAATTGAACTCAAAACTTCGTCAGCTTTTTATTCATAACTCGGAATCACATACATGGTTGTTTGCTTGTAAGAAAACTTAATAGAAAGCTTTGTTTTTCATTATAACAATTATCTCACTACACTTTGTTCTATCTCTAATCTATAGTCTAGTCTAATCTCTTCCAAATCATCTCGTTCACTCGCATAGGAGGAACATTTATTTAAAGAGAAACAACTAACTAACTAACTAACAGAGAAAGATACGGATATAGATGCCTCCTGAGGCAGAGGAACAGACTTCATAAATGCAAGTTTATTTTCTCAATAGATTCAGAGGGAATCTAGAAATCCACTCTTCCTAGATTGATGCTCAATTCGGTTTCTTCCCAATGACCCGGACAAAGAATCCTCTCTTGAAATGACTCCTTCGATGGTGCGTTGAAAATGGATTTTCTGCAAGTTATGTTGTGCATTGACCCATTCATACCAACTTTAACAACCTATAGAACACATGGCAATAGAGGCACAAAGGAAGGCATGCACACATAATAGCATGATACTCATCATTAATCACACGCATCAAATTCATCTTACTTATCCAAAAACTACATATATCGTATCAATCATTCGAGAGGTCAAAACAGGGTAATGAGTATAAACATACTAAGATATTTAGGCTGCAATAATATAGGAATGTTTGTCATAGAATACTACCCATTAACATGAAAATTTTATAACCATAGAGTTTAAAACATTCATAAAAGAGAGCAAGGGCTTTTAAAACTATAACATGATATCCAAATTATAAACATATTAAGGGCTCATCATTTTCCCCCTACTTTAGCTAATGCTGGTCCTCTAGCATTAATCTTCCTGGTTGTGTCACTAAGATCTATAGGAGTGACATGGCCTTGTAGTGCAGTCCCAAACCTATAGTAGAAACCCCTGCAATTCTGCCATCTTTCGTATCTACAAGCTTTTGTATCCTTATTAATATCCGTGGCTAGATAAGGATATAGTGGCCACATCAAAGTAGGAGGTCTAAATGTTAGTGGCAATCATAATTCAAATCTTTCCTAAAGACCCAATTTCATATATCTCTCTGATCTCCTGATGGATGCTCTTAAGTTCAAGGGAATATGGGGCTCAAACTTTCTTAGACCAACTGTCATCTTTTCCCACCTTGTTTTACTTCTGAAAGCTTCCAAAACAAATATGGTTGGTCTTTAAACTCGTTATAAACCTATTTCCTAAGATCAAATATCCTTATCCTTGCTGCAGGATCATAAAATCCATATGCAATAGAAAACCGGGTCCTCAGAAATGTTTGAGGGTCTGAGCTTTCTTATCTAAGGGGAATAGGTTCTTTCCGCTCAGCTTCCTCATAATCCTCAACTTGTTTCCCATAATTAATTTCATTGGCTGCCCAGGACATAAGTGATCTCAAATGAATGTCACCTATGAAAAGAAGTGGATTCCATTCAATTTCACAAGGGATTAATAAACCATGTAAATAAAATTCACACATAGAATTCCTTAGCCAATTAGGTGCTATTTGGTAGGCATCATAGAATTCTTTAGCAGTATTAGGAACAGGGTCTAGGTTTTTAGAAATCCTCATTAACTGGAACCACAGAAACTGCTCTTTGAGGCACATTGCATACACTCTGGGTGGTAGCCTACATTCCATGATTTTCCCTACCACCTTCATCATTTCATTCATCTTTTCCTTCACCTCCTGGATTTCCTGTCTTTGATTTTCAATCTCTTTCTTTAATTTCTTCTTCTCTTCCTCCCACAGACTTTGTTGCATTTGAGTTTTAGCAAGATGATGGAAACTCAAAGTTTGAAGTGTCACAGGCTTCCAAACAATTCTGAGATATTCTAAGTACTCAATCAGTAATGTTCTTTTGTACACTACCAATGCACGACATGTTTTAGAGGGCAATGGTATTGCATTGGATGTCTCAGGCTGCTCAAATTGCTCTTGTTCTTGCTGCAAGATGAACTCATGTTGCTTGTCAGGCAAGGACTGTGTTTCCTCATAAATTCTTTCAGCTACATTAGCCAAGTCATCAAGACTTGGCATTCTCCCTTCATTATTACAACCTTGTTGTACTTCCCCAGTTTCCTCTGTTTCATTTTGTATATCACCAGGAATAACAGAGGGGCTGAGTGGAAAATTCTCAAATATACTCTGAGAATTCTCATAATTGAGCTCCTTGGATTCCTCTGAAATACCTATTACTTCAGGTTGGGCAGAGGTCGGGGTAGTTTTACTTCTTTTTCTTGCTGAAGTTCTTCTAAGTAATGTAGCTGATGAAGGAGGTTATTTTGTAGCTTTTCTGTTCCCAGCTTGCTTGGGGGTTTGAGACTCAGTAGGAGAGGATGATGAAACTGTGCTAACATCAGGTGTTGCTGCAAGAAAAAGCCAGGTAGCTCATTTTTGCTTTTTCGTTTGAGGGTTTTCTTTTGGGGTATGCCCAACACTAGATGGTTCTCCTACTTTTGTTTTCCCTTTCTCTTTCCCTATTGCAAACCTAGTTTTAACTTGGGTAGAGGGATCAGGTGTAGAGGCTACAGGACTAGGTGTTGTAGGAATAGATGATTCTTGCTCTACTTCCCTACTTGTGGACTCTAATCTCTTTTTCTTTTTCTTGGGTTGAGCAAGGAGTGTTCTGGGAGGTTCAGGAGGTTGCAGTTCTTTTTGGGTAGCAAATTCTTGCCAAGAAAGGGGTGATACATCTCTCAAAGAACGCTCAATCAACAATTTGATCAGGGCATGATGGGTGATGGAATTATCTTTACCCTTCTGAGTTTCACAGGCACTACGCTCCAAAAGATTTAACGAGAAATTTGGGATGTTGACAATTAACCCATGCCTCATATGACTTAATAGTTTAAAATGGTAGGAATGCAAATAAGAAAAGCACCCTTCACAAGTCAAATACATGATTATGAAAGAAGCATATTCTGAATATGGATAAGGCAATGAGACCGTTTTGCATCCTTGCTTTGAAACCTCTAAGGGTCCATCAGTTGACATTGTGAATTCTACCCTGGTAGAGACGACATCCCTTCTTGAAGGAAAATTTTCTCCAGCTGCTAGAAGTCCTGTTACTTCAGCAATTCATTCCTCTATTACAGCAACCGTTAAACCCCATACTGTAGCCTCTCCTTCCAAAAGAGTTTTATGAAATTCACCTGCAGCCTCTTCATCGAAATAATTTATCCTCAAGAAATAGTTCAACCATCCACAAATACTGAATGCTTGAACCACCTGAGGATCTTGTGTTAAGGCCTCATGAGCTGCTGACTCATGTCTTATAACCAACTGACCACCCATATTCAAAAACTGACTCTGCTAAAAATCTCTGAAACTTAACCTCTTCTGAGAATTTGAAAAACACCTTTTTCCTGCTTTGTTTCTTTCTTTTTCGGTTTCTTTACCTTTTTACTTTACCAAGAATGATATAAAAAAAAATTGCATGCAATGATTTTTAGGAACTACTTAATTAAGCAGTTAACTTGTTGATCAGGGAAAGCACACATTCATTTGGCGGTAAGTACGATAAAAACCGTCATAGATGTGGCAATGGCAAAAGGAAATTTTTTGAAACAGATTATCCCCGCCCCCTACTTAAGATTTGGCATGTGTCCACACATCTGCAAAAGGATAGGTGAGGAACTGGCAGTAATGACTGATAGACATATTGTAATAAATGAATGATGTGACAAATAAAAAGAATATCGCGTACCTTGTAATTAATGCTTGTGGATGTTGGGAGATATCACAGCACAACCAGAAATGACTTCTTGAAAAGAAACCATAATTGAAGGTGGTATGACAGGTGGATGACATGGATGGGTGACATAGAAAAGAAAAATGAAATAAGTGAATGATGGTGATGGATGGTGATGGAGAAGGTGGCTTTCGTAAAAAGAAAACCTTTATTATGGACGTACAACATAATTTTAAAGAGATGTTGCAGGAAGTAGACCGAAGCCTTTTGCTACATGAAGATCACTGGATGGAGGGGAATCAAACTACTTCATAAAGTCTTCTTTGGAAGTCAGCTTATGGTACAACCGAAAAAGGTGTCCATTAACCAGCAGCTTGAATTGGACAGGATCTATCGTGGCCAACTGAACTAAACCATTATCAAATACATTTTCTATTTCGTACGGACCAAGCCATCTAGTTGTAAGTTTACCTTGATTTTCTCTATACCTGGAGTCATAGAGGAGCGCCCAATCTCCGATAGAGAATTGCTTTGTTTTGATATGGCGATCATGCCATTTCTTCCTTTGTTGTTGTACTGCTTCAGTATGCTGTAGGGCAGCTTTACACATCTCATCCAATGCATTCAACTAGAGGAGGCATTCCTTTTGTGCTTCAGGAAAGGTCAATTTTTAGCTGCAGAGCAGTCCTTAAGGTCTTATGTTCAAATTCTATTGGTAACATAGCAGTCTTGCCATAAAGCATCTCAAAAGGTGTGAACCCTGTAGTTGTTTTCCATGTTGTCCTATAGGCCTAGACTGCTTCTAGAAGACGACTGCTCCAATCCTTCTTATGTAACTGTACTATTTTTGTAAAGATTGCCTCCAATTCTTTGTTAGTAACCTTCGCTTGACCATTGGCTTGAGGGTGATATGGGCTTGACTTCTTGTGCCCGATCTTATAATCATTCATCAACGTGGTGATTAATGTTGATATAAATTGAGCTCCTTAATCAGTAACAAGTTCCCTTGGAACTCCAAATCTAGTAAAAATTTGCTCATACAGGAATTCAGCAACTTTGTTGTCACGGGCATGTTTCATTGCCTTTACTTCCACCCATTTGGTTACATAATCAGTGCAAACCAAAATGTATAACTTCCTATTGGATGGAGGGTCAATAGGCCCTACAGAATCCATACCCCACTTGTCAAAGGAGGTGACTACCACTTGAGGATGAAGAGGCATTTCATCAGTCTTTGTTGGTCGCCCCATTTGTTGACATCTGTCACATTTTTTGGTATAAGCTACAGCATCCTGGTGTAGTGTGGGCCAATAATACCCTATGTTAAGCACTTTCATTGATGTTCTCTTAGATGCAAAGTTCCCACCACATGGTTCATCATGACAAGCATGCAAAATGTCATAGGTCGCATTTTCCCTAACACACCTTCTCATGACTTGATCAGGTCCTGTATAGAATAAACAGTCTACTATCCAGGAAAAGTTAAAACTCTTCTCAATCAACAACTTTCTATCCTTTGGTGAGAAGTGAGCTGGTATCTTATTAGCTGCTAAGTAATTGGCAATATCCGCATACCATGGAGTTCTAGCAGTGATAGAAAATAGATGTTCATCAGGAAAGTTATCATCAATTACCTCAGGGTTGGTAGGTGTAGTTGTTTGAAATATTGATAAGAAATCAGCTACCACACTAGCCTGGCCTGGCTTGTCAATATCTGTGATATCAAATTCCTACAACAATAGTAGCCACCTTGCCAATCTTCCAGATATGGCAGGCTTATTCATAAGGTACCTTATTGCTACATGGTCTGTGTGAACAAATATTTGATAACCAGTGACATAATGCCAAAACTTGTTTAGAGCATACACCACTGCTAGCAATTCCTTCTTTGTGACAGTATAGTTTAATTCTGGGCCTTGAAGATTTTTGTTGATGAAATAGATGGCATGCTCTATTGAATTCTCTTTCTGACCTAAAACTGCCCCTATGGAATATTCAAAAGCATCTGTGTGTATATGAAAGGGAAAACTCCACTTAGGTACTTGAAGAACAGGTGCCTGAGTAAGTAATTTTTTAAGCTGCAGGAAAGATTTGTCACAGGCCTCAGTCCAGTGAAATTCAAAATCCTTAGTCAATAAGGCATACAATGGACTGGCTATTTTGCTGAAATCTTTGATAAATCTTCTATAATATCTAGCATGTCCTAAGAAGCTTCTAACATCCTTTTGTTTCATAGGTGTTGGCAAGGTAAGAATAACCTCAATTTTTGTAGGATCAACTTGAATTCCAGCTTGAGAAATATGATGACCTAACATAATGTCTTCTTGCATCATCATGAAACACTTCTCACTATTCAAAGACAAATTATGCTCCTTACATATTTTCAATACTTTCCCTAAATTTGCTAATGCTTCTTCATAAGTAACTCCATAAGTGGTGAAGTCATCCATGTAAATCTCCATAGAATCATTAGAAATGTCAGCAAAAATACTAAATACTGCTCTTTGAAATGTGGCAGGAGTATTACATAGGCCAAAAGGTAGGACAAAGTAAGCAAAAGTTCCCCATGGATAGGAAAAAGTTGTTTTATCTTGATCACTGGGGGCAATTTTAATTTTATTATACCCACTATATCCATCCAAGAAGGAGAAATACTTTTTACCAGACAATGAGTCCAACACTTGATCAACAAATGGCAGTGGAAAGTGATCATTTTTAGTTGCAGTATTCAACTCCCTATAGTTTACACAAACTCTCCAATTTCCATTTTTTTTAAGAACAATTACCAGTGGAGATACCCATTGACTGTCTAAAATAGGGTAGATGAAACCAATATCAAACAATTTTTGGAGCTCATTTTTAACTATTTCCCTGAGAGCTGGGTTTATCCTTCTTTGAGGCTACCTAACAGGTGAACAATCTTCCTTAATGTAGATCCTATGAGTATAGAGTTGAGGATCTATTCCCTTCATATCCCCATAGTCCCATGCAAAAGCTTTGTGTTGATCTTGAAGCATTGTGACTAGGGTAGTTTGTTGAGGTTGAGGCAACTTACTATCGATGTTTAGACAGTGGCCTGGGGACAGCTCAATTTGCTTGGTGAGATCGTTCATGGAGTCTACTGATAAAGGTGGTGTCTGTATTTTTTGAGGAAACAAATATTGATAAACTGCAGGGATTTTAAATGGCAAGCTCTTAGGGCTCAGTTGTTGCAGGAAAGATTGTTGAGGATGGTTATCGGGTATAGATAGACTACTCATATCAGAATTAGAATGTAATATTTGGAAAAGCAGGTCATTCTCACTCTGAAGTTGGAAAAATGGATTAGTTTACAGCATCATTAACTAGGCCAATGAGTTGACATCTTTTGTTTCCTCTCCTAAGTCTGGCCAAATTGGTTTAGACAAGTCTGGCTGAGGCTGGGCAGGCAGGTATAAAGCCAATTTCTTTGTTGACTAACCATCAGAGATTGTCATGTCTCTAGAACAACATCCTATCAAGCATCAACTGTGGCTAACCATGGTCTACCTAGGATGATAGGATATCCACTCAAAGTTGCCTTAGTGGACAATATGCTGAAATCTGTCGGGTACTCCCAAGACTCAAGGTTGACAATTATATCTTCTACCATACCATCAGGTATTATAGTGGAACTCTCAGCAAGCTGCAGGATGGTGGGTGTAGACCTAATGGTTAGGATAGTCAAATACTCCATAGTATGCTTGGTCATTACATTGATGGTTGCACTTAGGTCAATCAAAACATTCTTTACCAGCTGGCCATTAATATTTATTTGTACCACAGGACTTCCAGGGTCAGCATATTTTGGCATAACTACCTTTCCCAACATAATATCTGCCAATTTGCCAAGAACATGAATAGTTTGGGGATCTTTTTTCTTTCTTCCAAGTTTCTTCAAACAAGCCTCCTTAATGGCTTTTTCATAAATTGGGACATCTTTTATGGCTTGAAAGAGGGGAATTTGGATGTGTACATTCTTTAGCTGATCCAAAATATCAAAGGTAGGCTCTTCCATGGACTTGGGTGTAGGGACTTGCAATCACTGAGGAAAAGGTGGTTTGGCTTGATGCTGCAGGACGGTCTACTTAGAAACAATATCTGACATAGGTATATTGGCTGCAAGATCACCAGGTTGTTCAGAGACAAATTCTGGAATCTCAGTAATTACTGGAGGCTACGGAGTAGGGAGTGTGGTGTCAGACCTTAGATGGATATCATTGATATGCAAAGCATAAGATGGATAATGATTAGCTTTTGCAAATACATAGGTTGTTGTTGTTGCTGCTTATTATTAGGATTTGGCAATGGCTGAGTAGGCATAGGCATTTGTTTTGGAGGGCTATTATTTGTAGGAGATGCTGTAGGAGGTGGCATAAGAGCCGGAGGTTGTGGCTGCAGGAATCTAGGGGACTGGCTCTACCATTGTTGAGAGCTTCTCCACTAAGGATTCTGCTGCCAGTTACCTTGGAGTGGATTCCATTGTCCTTGTGGTTGTTGCCAACCTCCTTGAGGATATTGCCATTGTTGACTCTAATAGCTAGGCCATTGTGATTAAGAGGTATTCCAAGGTGGTGATGGGCCATATGTAGGTTGTCATTGGTTATTATAATTAGAGTAAGGATTACCAAAATTCAAAGGGTCTTGAGGCATACCTTGTCTTTGAGCCCATGGGCACCTTTGTGCAACATAGAATACTTGGTCATCATCACTCTCAACTAGCCTAAAGTCAGTAGGTAATTGCTTAGCCTCCATATTAGCCACCATCTTACATCTATAGTCACGCTTCCTCTGTCGGCAATGTGGACAGAACTTGGCCAAGATTGCTTCAACTTCCTCATGCTTCTTCCGAGCTTGCATAGTATCCAATTGTGTAGCCATATTATTTATGATATCTTGCTTGAAATCAGACAACAAATTTGAAATCTCCATCCATGAAACTCCATTAGTAGAAGACTTTCCCACTATGGTTTGATGACCTCTTCCCTTCTTGACATTTGCTCGAGAGTAGTTGTGACATATTTTCATAATATCATCCCAAGGCACCTGGGTTATATCTCCTCCTCCCATCAAATCCAGAGCATCAATACAGGAATCCTTGATTCCCCTCAGAAATAGTAATTTTTGAGATTCTTCATTAAGAGTATGGTCTAAATTTTTTTTCAAGGAAAACAAAAACCTTGAGATATAGTCTTCCAGGCTTTCATCCTCCTTCTGCTGAATTCAGAATATATCATCACCTTTACTACCACTCTTGCAATATTCCTTATATTTCTCTAAAAACTTTGTTTGCATAACTGCCCAACTATCGACAGCGTCCCTCCCCAAACTCATGAACCATCTTAGAGATCCCTCCTTCAAAGTAGCAGGAAAAAACTTCAACTTGTGAACATCTATGGTGTAATCATAACTCTGATAGAGGATTTCAAACTCAAACAAGAAAGTGTCTGGGTCCTCTATAACGAGTCCATAGAACTTGGGAAGTAATGAAGAAGGAATATTTTTGAGGTTATCATTACCTTGCTGGGTTATGATAGGGAATTCAAAAGTAGGAGGAACATTTGGTGGAGTTTGTGCCATATTGGCTTAATGAAGTATCAAAGCAAATGGATTTTCTTCAGGTTCCCCGTCAGCAATGGCAAAGGGAAATTCAACAAGCAGGTCTTCAGCAACAGCAAATGGATTGATATCTTGGTCGCCCCCTTCCTCAAATAGATTGTAAGCTGGTTCAAAATCGTTGTTGGTGAATAGAGGGTTTGGTAGGAATTTTCCTAGAGCATATCTTCTTCTATGCATGTAACGGACTTAACTAAAATGAATAATTTCTAAAAATTCTTGAATACTAAAACTACTACTAAAAATGGTTAGGACAGGTTCTCAGCTTGACACCATCCCCGACAACGGCGCCAAAAATGGTTGTTGCCCACAAAAAGATATAAAAGTCATGGAAAATTCTAACTTGGGAATTGAACATTCCAACAGGTGACTAACATCTTCTCATGGTCGTTCATTTACTTGTCAAACCAGGGAACGTATACTTGAAATGGAGTGGCACTGTATGTGCACCAAGAACCGATTTTAGCCACAACTTACTAAAAATAAATACTTGAAAGGAATTCTAACTCATATGCAGAAATGTAAGGAAAAGTCTTATTAACTTAAGCATAACCTAGTTAAAGCAGGAATCATAATAACCATTACTGGGAAACAAACCATGAACTAGCCTTATGCTACAGGAACAGACATAGGGATGGATTCCTTATGCTGTAGGAACAATACAAGACTGAGTTTGCACTAAAACTTACTGGAATGAAATTCTAATAGACAAACAATAGGAAGTAAACAACTAACTACATA
The DNA here is from genome assembly GCA_007115665.2 of Sequoiadendron giganteum. Taxonomy (NCBI): domain Eukaryota; kingdom Viridiplantae; phylum Streptophyta; class Pinopsida; order Cupressales; family Cupressaceae; genus Sequoiadendron; species Sequoiadendron giganteum. Next base: position 109,817,400 of record CM021107.1, on the reverse strand, counting down.
TACTTACTAAGTGGGCCCCCTTAGCAAGCATCAACCAACTAAGCAAGAATTGAACTCAAAACTTCATCAGCTTTTTATTCATAACTCAGAATCACATACATGGTTGTTTGCTTGTAAGAAAACTTAATACAAAGCTTTGTTTTTCATTATAACAGTAATCTCACTACACTTTGTTCTATCTCTAATCTATAGTCTAGTCTAATCTCTTCCAAATCATCCTGTTCACTTGTGCAAGATGAACATTTATTTAAAGAGAAACAGCTAACTAACTAGCTAGCTAACAAAGAAAGATACAGATATAAATGCCTCCTGAGGCTGAGGAATAGACTTCATAAATGCAAGTTTATCTACTCAACAGATTCAGAGAGAATCTAGAACTCCACTCTTCCTAGATTGATGCTCAATTCGGTTTCTTCCCAATGACCTAGACAAAGAATCCTCTCTTGAAACGACTCCTTCGATGGTGCACTAAAAATGGCTTTTTTCGCAAGGTTGTATTTTGTTGTGCATTGACCCATTCATACCAGCTTTAACAACCTGTAGAACACATGGCAATAGAGGCACAAAGGAAGGCATGCACACATAATAGCACGATATTCATCATTAATCACACACATCAAATTCATCTTACTTATCCAAAAACTAAATATATCGTATCAATCATTCGAGAGGTCAAAAGAGGGTAATGAGCATAAACATACTAAGATATTTAGGTTGTAGGAATATAGGAATGTTTTTCATAGAATACTACCCATTAACATGAAAAGTTTATAACCGTAGAGTTTAAAACATTCATAAAAGAGAGCAAGGGCTTTTAAACTATAACATGATATCCAAATTATAAACATATTCTGGGCTCATCAATGAGCTGCACAACTCCATTGGGAAATACCTCAGAACATTCATATGGCCCTAGCCACCTTGTCTGTAATTTTATTGCATTATCCTGATACTATGAGTCATAAAACAATGCCCAATCGCCTAGCTGAAATTTCTTTTCTTTGATGAATTTATCATGTCATTTGACTCTCTGATTCTACACAGCTTCAACATGGTGCAAGGCTGATTTCCTCATCTCATCTAAAGCATTCAATTGGATGAAACTTTCTTTCTATGCCTTAGAAACTTCCATCCCTAATTCAACTGTTGTTCAGAGAGTTTTGTGCTCGAACTTAATGGGCATCATGGTTGTCTTTCCATACAATAGCTCAAATGGTGTGAAGCTTGTAGTTTTCTTCCATGTGGTTTTGTAAGCCCAAACTGCTTTTGATAATCTATTTGAACAATCCTTTCTATGAATGTGCACTATTTTTGTTAGGATGGATTCAATCTCTTTGTTTCTCACCTCAACTTGTCCATTTCCTTGAGGGTGATATGGAGTGGACTTTTTGTGCCTTATATTATATTCATTAATTAATGTTGTAACAAGTGTTGAGGTAAACTGAGCTCCTTGGTCAGTTACTATTTCTCTTGGCACTCCATATCATGTGAAAATTTCTTCATAAAGGAACTCTACAACTTTGTTGTCTCTTGCATGTTTCATGGCTTTGACTTCTACCCATTTAGTCACATAATCAATGCATACCAAAATATAAGACTTACCATTAGATGGAGGATCAATGGGTCCCACAAAATCCAATCCCCACTTGTCAAAGGGAGTAACTACTACTTGGGGATAGAGTGGCATCTCATCTAACTTCATTGGCTGGCCCATCCTTTGACATATATCACATTTCCTTGTATATCTATCTGCATCCTTGTGGAGTGTAGGACAGTAGTATTCTATGTTCAAATTTTCATTGTTGTCCTCTTGGCTGAAAAGTGTCCTCCACATGGTTCATCATGGAATGCATGTAGAATATCAAAGGTCTCATCTTCCCTCACACATCTTCTCATAACATGATTTCATCCAGTATAAAACAGACATCCAACTATCCATGAAAAAGGGAAATATTTTTCAATCAGCACTCTTCTCTCTTTTAGAGAGAAGTGAGGAGGAACCTTCCCTGTCATAAGGTAATTGGCTATGTCAGCATACTAGGGTGTCTACACACTAATGGAGAATAGATGTTCATCATGGAAGGAATCATCTATGGCTTGATTGTCCTCCGATGTGTTCAAATTTGAAATAGATTCTACAACAATGTTAGCCTTCCCTGGTTTGTCCACAATAGTTATGTCAAACTCTTGCATTAGTAGCAACCATCTAGCTAATCTTCTTGAGATTAGAGGTTTATTCATGAGATATTTAATGGTTGCATGATTAGTGTGTACAAAATTTTTGGTAACCTATGATATAGTGCCTGAATTTATTCAAGGCATAGATTACTACCAACATTTCTTTCTTTGTTTCTGTGTAATTGAATTTTTCTCCCTGTAAGTTTTTACTAACAAAATATATGGCATTTTCAACAGCTTCTGCTTTTTGTCCTAAGAATGCTCCTATGGAATATTCTGAGGCATCAGTATGTATATGGAAATGGATTTCCCAATTTGGTCCTTTGAGTATAGGAGCATGAGTTAGGGTTATCTTTTTATTAGAAAATGCTTTGTCACTTGATCTCCCTATAGTCAACACAAATTCTCCATTTTCCTCCTTTCTTTTGCACAATTACCAATGGAGACACCCATTGGTTTTCTAAAATAGGGTAAATAAATCCTGCATCTAGTAACTTTTGCAGCTCTATTTTGACAATTTCTCTTAATTCAGGGTTGATTCTCCTTTGTGGCTACCTTATAGGTGTATAGTCATCTTTGATATATATTCTATGAGTGTAGAGCTTTGGATATAGTCCTTTCATATCATGGTAATCCCAGGCAAATAATATTTGATGGGCTTTTAGAAAATTTTCCAATGTCAACTGTTATTGAAAGGAAAAGCAGAGGTGCGGAATCACTTTCCTAATGCTAAAACAACAAAGGAGAAGTGCAAAAGACCAATTTTAAAGCTTCTTAAAACAATTGAGATGAACACATGTATGGTAACAAGAGAAATAAAAAAAAGAAATCACAGATAGCACCATATTTACGTGGGAAAACCCTTTCGGGAAAAAACCCACCACACCAAGAGAAGACACTTTGTATTATAGTAAAGTAAATTACAAACAAAGCTCATAGTCCTCACTCTTTGATAATTAGCTCAAAGTAGCAGACTTTAGTTTTTCATGCACTCATTGTTATAATACTCTTTCAGTATACAATGAATACAAACCTCTATTCTCTTCTATCTTACTCTATTCACCGCCACCCTTAGTTGACTATATAATGTAATCGACTATACAAGTCATACATCACATTAGTCATACCAACCAATCCCAGGCCTTAATGATGCACTGTTCACCCAATCAAGCAATCCGATATTCTGACTGATCTACCCTACAATCACGCATTGGGCCACCCAAGCATTAAATGTCCTTGCCTTAATCGAAATCTGTCATCAACCGAAACACATCTTGCATTTACTGCTTTCACCGCTCCAAACTTCGACCAATCAAATGTTGATTTATTGCCATGTGTTGCCTCTCTATTTGCGCCGCTTCCAGTCAAGTCTGACCAGTCAACACAAGTGGCAAACAAATCTTATCGCGCTACCTCGTGGAGCCAAAGAGGCCACCGCGGTACCACTCCAAGGTTGATAGACCTTCATGATATGGTGGTGCCACCGCCCAACTGCAGGTCCATCCTAACACCCTCCTGGTATTGAGGTAGTGGCTTGTTTTCTAGCCCGCTGCTTACAACCACGTCACCGCCAAGCTCTAATCGACCTCTCGCGGTATGGAGGTAGCCACCTGAACCGACTATCGAACTCCACCGTGTTACCACACCCCGACCACAAGACCTCTACAGTAAGGAGGTGATCGTTATCTCTAACCGCCAAGGCTTACCGCTCCACCATGACATGGCAGAAAGGCCATCACAATGTGGTGGTAAGCACACTTTCTAACTTTCTTTGTTCACCATGATCACCGCGCCACCAATGAACACCATCCGCGGTAGTGAGGTAGACCTTCATGCTGACCATGCCCGTCCACTGTGCTACCGCCAGCCTGAGATGGAGACCCCGTGGTATGGCGGTAACACTGCCTAACTACAAATAGAATGACAAAGGCCTGCGATAAGGCGGCAAACCATGCTCTTGTGCCTCTAAGAGAAGCTCTCAGTGGTAGAGAGGTAAAGGTAGTGAAAGGTGATAAATTTTCCAAGTCTATTCAAAGGTCCAAGCTAGAAGTTGAGGTAATTGTTCCCAACAAGCTCCCAATTGACAAAGACTTCCTGACTTCCTCTAAACTTAAAAAAAAAAAACTGATGATCATAGGCCCCAAGGTCCATTGAGTCTATGCACCATCTGAACTTGTATGTGCTCACTGGCTTGGTTAACGCGTTTACAACATTCTTCAAAGTGTAAACCTTTTCTAAACATACCTTTCCATATTCCACCATATCCCTCACAAAGTGATACTGCATATCAATGTGCTTTGTCCTGGCATAGAAAGTCAGGTTCTTTTCCAAACAAATGGCACTCTGATTGTCACAACAAATTGTAATCTACCCTGCATTAAAACCAATATCAGAGCACAATCGACTTAGCCAAACAACTTCTTTTTAGGCATGTGTTGTTGCCATGTATTTTGCCTCTATAGTGGATAAAGCAACTACAGCCTATCACTTGCTCATCCAACTGACTACACCACCATTCAACATGAAAGTGTATCCACTGTTGGATCTTCTACCATCAATGTCCCCTACCCAATCAAAATCTTCATATCCATGAATGTTGAGTGTTCTCTTTGATGCAACCAAACTTCCATGGTAACACAGAGCATATTCTAAAGTCCCCTTTAAATATCTGAACACTCTTCACAACATCCCAATGTGATTTTCCTAGATTTTTAATAAAATGGCTGAGAAATCCCATTGCTTGGGCAATGTCTAGTCTTGTACAGACCATTGCATACATTAGACTACAAACAACACTTGCATAAGGCACCCTGGTCATGTCCTCCATCTTAGTAGAAAATTTTGGATAGTCTTCAACAGATAGCATTGTTCCTTGTATAACTGGAACAACTAGCTGCTTGCAATAATTCATACCAAATCTCTCAAGAACTATATTGACATACTTACTCTGACTTACCTAGAGCTTTCTACTCATTTTTTCCTTGGTTACCTCCATCCCCAGAATATACCTTGCTGCACCTAGATCTTTCATTTCAAACTTTGTAGACAACTACGTTTAAGATCAAAAATCATAGACTTACTATTTCCTATGAACATATCATCCATGTATAGGGTAATAATAAGCACACGATCATTTTCAAATTTATAATAAACACAATGATCAAATTTTGATCTTACAAATCCCATAGAAAACACAAAAGTGTCAAATTTTCGGTACCACATTCTAGGAGACTGCTTCAAACCATACAAAGATTTCTTTAATTTGCATATCAAACTTTGTTTACCTTTTTCAATGAAGTGCTCAGGCTAGGACATATAAATTTCTTCTTCCAGCTCTCCCCGAAGAAATATTTTCTTCACATCCATCTGCTCAATATCTAGGTCATATGCTACTGCCAATGACAACAAAAATCTGATAGATGTCAGCTTTGCTACAAGGGAAAAGATTTCTCCATAATCAATTCCCTCTATCTGGGTAAATCCCTTTGCAACCAACCTTGCCTTATACTTTTCTGCATTGTCATCTAGACCAGTCTTCTTCTTGAATACCCATTTATAGCCAATAGAATTCTGCCCTTCAAGCAGAGGTACCAAATCTCAGATTTCATTTTTCTTTAATGATTCCATTTCTTCATTCATGGCTTCCAACCAAGAATTTATATCAGACATGCTAATAGCTTCTTTTACAGTCCTAGGCTCATCAGTGCTAGTATCAAAGCATAGGCACAGTTCGAATCTAACATAGAGAAACCATACCTATCAGGTTGTCATTTTTCATGTGTAGACCTTCTTACTACCTGAGGTTGTGGTTCTTCATCTTCAGAACTCTCAGAGCTGCTTGAAATCTCCTCAATTTTAGGTACCCCATGTAGTTCCTCTTTTTCTGAAGTTTGAGGAATCTGAACTACATCATTCTTCTTTTCTCTTTTATTTGTCTTAAGTCATGGATCAGCTACTGAAGGTTTCAGCTCATGAAATGTTACACTTCTACTATACAAAACCTTCTCAGTATTAGGATTCCAAAGCTTGTATCCCTTCACACCAACCCCATAGCCAAAGACACGAATATTTTTAAGAGAGAGCTTCTTACCAAACCACACTTCCAAAGGTGTCTTGTCAACTAAAGTAAAACAAGGTGAATGATTTACTAGGTAACATGTTGTAGCCACAACCTCAGCCCATAAATTTTGCTCCAGACCAGCACTGCTCAATATATTTCTCGCTCTCTCCATTAACATTATGTTCAACCTTTCAGCAACTCCATTTTGTTGTGGAGTATAAGGTGTAGTTTTATGCCTTTTAATCCCATGGTCTTTGCAGTACCTTTTGAATTTTGCATAAAAGAACTCACTGCCATTGTCTATCCTTGAGCATTTGATTTTCTTTCTAGTTTGATTCTCTACCAAAGTTTTAAATTCTTTAAACGGACTGAACACTTCTAATTTACTCTTAAGAAAGTATATAAATGTCGTTTTCGAATAGTCATCAATAAAGAAAACATAATATATAGACTTCGATAATGAAGGAACATTAACTAGGCCAAACATATCAGAATGAACATAATCCAGTACACCAGAATATTTATGAGGACTCGAATAAAATGAAACACATTGTTGTTTTCCATAAATACAATGTTCGCAAAAATCGAACTCAAGGTTACAATCATCAAGCCCTTCAACAAGATTTTTATTTTTCAAGGTTTTTAAACCTTTATCACCTATTTGACCGAGTCTATGATGCCACATCATGGTATTTTCTAATGGGAGTTTCACCTCCAAGGAATTTGTACCCAGAGAAGCATCTTCATCTTCCTCTACAGAAACAACTTTGCTTGACTTTACAGAGGCATTGTTACATTGGACAAGATGTGCATCCAACTTGTACAGAGTGCCAGTACATACACCCTTAGCCAGTACCATTGCACCTCTAGCCATCTTACATCCTTTACTTGAGAAAAAAACTTCTACACCAACATCATTCAGCTTACTGACAAAAAGTAAGTTACGAGCCAAACCTGGTATGTGCAGTACACCACCAATCCCTTTGATTCTACCATCAGGGAACTATATTTTGACTCTTCCACGACCAACAATCTCCAATGTTGAATCACTTGCTAGGTACACCTTTCCACCATCATACTTCTCCTACTTAGTGAACCATTCTCTATGAGATGTCATGTCAAAAGATGCACTCGATTCAACCAACCAGACATCATTTGATGCCTAAGTTGCCAAGTCTACAATGAAAGAATCTGCATCACTTTGAGAAGAGTCATTATCTGAAGTGTTACTCTTTTTCTTCTTCTTCTCCTTACAATCCTTTCGGATATGACCAGGCTTCCCATAGTTCCAACATTTGACCTTAGACTTTGTACCAGTAGAATTTGATCTCCCTTCAGATTTTGATTTAGACTTCTTTTCCTTCTTCTTGCCTTTATCCTTCAATCTAGCTCAAACAACAAGGGCCTCTTTGGCCATCTCTAAAGACTTCCTTCGCAACTCTTTAGACAACAGTGAGGCTACAACGTCTTCCATCTTGAAAGTAGTGGTCATACTTCCAATAGCCATTACAAGATGATCCCAAGTGTCAGGTAACGAACATAACATGAGCATGCAACGATCATCATCCTCTATCTTTACACCCACATACACCAATTCATAAACACTCATATTAAATGAGTTCAAATGGTCTGCAACAGATGCACCTTCTTCCATCTTCAAGGAGTACAACTTCTTCCTCAAGAATAAATTATTTACCAAAGACTTTCCCTGATAAATATCACCAAGCTTCTTCCATTATGAAGCTGCAAACTTCTCCTCATGGACATTTAGGAGTACAAAATCGACCAGACTAAGTCTTATCAGACCTCTCACTTTTCTATCTGCAAGGTCCCATTCTTCTTGCTTCATACCTTGTGGCATAGTTCCAGACACAGCAACCCAGATCCATAAGAAGGTTTTCCATTTTGAGTTTCCATAACTCAAACTTTCCACCACTGAATTTTTCAATCTCTACTCAACCTGATGTACTCGCCATCTCAAAGAAAACTAGGTTCTAACTTTGCAAGACTCCCAATAGAACAATATTAGCTGAAAAAACCAGCCTAACTAACAAGGATAACACAATTGGCTAGGCTCTGATACCACTTGAAAGGAAAAGAAGAGGTGCGAAATCACTTTCCTAATGCTAAAAAAATAGAGGAGAAGTGCAAAAGACTAGTTCTAAATCTTGTTAAAACAACTAAGATGAACACATGCAGGTTAACAAGAGAAACCAGTAAAAATCAATCATAGATAACACCAGATTTACGTGGGAAAACCCTTTCAGGAAAAAACCCACCACACCAAGAGAAGACACTTTGTATTATAGTAAAGTAAATTACAAAAAAAGCTCATAGTCCTCACTCTCTGATAATTATCTCACAATAGCAGAATTTAGTTTTTCATGCACTCACTATTACAATACTCTTTTAGTATATAATAAATACAAACCTCTATTCTCTTTTGTCTTACTCTATTTCACCGCCACCCTTAGTTGACTATATAATGTAATCGACTATGTAAGTCATACATCACATTAATCATACCAACCAATCCCAGGCCTTAATGATGCACCGTTCACCCAATCAAGCAATCCAATCTTCTGACCGATCTACCCTACAATCACACATCGGGCCACTGAAGCATTAACACTCCTTGCCTTAATCAGACTCTGTCATCAGCTGAAACACATCTTGCTTTTACTGCTTTCACCGCTCTAGACTTCAACCAATCAGATGTTGATTTCTTGCCACATGTTTCCTCTCTATTTGTTCATCACTTCCAGTCAAGTCTGACCGGTCAACACAAGTGCCAAAACATTCTTATTGTGCTACCTCATTGAGCCAAAGAGGACACCATGGTACCACTCCAAGGTTGACAGACCTTTGTGGTATGGCGGTGCCACCGCCCAACCACAGGTCCATCCTAGCACCCTCGCGTTATTGAGGTAGTGGATTTTTTGCCAACCTGTTTCTTACAACTATGTCACAGCCGATCTTTGATCGACCTCCCATGGTATGGCAGTGCCACCGCCCAACCACGAGGCTAAGAAAATCCTCTCGCGGTATGGCAGTAGCCACTTGAATCGAGCGTCAAGCTCCATCGTGTTACCGCGCCCCAACCACAAGACCTCCAAGGATTACCGTGCCATCGCGACATGGTTGAAAGGCCATCACGGTGTGGTGGTAAGCGAACTTCACTTAACTGTCTTTGTTCACCATGGCCACCACGCCACCAACAAACAAACCTCCATGATAGGGAGGTAGACCTTTATGCTAACCACCCCATCCAACGCGCTGCTGCTAGCCTAAGACGAAGACCCTGTGGTATGGCGGTAAGACCACCCAATTGCAGAAAAACCGACAGAGGCCCACAGTAAGGTGGTAAAATGTGCCATCGCGCCTCTAAGAGAAGATCTCATAGGTAAAGAGGTAAAGGTAGTGAAAGGAGATAAATTCGCTGTCTTTTCAGAGGTCCAAGCCAGAAGTTGAGGCACCTATTCCCAATAGTTGTCCCTTACTCAATTTATTGTTGATATTCAAATATTTTACTTAAGACACATGTACTTATGTAACTAACTCTATCATTGTTGCTTCATTAATACAAGGTATCTTAAATTCAGCCGAAAATATTGTGTGAAACATATCTGTTGCTACAAGAATTTTTCTTGTTGGAAGAGTGGTTGCAGGAAGAATGGTTGCAGGAAGTCGGTTAGTAGAGACAGTGGTTGCAGGAAGATTGAGTAGAACTGACAAGAGTGTTTGGTTGATGTCTGTAGAACCGGATGATGTTTCCTCTATCTGACATTGGCCCTGAAGGATACTAGATAACACTTCATGTTCATCTTGAAGTTGCAGGAAAGGGATTCTTCCAAGCATCATGAGTTGTGCCACAGAGTTAATGTCTTCATCCTCTTCACCAACTTGTGGCCACACAAAATTATCTTCATCATGGGATGGCTGAGTAGGGGGGAAAAGAACAAGATTTTTCATGTTCCTGCCATCAGAAATGGTCATGTCACCTGACTGACATCCAATATATGCATCTGTAGTTGCTAGCCATGGCCGACCAAGGATAATTGGATACACACCAAGTGTAGCCTTGGGAAAAAGAACCATGAAGTCCGTAGGATACTCCAAAGAATCTAAAATCACCACAAGGTCTTCTACTATGCAATCCGGCTTAATGGTGGAACTATCAGCAAGTTGTAGGACTATAGGAGTGGATCTCATGCTTGCGACATTCATTTGTTGTAGGATGTTTTTGGTCATCACATTAATTGTTGCACCCAAGTCAATCAGAGCATTCTTTATGTTTATTCCATTTATAACAACTTCAATCATAGGGCTACCTGGATCATTGTACTTCAGAATAGTGAATTTTCCAAGCATGATGTTAGTAAGTTAGCCTACCACATGGACTATAGTGGGGTGTTTCTTTTTCCTAGCCAGTTTCTTAAGGCATGCTTCCTTGATTGCCTTTCCATAGATAGGGACATCTTTGATTGCTTGAAACATTGGTATCTGGACACATATGTGCTTAATCTGATCTAGGATATCAAAGCTAGTTTCTTCCTTGTTTTTTTCTTGTTTGGTAGCTTCTAATCTCTGAGGAAATGGTGGGTCTTATAATGATTTCTTTGTTGGAGCTGGTTCAGGAGATTTAGTTGCACAAGGCTGAATGGGTTTAGTCAAAGATTCTTCCTACTCTTCCACAAGTAGTTCAATGATAATGGGGGTGGAAGGGGCTTGCAAGTTTGTTCTTGAACATAGGCGTATGACACTTAAACTCATAACATATGCAAGGAATTTTTTTAGATTAGCAGAATATACGGGCTACTATTGTGGTTTATTAATTGGGTTAGGTGTGGGTTGGGGGTTGTAACTAGGTAGGTTTAGGTGCATTTTCATTTGGATTAATAGGAGGGAGCATTAAAGAAGGTTGTTGATTTTGGGAAGATGGTTGCATGTAGATGGTGGGTTGGTTTGGCAATTGTTGGCCACCTCTCCATTGAGATGTTTGTTTCTAGTTTTTTGGAGGTGGTTGCTAAGGTCCTTGAAGATACTACCAATTACCTTGAGGTTGCTACCACTGAGGTGGGTTATTTTGACAATTGGACCAAGTACTAGGTGGGTTATTCCAAGACTGGGGTGAGTATCCTCCATTGGATGGATAGGGTGGCTACCACTAGTTACCAGATGAATAAGAGTTAAAATATGGTCCAACAAAAGATAGTGGATCTGGTGGCATACCTTGTCTTGAAGCCCATGGCCTCTTTTGTGCAACAAAGTAAAGTTGGTCTTCCTTAGTCTGGATTGGCTTGAACTCGGGTGGGATTTGCTTACTGTCAACATTGGCTATCACCTTGCATCTGTGACCTCTCTTCTTCTATCTACACTAGGGGGAATATTGTGGCAGTATTTCCTTTGCCTCCTCATGTTTATTTTTAGCTTGAAGCATATCCAATTGAGTAGATAGATTTCTAACTATATAATTCTTGAAATTTGACAACAAATTAGTAATCTCCATCTTTGAGACTCCACTTCTAGATAATTTACCCATAGAGGATTTATATGCCCTTCCTTTCTTTGAAGCTTCCCTAGAATAGTTTTGAGAAATCTTCTTGATATCATCCCAAGAGACTTGAGTGATATCTCCTCCTGCCATTAATTCCAAGGCATCAATGCAACTTTCATTAATTCCTCTTAGGAAAAGTAACTTATGTGATTCTTCATTGAGTGCATGATGTGGAGATTTTTGCAAACAAAACAAAAATCTTGAAGTGAAATATTCCAAGCTCTCATCTTCTTTTTGCTGCATTCTAAAAATTTCTCCTCCTCTCATGTCACTACCCCTACAATATTCCTTGTATTTTCAAGAAACTTTGTCTTCATCTCTTCCCAAGTTCTCATAGTATTTATGCCAAGGCTCATAAACCATCTTAATGCCTCTTCTTTCAAAGTAGTAGGGAACAACTTAAGTCTATGGGCATCAGTGGTATAATCATAGCTTCTATAGAGTATGTCAAACTCAAACAAGAAGGTATCATGATCCTCTATGACAAGTCCATATAATTTAGGAAGGACTGAGGCAGGTATATTACTCAGGTTATCTACTTCATCTTGTTCAACAATGGGAAAGGGGAAAGATGGTTGGTTCTACCTATTGGGCCTATTTCCATTTTCATCAGCCATATCTTGATGAAATTCTAGAATAAAGGGTTCTTCGATAGGATTTTGATCTTCAAGGGAAACTTCAGAACTATTCAAGTCAAGGAATATAACCGTAAAGGGTTGTGGCTCTTATTCTTCTTTGTTTCTGGGCAGATTTGGAAGCTCTATTGGCTAAAATGGCTCAATATGATTATTAGGAATAAATCTCCAAAAAGAATCTCTTCTTCTTCTATGCATGCAGTATCAACTTAGTATCAGCCAACTCACACAAATAATGGGTGGGAAAAAATAGTGGCTCATAACTTCTAACACTAAGAGAAAACTCCATAAATACTACAAAAAAAAAAACTAACAATTACTCCAAAGGACTCCCTAGTTTGGCACCATCCCCGACAATGACACCAAAAATGTCGGCCTCCTACAATGATTTTAATAACTAAGCCTTTATAGCCATGATTCAGAGATTGGACATCCGACCTGAATAGCCATCTTAACCATCATGAAGGTACACTTAATTTTTCAACCTAGCGATGTGAACTTGAAATGGGTTAGCATAGTATATGCACTAGGGACTTCAAAGTAGTCATCTTCATTCTACAACTAAGAGAGAATTAATGTTGAAATTAAATTGCATGAATGGAAACAAGGTAAATGTTGAACATCACTCAATCAAACTTAAACTGAACATGCACAACAAGAATGAAAATCTAAGCAAAAAACAAGAAACTACTCTACCCACTTTGCCTGTAGGAATAGACACAGAATGGACTTCTAGTGGTTGTAGGAATAGTCAATGCCAGATTCTTAATAAGTACTAAAAAAAAGCTAATAATAATCTATCTAGGCTAACAGATTACTCACCAAGTGGGCCCCCTTGGATGAGTATCCTCTAAAACTAATGCAACCTTAGATTGAACTTAGATACTTGATTCAAAATCCCATTTCATTCATTGGAAAAATGCAATTATAGAAAGAGCTTGTACAATAACTTGGTGATCACCTCACTACTTGATATCTTGATCTCCCTCTCTCTCTCTCTCTCTTTCTCTCCCTTTTTCTAGCCTGAGGAAGGAAGATTTGAGCCTTATTTATCAACTAAAATAGGGCCATCAACTCCCACTAACTAAGAGGATGCCATTTAGGGAAAGTGAAAGAAAGTGGAAGTGGTGGTTACACATGTAGGGGAATCCATAGGACATGCAAGCCCAAACGTGCACTCAACCATTATAGTAATTCCCTCAATACTCAATGACGTTAAAGCTTGACACATAATAGTTACATGCAGCTAACAAGGAATCTTTCATTAGCATCCTCTTGTTGACCATCACGTGTATCCTCTGCATGAGCAATTGACGGCTGCATTCCTTAACTTGGCATTTCCAATCATGTTTGCATGGAAATGTTAGTACACATAATAACTGCATAGAAAAAATTATCTAAGAGAACATCCATCAATCACACACAAGATAATATAGATAGTTCACATATTAAGTCAAATATCATTAAAATTAGCAGAGAGGGAATTAAACCCAAATGTCAGAATGTCTGAAAGAAAGTATAAAAATTATCAGCATGCAATTTCAAAGTTCATGATAATCTTAGCAAATAGACCATGGACTTAACCCATAATTAACCCAAAAGCTAGACTCATCACCAATCTCAACTAGTGCCATTGACCATCTTCTTAATGATTTTGATCAGTGTTTTGTTTGTTGCCTCTGCTTTTCCATTACCCTGGGGGTAATAGGGGGTGGACCAATGATGTTGGATATGATATGTTTCACGAAGGAATTTCATGCACTTATTCTTGAATGGATTTCCGTTATCAGTGATGATGGTGGAGGGGATACCATACCTATAAATGATATGGTAGAGGATGAACTTAGAGATTTGAACACGAGCGATTTTAGTGAGTGGTATGGCTTCCACCCACTTGGTGAAGTATTCAGTGGTTGTGATGATAAAGGTGTGACTATCGGATGATGGAGGGTAGATCTTGCCAACCAAGTCAAAACCCCATTGTGAAAACAACCAAGGTGTCGTGATAGGTTGCAACTCTTATGTCAGGGCGTTAATCAAATCTGCATGTTGTTGACACGGAAGACACCTTTTGACAAAATCACAAGCATCATGTTCCATTGTAGGCCAGTAATACACTACTCTTAGAATCCTTTTGGCTAAGTAAATACCACTAGAATGGGCCCCACAAATACCACTATGCACTTCTGCTAATGTCATGCAGGCTTCAGTTTCATCTGAACAATAGAGGAGAGTTCCATCATCATACCCATGTCGATAAAGTGTATCACCGATGATGGTGTAGCGGGTAGTGCGTTGGATAAATGATTTACGTTGGTTTCTGTGAGGTCAAATGGTAGGGTGTTTTCACGAAGATAGGTATAAATATCTTAGTACCAAGAGGATTTAGGGCCTACAATGTCATAGACCATTTTGATCCTAGGGATGTCGTATGCGGGGATCATCAGTTGTTCTACTAGGAACTCACATTCGGTATGATCCCTGGACATATCTAGGAGGGAACCAATAATGGTTATGGCATCAACAACTTTATTCTGTATCTTGGGGATTTTTTCGAACTGGATGGAGATGAAATATTTATTGAAATCGTCAACCATGCATTTGTAAGGTAATAAGTTGTCATCCTTTGTGAGGAATTCATCATTGACTTCTTTGATCACCAACTGAGAGTCACCAAAGATGTGCAAGTGTGAGATACACCATTAAACAACAATCCTAAGGCCTATGAGGAGAGCCTCATACTGAACAATATTGTTGGTGCAGGGAAAATCCAATCTAAATGATTTAGGTATACAATCACCTTGGGGGGTGACGAGCAATACTCCTGCGCTGAATTCATTGTTAGTGGGACCCATTAAAATGCAATGTGCATGTAGTGGCTTCTGAAATTGAAAAGACCCCTTCATCTGGAAACTCTGCTTCTAAAGGATAGGCATCAACGAGTGGAGCATCTACTAATTTATTTGCAATGACTTTCCCTTTGATTTCTTTTTGGTCTACATATTCTATGTCAAATTCACTGAGTAGCATGACCCATTTATCCATGCAGCCTGTTAATTTTTTTCTTGATAACAAATATTTTAAGGGATCAACTTTGGAGATGAGCTTAACTGGATGGCTGAGCATGTAGTGTCTGAGTTGTTGGGAACTAAAGACGACGGCAAGGTAGGCCTTTTCCATCGGAGAATAGTTAAGCTCGTAACCGACCAAAGTCCTGTTGATGTAGTAAACTGCTCGTTCTTTGGAGGATTCATCATGTTGTGCCAATAATGCCCCCAATGCCACAAAAGTAGCTGAAATGTAGAGGAGGAGGGGCTTTCCTGGGATAGGTGGCATGAAAATTGGTGGGTGAGCCAAGTATTCCTTAATGTGATCAAAACCAAGCTGGCATTTGGGTTCCACTTGAATGCAATATCTTTCTTTAGGAGGTGTGCAAATGACTGGAATTTATCAGCAAGTTGGATAATGAATCTATGGATGGACTGGAGTTTCCCTTGTAAAATTATTAGTTGTTTTAGATTACGGGTTGGAGGCATTTCCATAATGGCCTTAACTTTAGTAGGATCAACCTTAATTCCTCTGTGGGAGACAATGAAGCACAGGAGTTTTCCAGTTGTGACACCGAACACACATTTCTTTGGATTAAGTCGTAGCTTGTATTGTTCTAGGCGTTCAAAGATCTTTTTGAGGATGGCAGGATGTTCTTCTCTTGTTCTGTATTTTCCCAAGAGATCATCAACATAGTCTTCCCTGATTGTTTGGATAAGGTCGTGGAAGATAACCGCCATAGCCCGCTAGTATGTTTCCCCTACATTCTTAAGGCCGAAGGGCATGATGTTAAAGTAGAATGTACCCTAGGGTGTTGTGAAGGCATCTTGTGTTGGTCTTCAGGGTCAATATTGATTTGGTTATAGCTAAAGAAACCATCCATGAGGGACAATAGCTCATGTCCTGCAGTGAGGTCAACCAGCATATCAATGTTTGGTAGGGGGAAGTCATCTTTTGCACATGCTTTGTTGAGATCTTGAAAGTTTGTACAAATCCTAATGTCTCCATTTGGTTTAGCAACTGGGACTATATTGGATATCCAATCAGAGTAGTCAATTGGTCAGATGAACCCGACTTCTAACAACTTTTCCAACTCTTTCTTTACTAGGAGGGCCACTTGAGGGTGCATTTTTTTGAGCTTCTGTTTGATAGGTTTTGCATCAGGGCAGACATCTAGGTGATGCACCACCAAAGCTAGATCAAGGCCAGGCATATCTGAATATTTCTAAGAAAATTTAATGATTCCTTCCTTCAAGAGATTGATGATGGTAGAACTTTCTTCTTTTGATAATGCCTTAGCCACATAAGGGATCTTGGGGTTTTCTTTGGTTCCCAAGTTTACAGCCCGTGTCTCTTCTATCAGGATAGATCATCGATCGAATAAGTGAGTTCTGACAAGGGGAAGGTGAACATCCCCATCTTCTAGTGCCTCTTCGAGGTTTTCACTATTAGATACGCCCTTTTTTTTTACTATTTCTGAGTCACAAAGTGCCTTAGGGAGGTTTTCACTAAGTGACCCTTTTTTATTTTGTTTCTTTTTGTTTTTGTGACTAGGGCGTTCATCTTCCCCCAATCCCATGAGATTCACATACTTATCCATTGAGGGAAATGTGTTGGGAGGTTTGGTACCTTGTAGGTCATGATCTATGAGTTCAAGATGTTTGAGGGATAAGGTTATGGTGCAAACAGATAAGCATTCAAACATGACAGGGAGTTCAATGTGATCCAAATCATCGTACACGTGTATGATGGACTCTTCTTCTGGTATGTCCTCGAGGGAACCATCATCAACACTAACATTGTTAGAAGTGCTAGAGGATGTTGCATGACCTTTCTGTTTAGTATCATAACCCAAGCCCAAATTTCTTGGTCAGATGGTAGTTGCTTCAATGGGCTGGCATTTTCCTTGTTCTTTCACACCAGGACCTCTGCCTTGGTAATTGTTCTTTTCAATGAATTTGGAGGCACGTGGATAGACTTCTTGGAAATATTCAATGAGGGGAAATGGTGGCTCAAGTTCTTCTTTGTAAACCCATTGGTTGATATCATCCTCCATTTGATCCTGAAGGGAACCCAAATCATTGAATGTGGTCGAGCCCATGTTCTTGGAAATGAGTGTGAGTGTCTTTTCTTCTTCTTTTGGAATTGATGGAGATGGTTGCCCATATGTTTTTCGCAAGGGTGGCATGATTTCCATTTTTAGTGGGGTACAAACTTCATACTCGCCACATCCTTTGTCCATGATCTAGACCTTGGTGATGGTGGAATCAGGTGTGGATGAGGGGGGAGATGATGAGGTGTTTAGTGTATTGGTGGATGGATGAGAATCAGATGTTTGGGATGCCCCCATTTCAACTCCTGGGTAGTAATGTGAATGAGGAAACAAAGCTTCTAAGGCACGACAATATTCAAAAGGTTGGGGATCATCCTATATTGTCACTTCCATTCTTTGAAATGGGAACTTCAATCATTGATGGTAGGTGGATGGGATGACTTGCATAGAATGAATCCATGGACGGCCAAGGAGAATGTTGTATGGAAGTTCTAGGTCCAGAACATGACACATAGTATACTATACAATGGGACCCACCTGAATAGGAAGATAGATCGTGCCATCAGAATCCCTTTCTGCATTGTCATATGCCTTAATGGTGATCACCTGATTATTTAGGTCAGCCTGGGTGTATCCTACCAGTTGTATAAACTTTAAAGTATAAATATTTAGGGCCGAACCATTATCTACCAATATGCTTCTCACTTTTTGACAATTCACCCTGACCTCAAGGTGAAGGGGATGATTATGGCTTGAGTCAAGGTGTGGCATGTCCTTCTGATTGAAGCCCAATTGGTAGGTTGTGGACATATTTCTACCAATGCCTGAAATTGTGTGGGATCGATATTGTCAGGGACTTGGGTTTTGTAAGGATTTTTTTAAGATATTCTGATGTACGGGGGAAGACCTAATCAAATCTAGGATGGAGATCTGAGTTGAAGTCTTTCCCAAGCAGTCAAGGATGTTGTATTGTGCACTAATAGATGGTTATTAGGTAGATGTAGGAGCAGTTGGGACTATGATGTGGGTCCAACGATTGGTGACAACACATTGTGGATCCTTTCCTTTGACACATATCATGGATACACTTGGCTCTACTTGTTTGACATATGTGACCACACCTTGATAATTTTATGGTACATTCTTATAGCTGATATTTTTTGTGTTTTTATTTTGATTATTGTTATTGCTAGGGACATGATTGGAATTGGACGTATTGGGGCCCTGATTGTGTTTAGGAAAGGAATTTTGGTATATTTGGAGTTGAGCATTGGATGAAGATGTCATGTTAGCATCCACATGGATCTCACCTCGATCTATTATACCTTGAACATAATTCTTTAGTCCTTGACACTTATCCAATGTGTGCCATTTGATCTTGTGGAATTCATAGTATTCATTCTCTTTGAACCAAGTCAGCTTGTGCTTGGACTCATCGAGGGGCTAGGTGATAGGATAAGTAATAGGGTAGTTGGCTTGCATAATTTTGTTGAGCAAAATTCTAAGGGGTTCTTCCAACTGAGTTAACTATAATTTGTTTCCCCCTTGGTTTTTTTGGTGTGACTATTGTCGAGGTGCTCCTTGGGGCATGGATATAGAATTTGGTATTGATTGTTGCTGTTGTTGAGGAGGATATTTCTGTGAGGTGGTAGCCACCTAAACATGTTTGTTGTCAGTGACACCATCATTAACATCATTTTTGTTTTTATTCCAATATCGAGGCTTATCCCCAAAGGATTTCTCTTTATTGGAATTGAAAATTTTGACTTGTTCTTTAGCAACAAGGGCTCATTCCAGTATGGGACCCTTCTCCACAAGTGTTGCAAAAGTGGTGATGCAGTGGAGACAAAAATTATGAGCCATGTTTGGATGAGAATTTTCGATGAATAATGTGACCATGTCTCTTTCTAATAGTGGGGATTTCATCCGATTGGCCAAGGCACGCCATATTTGTAGATAGCTAGCGAAGGTCTCTCCATCACATTTTTTTTATTTTAGGAGATCAAGCATGTCAATGTCCTTCTCCAGATTGAAAGAGAAGTGGGAGACAAATTGCTCAGATAGTTGTACAAAGGTTTTGATAGATCCCTTTTCAAGGCCCATAAACCAATTAAGGGCAACTCCTTGTAGAATCTTAGGGAAAAGTTAGATAAGATAGTTGTCATTATGTATGACCTCTTGGAAATGGGCATAAATTTCTTGTAGGTGAGCTTTGGGGTCCCTGGTTCCCTTATATTTGTCAAATTTTTGTATCTCAAAATTCTTGGGAAAAGGAATCAAGGAGATGGAGGGATCAAAAGGATTAGGACATATGTCTTCAAACTTGAATGTTTGTTTGCCCATTCCAGCCTGTAGATCCTTCAATGTTGCTTTTACTTCTTCCAAGTCCTTATTAATGGGTGTTGTGGGAGTCGAAGTGGGCTGATTGTATGGATAATATTGTGGGTATGATGAGGATGGCCTTGCCATGGTCGGATCATAAGTGAGCTGGGAAGCATATGAATGTGTTTTCTGATTATAAGTGGATGGATAGTTGGATGACGGATTGTGATAAGTGGGAGCCACTTATTGGTAAGGTGGTTGTTGTTGATAGTAAGAAGCGGGGGATGGGCCCTACTTTTGTGTATAATTTTGGTAATAAAAAGAGGTAGGAACCCCTTGTTGACGTGATGATGGTTGTTGAAAATAGGGGATGGAAAGTGCACCCTACTGGTAGGTTTGTTGTTGCTGAAGGTAGGATGAATAAGGTCAGTATTGTTGTTGAATGACGTATGGGGGTGGATTTGATGGCTACTGGTGAGGATGAATCTACAACTACGGAGGATTGGTGTAAGGTGGTGATTGGGTCCGTGTTTCATTTGGAGCGTTCTGATGAGGATTTGCATTGAGGTTTGATGGAATAGTGTATGTGCTAGAGGGATGATAGAGGTCTTTTGTAAACAGATTATTATGTGTTTGTGTAGAGATATGTACATGTTGTTGTGGGGGTCGTTGTTGCGATTGTTTTTGGTGAGATGGGTGAGATGAAATGTGTTGTTGTTGGGGGAAAGCTATAGAAGTGCCCTACGGTAGTTGTTATGGTTGCAGGGTAGTTTGCACTACCTGATGTGATGGTTGTGTAGGAATGGTAGTGTGTTGTTGAGGGATCAAAATTTTTTGTTGTGGGATAGTGATAGTGTGTTGCGGATTTTGTTGATGCAAGGGTTGAGATAAGGCAAAAATGGTAGCAGTATGTTGTAGCGGTCCTTACAATGTGGTAGATTGGTGTGGATGAACTGGGGGTTGTTGAAATGTAGGAGGTGGAAAATTGGTAAGTATAGGTGTGCCCCCAGTATTAGGATATGGGGGAGGAAGCAGTGGAGCAGATAGGATGTATGATGGCATTCCATAGGCATAGGGGTCATTAGGATCGGATGGTGGGATAGTAGAGGTTGTGGTTGGAAGATGAGGATAATCTTGGACTTGATGGATGATGACATTTCAAAACTCGAGGTGGTACTAGTTGTCCATGGGTGCACTCTCGGACACATAGGAATTTCTTGGAGATTTTTGCGAAGTTTGTGGATCGACAGATGTTGGAAGGGCATATGGTGAGGCATCAAAGTCAGAGGGAGGTTTGAATCCCTTCATGAGTAGGGTGGCAAGGATCTTATCCCCATGTTCGTTAAGGAGACGATCTGTCATTTGGACATTGGTAGGATTACTAAGGTATTCATCAACGGTGACTTCGGGTTGATTGACCATGTTGTCATCACTGGGTGGTGTGGTATTTTGGATGTCAATGTTTGATTGGGATGAGGCACCGTTGTGGGGATCATGCGGATTTCTTGGAATTTTATTGGGATCTTGAGGGATATTTGGTTGGGAACCTTGGGTCTATTGGTCTGCCATTTTATTTTTCATTTGTGAATGGGTTTGAACATGCATGAACGTACAAAACAACTAAGTGATTTGAGATGCAACTAAGCTTTTAAATGATGATCTAGATGATGATTTGGATTGGATTAAGATTGTTAGATTGGATTGGATGTTGGATTGATTGATAGGATGATGGATCAATTGATGATGTATTAATTAATCTGATGATTGGATTTGATCAACAAAATGATTGATAGGATTGGATGAAATCAAATTTGGAGATCAATTGATTGGATGATCGGAAGGGTTTGTAAACTAGGTTCAAAGATCACCTTTGGTCACGTAAGGTTCTGATTGATCAATTTAAGGGATGAATCGATGATTATGGAACCGAATCCACCTTGAGATGGAAGGGGATTGATATGGTCTGAGGATGATGATCGACTTAGGATGGATAGCGATCCTAAGTGGATGTTCAAAGATGATGATCAGGTTCAAGAACCTAGGTAAATTTAGATAATGACTTCAAACGAAGTTCAGAGGATTTGGATTGATAAAGTGATGATGAATGATGCTACCTAGAGATGCTCTAAGAGCACCTAGCTGATGATTGAATGACCTTTGGAAAATGCAAGTGAAATAAAGGTTGAATTATGGATGATTGGACGAGGATGAACATGTTTAGATCACAACAAATGACAAAGTTTATGTCCCCAACGGTTCAAGCTTTGGCAAGGTTGATTGTACCAAATAGAGAGCCAAATAAAATATTGATTTTACTGCAATGGGGCAGCTATGCCCATGCATGGCTGGTCTTTTGCAAGGGCATGGTCGGTTCTACAAACTTGACATAGGTGAAAAATAACTATGGAAAATGATTGACAACACTTGAAATCAACAAGAAAGATGGAGAAATTGACTTGAATTGTAAGGTATGCACTGGTTTTACACAAAAAAGATAGTTCAAGGAACACAATCCTAAGATTAGTAAGAGGGGTATGGTCAACAGGGTTCTCTAACTAGGATAAACAAGGCAATCTAGGGAGTCCTTGATATACGCACGATATGTGAGGCCCAAATCGTGAACACCAATTTGTCACAAGCATGAGTTGGGAACCCTAGCAAGATACTGAAAGGCTCAGACCAACTCTTCACGTCTATCTAGGTATCACCCTAGCTTCGACGCTCCACCCATTACGACACAACTGGATTGGGGTACAACTTTCATTCTCCCTCCTTTTTATACCTCGTTGGTACACGTGGTCAGGATCGTCCCTTGGGGTGATGAAATCCCCAAGCAGGTCCCACTAAAAAGAGAGTGTCAATCATTTTCGGCTACTCCCCAGGCTCACACGAAGTGCAAGGGGAAAGCTTGAATGATTTCCACCCCCTTGGGTAACACAAAGAACAAAGTAAGCTATAATTTCACATCACCCAGGATCACCAAATGGAACAAGGGGATTAGATACATCAGTAACTTACTTTTAGACAAAGCAAACAAGTTATTTAACCCTTCCTACTTAATCTATGTGCCTAATTAGTGTAAAATAAATGAAAATAAACAACTAACTAAAGGTCTTTTTGTCCTGCAAGAAACAAATTAGTAGTTTTTTTTTTCTTTATCTTTGACAAGTGAATTCTATTTTTGGGTGTGGCCGCCTCTATATTTTGGGCGTGGGTGCCCCTTGGGCATAGTTAGTCTTCTATGTTGGGCATGGCCGCCCCTTGGGTGTAGTCGGTCATTTGTGAACCTACAAGAAATGAGGGGTTAAAAAATACTAAAAACAACAACATAACAGTCTGTTGTTTGGTGTGGTCACCCCTTGGGCATAGTCAGCCTTCTACATTGGGCATGGCCACCCCTTGGGCATAGTCGGTCTTCTATGAATTTGCAAGAAATCAGGGGTTAAAAAAAACTAAAAACAACAGTAGAATAGTTTGTTGTTTGGGCGTGGTTGCCCCTTAGGCATAGTTGGTCTTTTGTGTGGGTGTGACCATCCCTTGGGCATAGTTAGTCTTTTGCATTAGGTGTGGCTTCCCCTTGGGCGTAGTCGATCTTCTACGAACCTGCAAGAAATTAGTTGTAAAAAAACTAGAAAATAGCAACAGGATAGTCTGTTGTTTGGGTGTGGTTGCTCCTTGGGCATAGTCAGTCTTCTACGTTAGGCATGGTCGCCCCTTGGGCATAATCGGTCTTCTTTGAACCTGCAAGAAATCAGGGGTAAAAAAAACTAAAAATAGCAACAGAACAGTTAGTTGTTTGGACGTGGCCACCCCTTGGGTGTAGTTGATCTTCTGTGTCAAAATCTGCAAAACTCTTAAACAACAAAAAAAATTAAATAAAAGACCTGTGACGTGGGTCCCATCGGGCATGCCAGAAATGTGAAGCCTTGAAGTTTATCCTATTCTAAAGATGCAAAACAACTATTATGCAATAAGGGAAAAACACAAAGGTACACCTCAATATTAGCCTAAGGAATGATAAAACAAATAAATAAGATAACAAATATAACAAATGGTTATACCTTCTTTGTTGTTGAAATCCTTTGGTTAGTCGTTGATGTTGTATGCTTATATGCTCTTTAGATGGCTAGATGCAAGATGAAGAATGTCGTACTTTGATGAAGCTACAATGGCAAAATTAAATGCTAATGCTAATGGCTAAATCACTTAGCTAAATGGCTAAGATGATGCTTGCAAATTGAGTGGGAAATTTTGGTAGCATAAGGGTGTAAAATGACTAAGTCTCTAAATGCACAATTCTCATAAATTCCAAGATCTAGATCTTTTAATGAAGGTAGGTAGGGGGTATTTATAGGAAAAGTTGAATTCTCTAAAGAATTCAACTGTCAAGATTGAGCCACAATGGCCAATATGGAGGGCTATGGTGAGTTGAGGACTCACAAGCCCTCACATCTTAACATGTGGCGAGTGAAGTGTCTAAAGGACAAGGTGATATGGCAAAGGTACAAATGACATGGGAATGGGGATTTGGTCCCAAGGTACTTGCAAGTACCTTGGGATGGGAGAGGATTTCCCCAAAAAGTTATCCTTTGTCCGTAAGTGGGGCTGAAAGTGACAAGTGATGACTTTTAGAAAGTCATCCCTTATCAACATGGGGAATGGGGAAGGCCTTGAAGAAATAAAAGTGAATTTTTAATTACTTTTTGGGAGAGACCAAAGGGTAAGACAAGATTCCCCTAAAAGGGGTCTTTGTCCTTTGGGTATGATGTGACATACGAGATGACATGGGGAAGACAAATGCATGGGGGGAATAAGTGTGAATTTTTAATTCACATGGGGAAGAGGTCAACCCAAAAAAGGTAAGTACTAAGAAGGTTGACTTAAGGATATGTCAAAAAGGGTAAGTGATTAGGATTAGGATTGTGCAAACAAGTGATTAGATTAATTAATGATGATTAGAGACAAGTGGAAAGTTATGGAGGATGTGACATTAATCCTAATTAAGGATATGCACACCCTAATGGAGGATTAATTAAATTAATCCAATTTATTGAAAGGGTTATGGAGGATGTGACAAGGAGAGAGAAATAATGAATTTAAAATTGAAAAGGATAATTGACTAAATTAAATAAATTGATTATATTTATTTAATTTAGAGATGAAGTGGGTTTATGTATAAAGTATTTAATTATTTGAATTAAATACCTCAAGGACATTAGGAAAAGGGGGACATTAATTGAATAAATAATTTAATTAATATTTGATGAAGGGGATAAAGTGGATTAATGAAATGGATAAATTTGACCTTGTAGAAAGGGTCAAATTTAGGTGTCTACACTACTTATGATTGAGCCATGACA
This sequence comes from Sequoiadendron giganteum, assembly GCA_007115665.2. NCBI lineage: Eukaryota > Viridiplantae > Streptophyta > Pinopsida > Cupressales > Cupressaceae > Sequoiadendron > Sequoiadendron giganteum. Next base: position 109,792,187 of record CM021107.1, on the reverse strand, counting down.
ACAATATTCCATGACATGAAGCATACCTTTATGGAAGACTACGTAGATGATATGTTGGCTAAATTTTATACCAGAGAAGGAAACCTAGAGATCCTAGATAAAATCTTCACCAGATTGGAAAAATTCAATGTACGATTGAACCCAAAAAATGTGTATTTGGGGTGACATCTACAAAACTCTTGGGATATATAGTTTCAAAAAAATGTATCGAGGTAGATCCCATGAAAGTTAAGGTAATCATGGAGATGCTGCCTCCCAAGAACATCAGTCAACTAATATCACTCCAAGGAAGATTTCAGTCTATCCGAAATTCATCTCACAATTGGAAGACAAGACCCATCGTTTCACCCACTTGCTGCACAATTTTTTTACCTTTAGATGCGATGAGAAATGTGAAGCCACTTTCAACCAATCAAAACAATATCTTATGATTCCACTCATCTTATTACCACCAACAGAAGGAAAACCACTCTTATTATACATAATGACAATTGAGACATCATTGAGAGCTCTGCTAGTGCAAGAGGATTCAATAGGAAAGGAGAGGGTGATCTATTATATTAGGAGAACATTAAATGGATATGAAATCAATTACTCATCCATTGAAAAATTTTCCCTGGTAGTAGTTTTTGCCACACAACAATTATGACATTATATGCTGACTCATACCATGAAGTTAATAGCCAAAATTGATCCATTAAAATATTTGCTCAACAAGGAAAATCTCACAAGAAGACTGGCAAAGTGGGTGATGATATTGAGTGAGTTTGACATCTAGTATGTCGATAGGAAAGCCATCAAAGGTCAAGCCATCATAGATCAACTAGCTGAAACACCATTATAGGATGATCATCCTCTACACATTGAGTTTCCAAATGTTGATGCCCTTACCGTAACAAACAAACAATGGATATTATACTTCGATGGATCATACACTCAACATGGATCAGAAGTGGAAATTCTATTTGTCACACCTCAAGGACACACAATCCCAAAATCATACCGACTGATGTTCCCCTATACCAACAACATGGCGGAGTATGAAGCACTCATCATTGGAATCAAGGTAGCATTAGGATGGAAAATTACAAAGCTTCAAGTCTATGGGGATTCTCAAATAGTCATAAATAAAGTCAATGATGACTATCAAATAAAGGATGAAAAACTGATGCCATATAAAAGGATGATTGATGACTTTAAGAAATGCTTTGTTACTATCAAATTTGAATAGATCCCAATAATAGACAACAAAGATGTTGACGCTATGGCCAATATTGCTTCTTTGTTATATTTTCTAGATAAACGAAGATTTTATGAGTTCATGGTGGAACAAATTTTTACCCCTTCCTATGACAATCCCAAGTCCCAAGTCATTTTCCACTTACTTGACGCCGATACCTCAATCTATGGGAAGATCTACACCTATCTAAGAGATAACTCCCTCCCACCCGACCTATCACAAAACCAAAAATGAAACTTCATCTGTCAAGCCACCTGACACACCCTTATTACAAATGTACTTTACTAACAAGGTCTTGATGGAACTCTCCTTCTATGTTTGGAACACGAGGAGTCTGAAATGACCTTACAAGAAGTTCATGAGGGTATCTATGGAACACATTCAAGTGGTCTTACCCTCACAAAGAAACTCATCTATTTGGCGTATTACTAGCCTAATATGGAGAGGGAGTCTTTCTAGTTTGTCAAGAAATGCAAGAAGTGTTAGATCCATGGTAACCTCATACATGCATCGACACAAGAACTTCAACCATTTGTAATGACTTGGCCCTTTTGTTAGTGGGGACTTGGTCTTATGGGAAAAATCCATCCATCTTCTTCCAATGGGCACAAATTCATAATCACAACCATTGAGTACTTCAGAAAGTGGGTTGAAGTTGTTCCTTTAACTACCATCATTGGAAAGCAGATTGCATCCTTCATTTTGAATTACATCATTTGTAGGTATTTCATTCCCCAATCCATCATCACCGACAATGGTAGACCTTTCAAGAATCAGGACGTTCAAGAACTTTGTGAAAGGTTTCATATCCATCATTGGTTTTCTACACCTTACTACCCTCAAGGAAACAACCAAGTAGAGGCTTCAAATAAAACTGTCTTGAAGATACTAAAGAAAATCATCAATGATGTTGGACGTGACTGGCACATTCAACTGAACCTTGTGTTGTGGGCATACCGTACCAGTATTCACACCTCCACTGGTGCGACACTATATGCTCTCATATATGGATCAGAGGCCATTTTACCCATTGAGGTTGAGATACCATCACTTTGAGTGTCACTAAAGGGGATCATTTCAGATGAAGACTACAGGGTGTCTAGATTACAAGAGTTGGAACTGTTGGATGAACGTCACTAGCTTACAGTTGATCACCTAAAGGCCTATCAACAAACAATGTCAAGAAGTTATAATCACAAGGTCAAAAAATGAACATTTTAGGTTGGTGATTTGGTATTGAAGGAAAACCCATGCAATCAACAAGACAGAGAAAAGAAAGCAAAGTTTGAACCAAATTGGATAGGACCCTTTGTCATTATGTCAGTCTTCAGATTAGGATCATATCAGTTATCCACATCTGAAGGGGATCTATTTGAAGAACTGATGAATAACCTCGATCTTAAAAAGTTCTACACATAATTCATCCATTGTGTGGTGTGAAAGTCCTGAAGAAATCCAAAAAAAATAGAAAATATCCTAAAGAAATACAAAAAAAATTAGAAAAAGTCTTGAAGAAATCCAAAAAAAATAGAAAATGTCTTGAAAAAAATGGTCGCCTTGATGAAAACATGGAAAACAGGCGTCTTGGTGATAGTAAATTTTTTTTTAAAAGTGAAAAATCAAAAAAATTGTTGCCTCAATGAAAACCTGGCAAATAGGTATCCTGGTAACAACCAAAAAATTTGAAAATCTGAAAAAGTGCAATAAAAAAAAATGGTGAAAACCCGACAATAGGCACTATTTGTGATGAGTTAGCTTCTCCATTTTTTGGAATGTGTGTTGACCATCTTCTTTTGCTATCATTGTGCATACACGCCTATCATACACAGAGCTTCATGTACATATCCGATTATTGTGGTCGTGTCCCACCTTGGCTTGGTTATCATTAAACATATCCATAATAATTGGGTTTGTTTCTCACTAGGGGAAAAATATTGAACTCACTAGGGGCAAATAAACATTGAGCTTAAATCAACAGATAACAAATAACAAGGCAACTTGACAAAAATAGGAATCACCCTAAACATCAAATTGAACATTGAACATCAATCACTCAAACAATCAACCATCCAAATCTACATCATGATAAAAAAATCAAATCTCACTGGATGATCATATTTTGAATCATGGTTGGATCAGTTTAGGACATATATTCAATTGTTGTATCTTGATTGTTTTTATCTTTTCTCTAGAGTACCTCAATGATGTCCTAAACTAGAGTGGCTAGGAAGGAGAATGATCTTTCCTTTGTTTTTTGTCTATGAGTCAATCATTACTATTGTGCAAATTGTCACGGGACATGCTCTACAAAGCATCATTGATGACATTCTAAATTTTCATGGGAAAATGATTAACTCTTGTTTGTTTACGCAAGTGATGCTCAATTCATCTTGGTCCAATTATACCTAGATGCTTGTGTTATTTTGTACTATCAAACCTCAACGAAATTTGTATGGAAGTTGTACTCGGGTCATCATGGTCTAATTATACCATTGATGTTTGTACTAAATTTCAACATAATAAAGGCTTAATGATGATAAAAAGGCATGATGAATCGACTAACAAAATGACGACATTGCATCTTAGATCTGCATCATAGATTAGATTGCATTCATATTGGTTATGCATATGTATTTCAAGATTTTCCAAGGCTGGAATGATTTTCAAACGATGATTATTTCTATCATTAAATGGATTGAGTATACTTGACATCAACAAAAAACATATCATTATCATGTCATTGCATAATCATTTGCATATCATACATCCATCCATACATTACATCATAACGTTTGTATTAAACAACAGAAAGAAATTGCATAGCATCACATTTGCCTAATTAACTTCATCTCATTTGGATCAAGAAAATACTAAAGAAAAATTGCATCACATTTCATTAACATACCATCATCCATATGCATTAGGAATCATACATTCATGTATTCATACATTAGAAATCATAAACCATTCATTTATGCATTTATCAAAGCATTATACCGATTCATACATTTGCATTCATCATCATATTCACATTAGAATAATCCAAAAATGAAATCATTTATGATAAATCATTCACCCATGTATTAGATCATATATACACATTTCACAACATAAAACATTTCTCATTCATCCATCCATCAATACCATCAATCATTCATTCATACATTAGGTCATATATGCATTCAAAAAATACAAAATATACAGTACATCTCATATCATTTGGATAATTGCATCCATCTCTTACATCATAGTAAAAGTATCATCCATACCATAGCATACAACATCATTCATAAAGCATCATAGGATCATATCATCATTGCATCCATACATAAATAAACAATATATAGAATCATCATTGCATTCATATATCATTGTCACATAAACATAAACATCACATAACACATATAGCGTGAAAATCAAATGCATCAATCATAAAAAGCACATGAACACATGTAAATCAACCATCATCGTAATTGCATATTATATAAATCTCAAAATAATAATATCAATTATACAAAGGATGTCCAACAATATGAGGAGATACATCATCAAAAATGGGGCAATAGATCATAATATCAACAAGTCTTTGAATCGGTGTATACAATGTTTCAACAATACATCAAAATTTGGCATCAAAAGCACTATGTGGTGCTCCCCCCAGAGGTCGTGGACCTCGTTGATCCTCTTGCTAAACCTCCTACAACCCCTGATGGACCTGCACTTGGTACACCTATACTCAGGTCTAGGCCTGGATCTCGACGTGGTGGCTGTGTCACACCCATACTGGTGGTCCTGGACTGAGTCTGACCTAATCATGACTATGCATAACTAACTCGTTGCGCGATAGGAACTACCTCATGGTATCTCCCTCTGTAATACTCTTCCTCTTGGGCAGTATGATGAATCTCCTAGAGATAGTCTGTTGTGGATGTTCCCTCACCCACTCTCTACAATCTTTTAGCCACAACCTCTGCCTACTCATACCGCCATCTAGCAGCATCCCTCTCAGTCATCAAAGTAGCCACCTCAGCCTGTGTCTATGCAGCCTGTGCTTGTGCCTATGTAAGTGCCTGGGCCTATCTTGTAACTATCCATGTGCCTGTGTAAGCAACCCTTGCACCTGGGCCAATTGTCCCTATAGTGTCTGAACCTGCACCTGTAAGGTAGCTATCTGCATCTGTTGTTGCTATGAGGGCACCCTAATCTATACATTCTATTGTGGTGCAACCACTAGAGATCTCCTATGATGAGGTACCATCACATCCCTCACATTGAATGCTTCTCTACCACCACCACCACCATCTTTGCCTCCTCCAACCCCACCATCATCCCTACCCTCCTCTCTCTCCTCCTCATCCCCATCACCCCTGCCTCTCCTTCATCTGGGTTCCCTCTCCTCCTCATCATCCAACGCTGGCACTGGATCGTCAAGACTGGATATCTCGGGAAAGGGATGCATGAACAAGTACTGAGCATAATCATCTAACAAAATAACATCTATAATCTTTAGATGATAAGCCCACATCATAGCCTATAACTAGTAGTACTCTTGGCAGGATGCATCATATGACAAAAGGGGCCCCCACTCTGGTATATCCTGGTGCCTTTGTGCATATGTGGCTACTCTTTGAGGAATGCCCTGCACCCTACCATACTATCTGTGTACTCTACCCAACATAAATCTCTCGATAACAAATTGTGTCTGCCTAATCAAAAATCTAGTTGTGCATATGTAGGGCATCTCTAGATGATCCTCTACCCACTGCTCATAGTCCAGGTATGGTCACCATGTCACAATATCTAGGTCATCAAGCACTCGTCTCACTCCAATTTTCCCAGCTTATGTTGGAAAATTGGCCCACTATATCCATACACATAAGGCCTGTCAATCAGTTGATATTTTTTTGTAACTAGTCGGGTGATAGCTATATGCTCCCACGCCCATATTTGTAATAATGTGACCCCTACAAATTGGCTGGCAGCTCCAAGATAGACTACTTGATGCATATCATGATATAAGTGTGCAAGAATACATGAACCCCAAGTATATCTAGTCCCTTGTAGAATCATCTGCTCCAGTGTCCGACCCCAACCAACATATAGTCCCTTTGACCTATGATCGAGACATAGGAAACCAGTAAGTATAGAAGGTAACAGGGCATAACTCTCATATAACTTCTGCCAAGGTAGCTCATACCCACCGATATGGTCATGGAAGATCCTTCGTAATGCATTTGTGCCTCCCTGCTTGGTGGCATCATAAACAACTATCTCTCCAACAATAGGAATCTGTAGAATTCGGTATACATCCTCTGGTGTCACAATCATCTCACTGGTAGCTAGGTGGAAAGTGTTGTGGTGGCTATGCCACCTCTCTGCTAACGTTGTCAGTAGTGCCCGGTTAATCCTAACCTAGGGCATATGAATCAAATAATATAACCCACATCTCTCAATCAAATCCATGTTGTCCTGTACCAACAGTGGGATCATATCCCACATCTTCAGGAATCGCTCCCAAGACATTAGTACACCAAAATCCTCCTATCATCATAGTATATCACAAATCAACATGATATCAAATCTATCAATCTCTCAATGCACCGCGTGTATCATGAGGTCAATCATCATTGAATCTCACCTATTATGAGATCAATCATCATCTAATCAACATCACATCATCAGCTGATGTGATCATCAAACATCGAAAACGAGAATAAAAATCAAAATTTAATCATTCTGGCATGGATGCACTAGAACAATGCATCTATGTGCCAAAACATGCATGCGCTAGAAAATCCAATCTATGCGTTATAACAGTCAATGCATGCGCCAATTTCATGGATGCGCCAAAAGTTCCTATCAATGCACTATAACAGTTCATGTATGTGCTAATTCCATAGATGCACTACTTCTTTACATGGATGCACTACATCATGCAGATTCTATCCTAACCATCCTATGTGCTAAAAGTCTTCATCTATGCACTACATCGGGTCATGTATGCGCTACATGGCCCAGTCATGTATGCACTAAATCCCTAAATCTATGCACTAAAACAAGTTACCTATGCACTACATTATCCTATGAATGCGCTAAAATTTGTGAACACAAAATTCAAAATTTCAAAAATGTAGAAAAAATCAATTCAAATTCAAAATGTGGGTTTTTCAAAATTCGTACCAGAGGTTTGTACGCTGTCGGGCGATTGTGTCATCGCATGCACTCGAATTGATGTGTCTGAATTAGAATCAACATTTTTCTCCAAGTTCTTAAAGTTGCTCAATCTCTCAAATTTCCAAATTGTAAATGCACAAATGAGCTTCTTTTTTCACATTTTACATATTAAAGGGGTAATTAAAGTGGGTAATTGAGTGGCATTGTTTTATTTTATTTTTCAAAAGGGCTAAATTCACCAACTAATCAACCGAAGCAGATCTCATTACTATTTTTGGGAGATAAATCGTTGAAGCATGCTAGAAAATGTCAAAATCATAAAAAAAATTCAAAAATCATCACAATTTTCAAAAATTCAAAAATTTCACCAATTTATCTCCCGAGGGGGCATATATCAATCATCACTTGAAAATTAGCATCTGACACATATCAATTTTTTTCTTTGAAGCAATGTGTAAACACATCAGTTCAAAGAGGGGCAAAATGTATACACCTAAAATCGGTCAAGACAATCAATTAATTAAATACAAGCTATTTGATTAATGAACCCTCTTAATTCCTCTACTTATAAATAAATTGCAAAATTGATTTATATAGTTCACTCTCTAATTTCTTCCCATCTAAAATCATTTTCCTTCTTGATTAACCTGTAACAAACTTTGAGGACACATGGCTTCTTCCTCCCTTTGATGCTCTTCAACGCTTGGCAAAGTGTTCTATCAAAGGGAACCATCCTCCATGATTCTCTCCAACTTCTTCACTTTCTACCATCAATTGCTCTGGATCATAATCTTGACCGTTGAATCCTGCCACTTCAAAATATGCCTAAAAAATCCTATAAATACAACATCATCCTCCACCTTTTGGGAAGATATCTTGAAGAAAACTTACTCTACAGAAATCACTTGAGAGAATTTGAGCATTTTGAGAGCATTTAAAGTTTAGAGCATTTTAGCATTTAGAATTGTGGTTATCATATTAGTTTAGAATCATGTCTTAGTTTAGTAAATGCATTTCCATTATCATAATAGCTTCCGTACAAGCAATTATATCACAACATTTGTAGTATAGCATAATCTTCATTTTGATCACATCAACATTCTTATTTTAGTATCATGGCATTAATCACATAGTTTATTAAATCATGTAGGAATTATGATTCTTGTATTTTACAACATCCATTCTCTAGGTTGTCATTCTAAAGTCATAGTCAAAATAAGATTTGAGATCCATTATGATACAAGGAATCCTTAGAGATAGGAAACAATGGAACGTTTTTAGGAATTGATTATGTTTTGAATTTGGTAATTTTGTAATTCGATTTTATAATGTAATACGTCTCATTGAATTGTGTGTTTTGATTATTCATTTACTCACATATTTACATCACACAGTACCTTATGTATTAACAATAACTTATGTAATTGTAAGGTCGAGACACATTTTCCCAACACTTTCTTATATAGACTCAAGCTCACATAAATATAACCAAGTGGTAAGATAAAACCATGTGCCTCAAACCCATGAGAACACAAAACCATTGGCCTCTCATTTAATATTGGGTGTAAGTTTGCACATTATTTAATACTTTCCCCAAATATTAAATAATTATCCTATGTCTCCCACACATAAAATAATTAACTAAATGTTACAATACAACTTTCAAATGACCTCAAATAATTGCCTATTGTGGCTAAACACATCTCCTAGATGCACCACAACTAAATAATTATTGAATTACAACATTAAAATATATCAATAATATTATGTAATATTGTAAACCACCAAATCCTAGGAAGCATGCCTTGAGCAATGTCCAAAACAATAGACAAAGATGTGTTTGTGGGTATGTCGCTATCAAACATTATCTAGGTGTTTAATATTGGAAATTTTTCTTTTTATTTTAAATATTCTCTATACATCAATATCAATATTTGTTTTATTTTTTTAATTGACTTAAATGGTGAGTATATGAATGCTTTTAAATTTAATTATTTATACTTTTTCTCATCAACATTTGGAATCAACTCAATGATTGATCATCAAAATGAAAAAAACGATTTACATTATTTGTTTATAATAATATGATCTAAATAACTCCATATTATTCAATTATTTATGATGAAAATATTAATTTATAATTTTTTGATTCACAATATATACTTTAACATCTCCTCTTAAAATAAAACAATTATTATAATATATAATTTTGAAGATTAAATAATAGAATCTGTTTACTTATAACTGTATATATTTTAATTTATTTTTCATAAACAATATTTATTAAAAAAACCACAATTTTAAAACTACTTAAAACAAGGAGAAGAAACCAAGATACCTAACCTTCAATTTATTTTTCCAAAAATATAATTTTAAAGCTACACTAAATTGAATTCCTTAAGATGCACTTGGCGTGAATAGGATATTTTTATCATGACTGCAAGATTCCCTGGTTGCCTTGTGGACTGAGAGAAGACTAGATAGAAGGAGCCAATTCTAAGCCAAGCAAAACTCAAGTTCATTAATATCACGGCTACAGAAAAGGAAACAGGACAAGGTAGTTAAATGCACTGCAAACTGTCTATAGGCAATTAATTCTTAAAAGTTAGGTTCAAAGCTTTGTTGGATTTGAAGGTTTAGATAAGATTCCTCTGTAAGTTGTTTTTCCCTGATTTCTGTTTCCAGAATCCCAGACCAACATTTCATGACATTGCAAGTTTTCCCGTTTTTGTAATGATGTAAAAGATGGTGGGTATTGCTGGATATGTTGGACATGAGCATGGATGATACTGTTTTCCCTGGTCTTGGATGGCTTCTGCTTTTTCCTTTCAGGAAAGAGGAGAGATTTCCTAATTTAGGATTTGCTGGCCCATTGTTTGTATTTTTTATTTGAATGAGTTTTCATTATTTTCTTGGTTGATTAGTTGGGGATTTGCATGCTTAGCCTTTAAAAGATCTTTAAAAAAATTTCTTCCATTGAACTTCTGATTATGTTTTTGCCCTCTGATCAAATAAGTTTGAAATGTGTGCTTGAGATTGATTCTATAGTTAAAAATCTTTTATCTAATTGAAGAAAACAAGGGGTAACCTATATGGCCTCCTGGACTAGCAGCAGAATTTGTATTCTTTTTTAAGATTTCTACCAGTGATTTGGTTTGCACCAAGTCCCACCATAAAAGTTTGTAGTCTAATCCGATTTATGACATTTTAGAGGATATCAGATTTTTTTCAGCGTTACATAGGTGGGGCTTATATGTAACTGGAACAAGAATCATAAATATCGGCAAGAAACCAGAGAATCACTTCTTAAGTTTAGCAAGTTTAGATCTGGTGTCAGTGATTGCTACTAACAATGTTGGCTTAGCAAAACTGATGCCAAAAAGAGTAGATCAATTATTAGTTTGTAAATTTGCAATAATGTTATTCTGCAACTGGTAAGAGAGATTTGGATATTGTTAGGGTCTTTAGATTTTGAGCTTGTGGGTCTCAGGGCTAAAATACTCACACATTTTAGGACACAAAAGTTAAAAGCTTGGCCCAGGAGCTGTTTTCTTACCATATACTTGTAGTTGAAGAACAGGTTATATTGGTGACCTGGGGATTAAATATATACAACAAAAGGAATCATCTCGTCTATGCAAGCAGTAAAATGTTAATAGTTTCAGCTATTGTGCTACTCATGGATGTTTGCATAGCTAGGTTTGAATTAATTTTTGTTGTTTGTAACCTTCCATGGCCAGGGTTGTTTCATTCTGTAAGCTCCAAATGCTGCATTTGAATATATTGTTCTTATAAAAAATAGAATAGAACAGGACCAAAAGGCTGTGCTTGATTGCTTTTTTTCAGTTTTCCTAGTTCTACACTGAATCTGAGATGTGGCAATGACAATGACAACAAAAATAAAAATTAAATCTTCATTTTGCTAGGTAGTCTTTAAGATTTATGTTTTGGGCTGACCCTCTTATGGTGTTTTCAGATGACAAGTATCTACTCTGAATCTGTGCATGGGCAGAATGAAGGAAATGACGTGATCGTTGAAACACCTTTATTCATAAGTCCAAATACGGGCACTATGAATTGTGGCACAGGTTGTGGATTTTCAGATATGAGTAACCGTGCTGCAGATGAAAAGACAAGGAGTGCTTCAATTAGAAAGCTTGCAACAGCTGTGATATTCTGTGTAATCTTTATGACTGTGGAAATGGTGGGAGGAATCAAAGCCAACAGCCTGGCAGTTATGACTGATGCTGCTCATTTACTAACAGACGTTGCTGGTTTTGCAATTTCTCTGTTTTCAATATGGGCAGCGAGCTGGGAAGCAACACCTCGCCAATCATATGGCTTTCATCGACTTGAGATTTTAGGGGCACTTGTGTCAATTCAACTCATTTGGCTTCTCACAGGGGTTCTTGTCTGGAGTGCTATTGACAGGATGCGTCATGATAAAGTTTCAGTTGATGGTGAGCTTATGTTTATTATTGCTACAATTGGACTTGTTGTAAACATTATCATGATTTTCTTGCTTGGCCATGGCCATGCTCATGATCATGATGATGGCCACGATCATGGTGATGGCCACAGTCACAGTAAAAGTCATGATCATAAGCACAGTCACCATCATGGCCATAGTCGTAAAGTTAAGCATGCTCATGAACATGCCCATAAGCACAAAGATGCCCAAATAGGTGGTGTTCATGAACATGGTCATCATGACAAAACAGGACCGTCCAAACCTTTGCTTCATGATGTAGAAAGAGCCGAGCATTCAGTTCATTATTATAATGTCGATTCAGCTGCTCCAGATACAAGACATTCAGAGGGAAACAAGGTTAATTTAGATCATGATGTAGGGACAACTACAAGGATACAGAAAGACAGTCAGTCAGGGTTCAATATAAATGTTCGGAGTGCCTATCTTCATGTGTTAGGGGATTTGATTCAAAGCATTGGTGTCATGATTGGAGGAGCAATCATTTGGATATATCCTCAATTTCAAATTATTGATTTGATATGTACTCTATTTTTCTCATTAGTTGTACTGGGAACCACTATAAAGATGTTGAGAAGTGCATTGGAGGTTTTGATGGAGAGTACACCTCGTGAGATAGATGCTACAGAACTTGAAGAAGGGTTGTGTTCAATTCCCGGTGTTTTAACAGTGCATGAACTACATATTTGGGCCATTACAGTTGGAAAAGTCTTACTTGCATGCCATGTGAGGATTCAGTCAGATGCAAATGCTGAAATGGTTCTTCATAGGGTGAAAACCTATATTGAGAGCGAGTACAAGATTAGTCATATCACTGTGCAAGTTGAGCGTGAGACTTGATAGACATTTATCTGTATGAGTATCATCTTTCATCTTTAGTGTTTCCATATTTAATTGTGGTTCCTGTTTACATACTTGGGTTTTCCTTCTAATTAAAACTCGCCTTTGATTTGAAAATAACAAGATGAGAAATGTGCACTGCTAGTGGGGAAATTTCAATATCTATTTTTATGATCATTTCATTGGATGCTCACGGTTTTTAATTCATTCTGTGCTCCAACTCGAAGCTTTTATCTTTTTAAAGCAGGTATGTAGGCCATGCTTTGTTGGAGATTGACACAGAGCAAGTAGGAAGTAGATGCAATGTAAAACCTCACTAAAAAGCACTTCCCCATTCTGAAGCTCATTTTTGCAATGAACATGTTAACACCATGCTCCATGCTCCAATTTTGAAGCTCAATTACATAAAGAACATGTTTATACAATGCTTTATGTGATACTAAAATAGAACAAGAAGTAAAAGCAGATTCCATATACTGTAATACAATTGAAGTTTCTAACTTGTTATCCATTCCATTTATCCAAGGATTTTCAATGTGAAGCTGACTGGAATGGCATGTTGTATTGCAAGCATTGGAGTTAGTGTCTGAACAAATTCCAATGCATTGGTAGCAAGGCTGATCATTTAATATCTGACAACTATTTGCAAGCAAATAATTAAAAATTACCTTATATTGATCAGAATATTTAATTTGAATCTCTGTGATCTTTCAAGTTCATTTAGGATATCTTTCAATCTTCTGAGAAAAGAACATTGAATCAAAGAGATATAAGTGTCAAGGTAATAGAGTGTCTAAGATACTTAAATGGATAGCGTATAAGACCTAAGTTTAGATTTATCAGAAGATAATGCAAGCAACCCACCTCAGCTAATGCAAGTTTCTTCTAGGAATGAAGAAGTGGATATTCCTCTGCCACATTGAAGTATCTGAGGTAGTTTTTTTACTAGTAGAAAGTGAATGCAAGTGACTATTCTGTTTCTCTATTAAGAACATAAGGTCTTTGCAGTCGATGATATTCAGTAAAATGCTTTTGGAAAAAATTGTGCAAAAGGTTTTTTTCTGTGGTATTTTTCTGGATAGTAGAAATTGAATGCCTGTTTCTTTATTAAGATCATAAGTTTTTTGCAGTTTATGATATTAGATAAAAAGCATTTGGGAAAAAAAGTGTAGAAGATTTTGTATCGTAAGTAATAAGCTGTTTTTGTGGGGCTTAGTCATTGAGTGCTGATATATTCCTTACAGTGTATTGTTTTCATTTCTAAATGTGGGATACTGAAGCAAACCTCAATGATTGCTGGTGTGTTCAAGACCAGGATGATTAAGGGCTATATAGAGTCAAAGGTTAATTGGCACTGCTAAAAGTGCAAGGATGGTTTGTAATCTACCAGGACTGGCAGTGAATCAAAGTGTGTAAAATTTATCCACATGACGAAATGTATTCTTACTGGGACAAGAGAAAGTACAAAATAGGTATTTTGTGATGATAAGCAGTTCAGGATTAAAGGTAGGTTGAGTGTCCATCTGAAATGTTTTTTTATCTATTAGAAAATATGTAAAAGAAATACTTTCGATGACATCTCAGTGCTTGTGAATGCTGCAAGAAGAATCCAAGAATTTTGTTTTTTTCAACATGGACATTTCTTTAGAAGCCCAAACATAAATTGACCTCCGGATCAGATCTTGATCCATATTTTCTTCTTAAAACAAACCTTAAACCAATGTAGTGAGGTACATGCCTAGATTTGCATGTCTAGTGTTTACAAAGAAAATATATTACTCATCTATCACACTATGAGAACTTCAGGCAGGTAAAGCAAGCTGACATAGAAAACCTAAGATCAGAATTTCTTCATCATAGTTCAACCCTCCTAGCAATACATATTGCTGATCTCTTTGACATGGTTGCTTCTCATGGATTCTCACCTACATGGACATCTCATATCATTATAGAACCATCATCTTTGGACATATCTTGAATTCTAGATTCTTCAATTCCAAGAAACTTTGAATAAAACGTCAAACAGGGTTTTGAAAGAATAATCGAACAATTGATCACATGTTGGTGCTTATAGTTAACTAAAGAAGCAAGAGCTTATAAACGTAAGGTTTACTGTTGTTTTGCTGGTTTTAAAAGGTGTTTGATACCATTCGTGGACAAGTACCATTGGTATTAAATAGGGTTTTCCATGCTCTCTTGCTTTACTTTGTCTCACATAGTATTGTTGGTTTGCAATGATATCTTGATATTTAGAGTACAATTTGTGATATTAATGTTTTACAAGTGATTTTGAGTAGAAATGAAGTCATGGTCATAAAGGCAATTGAGAAAGAAACACATGTAGCAAATTTGGTTGAACTGTTTGTTTTGTTTTTGTTTTTTGTTTTTTTTTTTGGGTGTCATACTTAGTTTGGTGTGCCTTTCATGTGATCTTCTTTTATTATGCTTCTTGTAGAAGAGATATATAATATACTAGATAAACACTATTTTCAACTCTAGTTCCAAGATAACAAAACACGATCGTTTATTCTCTAAAATTTAGTGTCACTAACAATCTTTTATAGTCATGAGATTTGAGGACCTAGCCTTTGAACTACCAATTGAGCTTGAGTTGATAGATTTATTATTTAAATGCTATCTAAAAAATTGTACCTCCATTCAATAGGTACAAGTATGCTGCTTGTGAATTATGATTTTTCTTTCTTTCTTTACAAATTTTTATTTTAAAATGAATTTTCCTTGTAGTCTCATTAACTTAGTTTAGTTACAAATAGATAATAATATATAAAATTTAAATTTAAGGTAAATGAAATGTTTGAAAATATGTGCATCTCTTATATATTCCTGATACAAAATCGATGACTTCATGTAGCAATTGAGTCTTCTATTAACCCCAATTATTTTGTGTGTAATCAATGAGGAGTATCATCAACATAATATATACACAAAGAGCTCTTCTTTATGCTTAACTAACCTACCTTAGTCATATTTTGATCATTTGTTTTTACTCCTCACTTTTAACATCTCCTCCGAACTTGATCTTTCACTCACTTTTAGGTCACTTCATTCCTTCCTTAGTCAAGGAATGTAGTAATAAGTATTTATATATGTTTAGGATTAGTCATGTTCTCTCTCCTTCCTATATTAAAGGAAGTTAAATATTTAGGTATATAAAAATAGTTTTATTATATGATTAGTAATATATAGAGATTTGATACTATGCACTGCTTCCTCTAAGCAATTAAAAAAAAATTAACAGTTAGGTTGATTTCTTGAGATTTATTAGTTGAACGTGCATCAAACAAAACAATGATAGGTCTTATTATCTTTTGTTGAATTTTTTAAATCTATATGTCGAATGCCTTAAACATGATTTTTATTTCCATAATTTTGAATAGTCAAAAAAATAGTTCATCACAATCTCATTGTCTATGTATGTGTAAGGTCAAAATTTGTCTACTTTGCAATCACTACCTTTTTTTTTTCAATTTAGTTCTCATTTCCCATTCTTATAGGTGTGTCTAGGGATAATTTGTCATATTTGTTAGCCTTCAACACATATATTGGATTAATTTTTAGCTACCCCTAGACCTATTTCAACACCTAAAATCCACTAATGAGTTTCAATTCAAAATTTAATTGTAGACACCCAAATGCTAGTGCCCTAGACAGTTTGACACTTAGATTTTGATGTCATATTAAAATATTCTAATGTTCAAATTTTACATGCATACAAATCTAACCCTAGGTTTCCCTAATGCACACTCAAATGATCATATTGAATTGACCCTAAAATAAAACATCTATCATGCTCATTTTGAAATGGATGACTAAGTTATCTAAGCTCTCTATTGATAGCTCCCTCTTTCATACTAAGACTCCTTCCTCTCTTACATTTCTATGGAGTTTTGAAGTTGGCACATTGATAAAAGTCTACAAAAGATCATCCCCAAGTCTTCTTCCAAGATTCCATCTCCAATCTCCTTGTCTCCACATATTATTTTTTATTATGTGTATTACCTTCTCAATTTCTTCCCTAATTATTTCCGAAAATCCCTATTCCATTCTTGTTGTATCCTTCATTCTATCAAGTTCTAAATTTGGAAATCAATGGACTCCTATTTCCCTTCCCAAATTAGGTCAATCTCCTCTAACCCTCTTGAATCCTCCATCCAATTGTACATACCACTATAAGTAGATTTTCCTCTTTGTTTTTTATTTCTATAGGCCCAAATTTGCACATACCACTCTTGACCACCCTAGTAGTGCATCACACACTTTAAATTTTCCTAAGGATTTGTTGAGGTTCAAAGAAACCACCTAGGTGATTAACTGAGGCAGTCCCTCATATAGCCTTACCTATTTTACCTTTCCCTATATCTTTAAATATAAATATTCAAATATCAGGGATTATTATAAGTATCTATTGATAGATTCAAGAGTAAGACACAAAGACAATAAGATGTATAAAAATCAAAGTTCTAGCTAAAAATACATGAGCATTTAGTTGTCTAGGTGACAGGTAGGAGGATTCTAGTGTAAGACTAGCCTATAGAAGCACATAGATTGGATTTTGGTGTTGTATACACACCATAAAGACTTCAAATCTATCAAATCTACCCCTCCAATCCCCAACAATATTCTTGTAACTAAGTCAAATTTAGCCTTTAGTTTGTCCAAGGGTACATATTATTTACCATTTTTCATTTTATCTATATAATTAGTTTAGTTTGATTGAGAAATTAAATTTATTTTCATTTATTTTTTGTATATCAATAGTGAATTTCAAATTCATTTGGACTAAAATTAGTGCATGAAAAATTTAAACCTATGTTGATGTTTAACATACACTTTAAAAAACTAAACTACCTAGTGTTTTACAAGTTTATTCTTTTATTTGGTGAACTTGATACTCTTATGTATTCTCTATTTTGATCTTATGATACAGATTGACAAACACCTATTTTAAAAATATTCTTATTTTCAATAACATTGCACATGTTTGTCACAAACTACCTCTTCCTCCACTCTTTCTAAAACCCTAGAATCTCTTCTCCCTCTCCTCATACCTTGTCCTTATTTATTTTTCCTCTCACACTCTCTCTCTTAACAACTTATTACATAATCATCAATCATACTTCAATTTCAACACTCCTTTAATAGTACATCTTACTGTATACTATTATAATAACAAAATTTGTATACTCTATAATTCCATTTATTATGATTTTGTGCCTAATTTATGTTAGGAATAAGAAAGGTAAACAACTACTATATGGTAATCTAAAAATCAATTTTACTAATTTCTGAACTAAAAATCTTTTAATCATGAAAACCCATTCAACCTTAATTGTAGAATACTATATGGAGTTTTATGAAATAAATAAGAAAATCACATGAAAACATAGATTTAATGTGGAGAAACCCTTAGAAAAATATCCACTAAGAAGAGAGGCCAATTGTGTATTATCTTTAAAAGAATTATTACAATACAACACATTTCCTTTCTCCTTTCTTTATCTTCAACTTGATAGCTCTTGTGAACCTATGAAAATTTAATGTGAAACATTCATCCCACTTGGCTTCGACTAATATAATTATTGGAGGGAAACCAATAGTTATTTTTCCATGGTAATAGGTGCTCCCAATCCCTCATAAAAAAACCAAACATCTCATCCATTTGATTCTTCCTTGGAAATAGAAGAGTCATCAAACTTGACCCCCAAATGACTTTCCATTCAAACCCAATAGTCACCTTCATGAACACAAGTGAACACTCCTTTCCAATCAACCCCACTTGAGGATTTAATTAATATAAGTTAAAATAATTAATTTTTACTCTTGGTGAACCCCTTCATCCCTTATGAATGCATTTATAAACTATAGATGGAAAATTATTACAATATTAACACCTTAAGGTCCTAAAGACACCTTGACAAGGATGTCAAAACAATAACTAAAATAAGATTTACAAGGTTGATGGAACCTTGATTCCAACATTCTCTTGCTTGACATCATAAATTATAAATATATCCATAGGAACACAAAACTAATTAAGTGTAGGAAATGAGGCCCATGGTCTCCAAGCACAAAGAGAACTTTTCTATGTTCCCAAGCTTAGTAAGAGAATTTGCAACTATAATATGGTGAAATGGGATCTAAGATAAAAACCCTAACCTAAATCACTTATTCTACCATAAACATCAAGGGACTCAAATTAACCAAGAGACACTATTTGGTTGTTGTCCTTAAGGGAGATTCAAATAGGTTGGTCACGGTTTTGGTCCCTTTTTGTTTGTATGTGAGTGTGATGATTGATGGGAAAATATAGTGAACTAGGCGAATTAAGACCAAAGTGAAAAAATGTTGTAGAATTTGGAAAATGTAAAACAAATTTAGATAAAAATAGGAAAGTGCAAACAAAGAAGAACCTGTCATTCAAATTTGGAGTTGAATTGACAAGATAGGGGCACTTGGCGCCCTAGTCTAGAAGTGCTAAATTCTAGTGTTTCAAATATGGTATAGGTAGAGTAGGGTCTACATATATTTGACTGTAAAAACCCATATCTAAAGTCTAATAGTGTGTGAATAATCAACTTTCCCTATTTTTTTGATAAGTAGTGCATGAATACATGAACTAGGGTTTTGAAGCCTTGAGATATCAAATCCTCTTCAATCAACATTAGAACTATAACCTACAAAATAGACATAGGGAGAAGGGTTGTGTTGTATAGGGGCTTGCCTTGGTCAAATACCATTTTGGTGTTTCCACCTCCATAATGTCTATGATGATTGATGATAAATATTACATGCTCTCGAGGGAACAAAGGAAAATAAATAAATAATGAATGATAAAGTACATGACTAGAACATACCACTTAGTTCTAAAATCCTTGTTGGAGTGAAGTCACTTTTCTCATTACATACAAGGAGAAATAGGAGGATGCTTGGAGATCCTGCAAGTGTTAGTGCACATAATAAAAATAAATATAAACATGAAGCATCTTACAATAAATGAACATGAATTTGTTGATGTGTTACAAAATTGTAATTTACTATAATTATGCCTTTGATACTTCTCATTCTACTCTTGATGTTGCATTAATTTCCTTTTAAGATGCTAGAGAGATATTCAATTTCTTAGAGATTGATTAGATGTTCAAATGGAGGGAGGAACTTATATTTATATGAATCTAAACATATTTTACATTAACCATTAAGATAAGATGGTAACTAATTTCAAATTCTTAAACATATATTGATGTTGACAATCAAATATGAGATTTAGGACCTGATTAGATGGGATAGGGGAATTGGGTGCCCTAGTCTAAGCCTTTTTAGCTCCTCAAAAGTCAAATAAATAAGGATTTAATTCAATTTACCAAAAATGATAATTAAACAGGTAAATCAAAAGAAGAATTAGGTACATGCACTTAAGAGGGTGTCAAACCTAGTGTGAAATTGTCAAGGGTGACAATTTATGACACTACATTTAGCCCCCACTTTATTGAGGGTGAAATTATTCTCATACTCACACTAAAGTATGGAGAAGCCAAAGATTCCTATCATTGAAATATTGAGGTAAGGTGACACTAAGATGAGAGATGTGATAGCCCCAAAGTAGGATCCTATTGAACAAACAAGTTGAGATAAAAGGAACACACACACATGTAAGACATGATGCAACTAAACATATGATAATATATGAATCATACATGAATAAAACATGAAGAAAGCATAAAGTAAACGAAGCATACATGATGCAAACATGAAACAAACACAAAGAACACATGAAGCATACATGAATAAAACATGATGCAAACATGAAATATACATGGACATGAAAAGGAATACAACAACATTGTTAGTACATACTATCCAAAAAAATAAAATGAGACACCAAGGTAAGGATACTTCAACTTGGAAGGTTATCTCAATTCCAAGCATCATATCTTGAATGCACAAACACATAAAGGAATTCTAAAAGAGAAGAGAAGAATGTAGAGAGTTGAATGATTGCTACAAAGGAAGAATGCATACAAATAGAAAAAGAGCAATCAATACAAACATAAAGGAGGGTACATAACTCTAGAACTATCTTTCTTTGTAATTAGGGATCATGCACATTATAAAGTCCTCATGGACCACAGGTTTGTAAGTTGTGTTATGCTAAATGACCATGGATGTGACAAGTAAAGACCATAGTCTAGTAAGTTGTGTTATGCTAGGTAGCATAAAAAGTACACAAGTTCATAGGCTAACAAGTTGCATTATGCTAGGTTATTTTGTATTGTTAATGCCGAAGGGAGCATACAAATATTTAACATCTTGGGGGATGAAAATGTTTAATATCATGGGGGATGCAAACATTTAATGTCTTAGGGGATAAACAAATTTAATGTCTTGGGGGATGAAAATGTTTAATGTATTGGGGTATGAAAATGTTTAATGTATTGGGGTATGAAAATGTTTAATGTCTTGGGGAACGAAAATGTTTAAAATCTTAGGGGACGAAAATGTTTAATGTCTTAGGGGACAAAAATATTTAACGTCTTGGGGGATGAATTGATAACCATGCCTTAGGGAGCATTATGAAAAAAACCACCAAAAAGGGGGCACATCAATAATTATAAGCTCAAGAAATATGCATGGAAAAGGGTTCATGTTTGGATGCACAGATGGATAGGTGATATGCACCCCCTTAAAATTTTAGCATATTTATTATGATGACATTTTAAGGAAAAGAACGGGGAAGAAAGAATAGAGGGGATCCTTAAGAAGGATACACACCTCCAAAACTAGTTATCCTTTCCCCTCAAATGTATAGTCAAGGACAACCATGATAAAAATATTGTGTTGCCACCATAGGTGAAGTATGGTTGTATGTAAGATTGTACCACCATTAATGCCAATGAGTAAACACATACTAGAGCTACAAATGACACATAGTGAGGAGAAACATAATAAAATAAATTTTATCATTTATAAGGATCATGTGCATCAACACATGGAAGAGTGATAGCACTAGAATCAAGAAGTTGCTATATTTTATTACTCGGGGAATGAAATTCATTGGTGGAATGACCAAATATTTGATGATATGCACAAAAAGAAGAATTTTCTTGATTTTATTTATGGAATTTTTTATGTGTTGGAATGGGAAGAGTGATCAAGTGAGATTTGATAGTCTTCAACAAAATTTGGTCTTTCTTAGATAGAGGGTGAGGATCAAGAAGCAATCCATTTTCTTGTGAAGAAAGTTTTGACTACTCACAAGAGCTAGATATAATTATATCAGATAATAGAGGAGAATATGTAGACAAAGGAGAAGGCTAATAACCTAAATCAGGTCTTTAAAACAATGTGGTGTAAGATCTATAGGAACCTTAACTCCTTTTTCCATACACCCTAAACTATTTCCATTGCATCCAAGATTAGATTTTTTTTGAAACCAAGCCTATAATGTGTCTCCAAATCAGGTAGAGGAAAAGGGGCCACATTACCAATATTTTCTAGATGAGAAGTATGATTGCTTGAAGAAGAAGCAATATAATTGATATGAGAAGGATAAATTATTTTGCAAGAATCTAGATCCTTGTGAAGTGTTGAGATGTTAGGATGAGGAGGGGTAGTCTTAGATTTAACTAGTACTTGAGAGATGAAAACAAAAGAGCTCCTAGTGTTAGAGGAAGAATGCATGTTATTGTTGAGTGATGAAGTTATAGGTTTATTAGGATTTTTGTGGGAATTTGAAATGTAAATTATGTTGAGTGGATTTTGCTTAATATCTAAGCTTGGGGGATTGCATGTGTATTTGGAGTCTTCATCTATGCTTGCCATGTTGTCAAGAGGAAGAGTGGTTGAATAAGAATTGGGTAAGGTGGTAATAAGAAAGACATCAATGATTGTGTCCTCTTGCACCAAGATATCTTCACTAGTAGGAGAGATATTGGGAGAGGGACAAGCATGCACCTTATTATAATTCGAAGAAAGGCCACCAAAGGAAAAAATAAAACATCTATTAATTATTTACGAAAGGAGAACAATTTTAGAAGGAAAGTAAGAATTGAAAGAAGGTGATAACAAGATATATATGATGATTATATGTAAGAATAAAGTGTTTTAGGTTTTATGTTTTTCAATAAAAAAAGAGAAAAAATATTCAAATTATTTGCTTTCTAATGTAAACATACAATGCTTGAATAGGAAAATGAGATATTCAAATAATTTAATTCCTTAATCAAGTAAATTAGAATAGAAAGTATGCAATTAAATCAAATATTTTTTGTAAACTATAATATAAGTTGGATTCACCAAAATGATAGATGTTTGGTGAATGAAATAAGTGCAATGCTTTATTTTCAAAATTTAAAATAAAATGAAATATTCAAATAATTTAATTCCTTAATCAAGTAAATTAGAATTGAAAGTATGAAATTAAATCAGATTTCTTTTGTAAACTATAATATAAGTTGGATTCACCAAAATGATAGATTTTTGGTGAATGAAAGAAGTGAAATGCTTTATTTTCAAAATTTAAACATACAATGACTACATATGAACAATAAGATATTGAGATAACCTATGTTTTGATCATACTACTTAATATATGCATGTAAATAAAAAGAATTACAATTGTATGAGACTTTGAGTTTACCAAAATGTAAGACGGTAAAATAGGATCTAGGATAAACACCATAACCTAAATCACTCATTTCATCATAAACATTGAGCCTGACACAAAATTAACCAAGAGACACTATTTGGCTAATGTCCTCAAGGGAGAGTTAAATAGCCTAGTTAGGGTTTTGGTCCCTTTTTGTTTGTGTGTGAGTGTGATGATTGATGGGATGATAGAGTGAACTAGGTGAATTAAGACCAAAGTGACAAACTATTAAAGAATTTAGAAACTACATAATGTAAAAAGATAGAAACGAGAGGTAGATTTGTGTTGAAAAAAAGGTGAAACTAAGCTGCATTATTAACTTATATATGTGAATTTAAATCTGAAAATAAGATTACCAAATCAGATTATATGTATTGAAATAAAGGAAAATGATGGATGGGGTGATAGATAAAAGGTAAAAAGGGGTTCACCTAGGACACCCTCACTTTTCCTAGTTTCATTATAAAAAGAGATCACTCAAGGATAGAATTGACTTTCATCCTTGACGCGAGTCAACTCTGTGGGGATGGGGATTTGCTATTTTCTTATGACAAAAATGACTGAAATTCACTTTTGAGAGATAAAAATAAAACACTTAATGAACTCAATTGTATGATGGAAAACTTGAAATACATAAATTAAGGATAGCACAAACAAAAATAGTAACTTTCAGGCAGATCAGAGAAGGGAAAAATGATATGTACCTATAGACATGGAAAATATACTGACACACTTGATCCTAATTACTAACACCATTTCATCTTGAATCACCTTCTTAGTTTGTCATCGCCTTTCATTTCTTAATTGAATAAATCATTATTTATCTGATTAAGTCATTCTCCTCTATTAATTAAATAAATAATTTTGTTTAATTAATCTGATCATCCCTCTTTTAGTTAAATAATTCACTTTATTTAATTAAATATCTAAAGTCATCATATATAAATTCATCTTTATTTGATTTAATCTAACATCATTCCCCTTTAGTTAAATAAATCAAAATATTTATTTATTTAAATCCTAAAATCTAAGTCAAAATTATCAGATCTCCTAATTTCTACTTAATTTGATCAAATCATTATCAAATCTAGTCCTAATCACTTCAATCCTCTAGATTTTGCAACTTGCACAATAAATCAATTTATTTGATTTATTAAATCATCAATTTCCATTCAAAAGGACATTTTTTGGTGGAATATTCCTCCAATTCAAAAATCCCTCCAAAAGGGATGGGTACTTCCAATAAGGCATTTAAGGCCTCTTACATGTCCTTGGCCTTGAACCAAGTGACATTAACTCCATTTCCTTGTCTCTCCAACATCTCACATTGAAATTTCAAATTTGAATCTCATAGCATTTATCATGCACATTGACCAAAATGTGCTCATTCCTCCTCCAATCACATTTGGACAAGTGGCCTTCTCTCATTGGTTGGTCTTTTGTCCCACATTCACCCAAATCCCTCATTCTTCCAACTTGAAAATCTATAAATGAGAGACTCTTCCTCTCATTCTATCATCCACAATTTGAGCAAAGTTACTCTCTTCACATTGAGAGCTAATTTTGTCTACTTCATAGCAAGTGTTCATCATTTTCATGATATCATAGCAAGGTTATGCCAAAATTTCATCAAGGAGCTTCAACCATCATCAAATCATAAAAAAACTTACAAAGGAGTTGGGAAAGGGTCAATTTTGACACACCATTTGGCACCAACTCCCCCATGGGATCAAGAGTTTGCATTACTTAAATTAGGATTTCATTTATCTTTTTATGTTTGTTCTTCATTTTTCCTATTATTAAGCATTGTAGATGGATTTCATGGGGAATCCTTGTTTTATCTTGGATATGAGTTTACTAATGTGTTTGCTTCTTGTATTTGTGTAGGTATAGGATTGGGGTTCACATTTTGGCACTAGAAGGAGGGCTGAGTTGGAGAAATTCATCACGTTTTTCCAAAATTTTGTGGTTTTTTTACATTTTTTGTGCTCACTGAAAATTACACCACTCACAGTCTTGTGACGCTATATTGCATCACTGTCAGATAGGCGGCGCTATATTGCACTGCACAAAACTCCAAATTGCATCATAGGATAAAAATAGCACCGCATTTGCGCTCTTTGTCCTGCTGCAGAGCACCACTCTCAGTCACATGTGGTGCTATATTGTGCCGCTGTATTTCTAAACTCTGTTGCATTTGCTAATTGCATCGCTGGGTCAAATAGTGTCGCAATCGCGGTCACTATTTTTTTGTAGAGCGCCTCTCTCAGTCATTAGCGGCACTATATAGTGCCATTGACCTTTCCAAACTGCGTCGCACTCACGGATTGCGTCGCTGGAGTTCGGTAAAAGATAGATGTTTGATTTTTTTTAACATTTTTTGTGATGCAGGAACTTCCTGAAGTCATAACTTTTGACTCAGATGTGGGTTTTGGTTGAAATTTTACAGGTGGGTTGGTGGCCATTTTGCCACATTTTCAGGGCTTGAAACTTTGATTTTGACCCTCAAAATGGAAATTTAGTGTTTTTTTCTAGTTTTTTAAAAATCATTTTGTTAATAACTCGAAGTTCATGTTTTGAATTTAGGATGTTAGTTGACAATTCATCCTATCTTAGTTTTAGAAAGTTTTTGGGAAAAAATAGGACTCTCAAAGTCATGCATGCAAAATTATCAAAAATGGAAAAATCTAACAATTGTTGAAATTTGCCAAAAAAGGAAATTTCTTGATCAAAAGTGAAGGAAGGAAAACGAAGGCCAAGGGTTCTTTATGATGTTATCATCTCATTGTATTAAGTGTTTTTAAACACTTTTTGGAGAACTTATAATCCCTTTCTAAGGATTTGATTACTTTCATGCTCTTAGAACACACTAAATTTCTTTTGGGCTCTATAAAGAACACTACAAAAGCTTTAAAATTTTGCAACAAAAGGCTAAAAAGAACTTTAGAACAACTTACTAGATTTGGTTTAAGGTTTAGCAATTGAACAAGGCAAATCACACATTTGATTTGGTGTTATAAAAATAATTTATTTTTGCTTTGTGGAGTTAAAATGAACAAGTGTTGTTTTGTTTTGTAATTGTTTACTCAAAGTAAAATCATCAAAAGGACGTATGTGCTTCTCTTACGCCTCATGGCGATCTTGAGAATCAAAAACTCTTTTGGTGATCTTAAGTTGAGTAAAGTAATTACCTCCACATTTCATTTTGGGATTAAAATTGAACCAATCTTGCGAGTGTGAGCATGTTATATTTGTTGAGAAATTATGTCTCAACTTCCAGCTTGAAGTCCTCGTTTTCATGCCTTGGTGATTCTATGTTGATTGCAAGTTCTATCGAAGGCGGAACCGGAATGGAACTTGGCATTGTTCCATTTGACTAAGTTCTGGGTTTCTATTCCCTCTCCGTCTCTAGCTCCGCTTCCCTCTGTCTGGACTCTTGTTTTGCTTCACAAGTTCTGGCAGAGGCAAAACCAGTTTTGGAATTTGGCAATGTCCGTTTCCCATGTTCCTGTTTCGGTTTTTGTTCTGACTCCAAGTCTGACTCCTGCTTTTGTGATCTAGCTCTTCTGGATGTTTGGATTCTCCTCGGGGTGTTTTCCTCCGCTTTGTCCAAGTTCTGGATTGTTGTTTCTTGCAGTTGGCGGAGGCAGAACCGAAACTGGATTGGTTCCTGATCTTGGACTTTTGGTAAAGTCCTATTTCTATTCCTATTCCATCTCCGTCTCTGATGCCGGTCTTTTGTGTTCTCGTCTTGGTTTGACCCCGGGTTGACTTTACCCGGTCAGAACTGTTTCCAATGAGTTCCTCTTTGTCATGGGTGGACGCGGAACCAAAATGGTTCTTGAACCTGTAATTACGAGGGAGTCATGTTTTGACTCCAGTTCCGGCTCCGGCTCCAACAGTGTGTATTTTCGGTGGAGTCCTGTTTCGACTCCTATTCCGACTTTAGCTCCGGTAGTGTTATTTATGACTTGAAGTCTTGGTCGCGCTTGATGTCTGTTTGACCATTTTGGTTGCTTTGTCAGCTACGTTTACCAATGGGTCTTGGACACGTGGCACCTGATTGAATAGTGATTGGACGGATACCAAGATAGTTATTGTGGCAGTTGCATTTGTCAACGAAGGGTGGCGAGCTCAACCATTTTGACTAATGGCCTTGAATGCAATGATGGCCCGTTGCAGGGAGATCTGTCAGATCTGACCAGATGCATGATTTGAGGATGGACTTCAATGTTGTGTAGGACTCCTCTGAGTAAGTTACATATGGATGAGAGATATGTTATTTCTCATAAGTTGCGGAGCAAATTTGAAGTCGCGGGTTGAAGAGCAGAAGGAGAAAAAGAACGTGTGTTCCTGAAGAGAGGTGATTCGATCTGCATGTTGTGAAAACATTGTAATAGTGAATCCGAACCTCTCTGGGCATTTGTAAGCTATACGGAGAAGATTGGAAATTGTATGTATTTGTTCTAATATCGTAATACAATAGTCTTGGCTTTGTGTGGTGGGTTTTTTACCTGAAAGGGTTTTCCCACGTAAAATCTCTTTGTCAATCTGCGATTACTTTGCTCTTTTGTTATTTATCTTATTGGTTGTATTCATCTCAAGTAGTTTTAAAAGATATTAGAATCAGTGTATGCTTCTCTCCTCTATTGTATTGGCATTAAGGGAATGTATTCCACACTGTTGGGTCAGTAGATCCACATTCTTTTCCCTTCAAAGTGGTATCAAAGCTTGGCCAGTTCATGTTATCCTTGTTAGGGCGAATTAGTTTTTTGCACTAATACTGTTTTAGTGGGAGACTTGCATTGTTAAACTTGTTTCTGTTGTGAGATGGTGAGTACATCTAGTAGGATAGATATTGAGAATTTTAATGGCAACAACTTTGAGTTATGGAAACTCAAGATAGAAGACTTGCTTGTGGATAGAGACCTCTAGATTGCTGTGTTTGGAACTAAGCCACAAAATACAACCCAAGAAGATTGGGATCTTGCTGATAGGAAAGCAAGAGGATTGATAAGACTGAGTCTAGCCGATTTTGTGCTCCTGAATGTTCATGAGGAAATGTCTGCAGCTTCTTTGTGGAAGAAACTTGATGACATTTATCAGGGAAAGTCCCTAGTAAATAAGTTGTTCCTGAGGAAAAAGTTGTACTCCTTGAAGATGGACGAAGGTGCATCTGTTGCAAACCATCTGAACTCATTTAACATGAGTGTTACTCAGCTGGCATCTGTAGGTGTAAAAATAGAGGAGGAGGATCATTGCATGCTCCTGTTGTGTTCATTACCTGACAGTTGGGATCATCTTGTGATGGCTATTGGAAGCACAACCACTGCTTTCAAGAAAAATGATGTGGTTGCTTCGCTTTTGTCTGAAAAAATGTGAAAGAAATATTTTGAGATGGCCAAAGATGCTTTTTCTGTTTGAGGTAGAACAAAGGAGAAAGGCAAGAAGAAAGACAACAAGTCGAAATCCAAGTCTAAAAGGAGATCAAAGTCTCCTGGTAAAAAGTTCAAGGTAAAGTGTTGGAATTGTGAGCAACCTGGTCATATCAGGAAGGACTGCAAGGAGAAGAAGAAGAAGAATGCTTCTGATAATGAATCTTCTCAAAGTGATGCAGATGCCTTCATTGCAGCAGCCTTGACAACTCAGGCATTATATGATGTCTGGTTGGTTGATTCAAGTGCTTCTTTTCACATGACATCCAATAGAGATTGGTTCTCAAAGTATGAGAAGTATGATGGTGGAAAGGTATACTTGGCAAGTGATTCAACACTGGAGATTGTTGGCAGAGGAAGGGTCAGAATTCAGTTTCCTGACGGGAGAGTCAAAGGAATTGGTGGTGTTCTCCACATCCCAGGTTTGGCTTGAAATCTTCTTTCTGTTAGTAAGTTAAATGATGCTGGTGTAGAAGTTTCTTTTTCTAGTAAGGGATGCAAAATGGCTAGAGGTGCAATGGTGTTAGCTAAGGGTGTTCGTACTGGCACTCTGTACAAGCTAGATGCACGACCTGTTCTTTGCAACAGTGTCTTTGTAAAGTCATGCATTTTTGCACCTATAGAGAAAGATGAAGACTCTTCACTGTCTGCAAATACTTTGGAGGTAAAACTCCCAGCAGAGAAGACTATGTTATGGCATCATAGACTTGGTCACATTGGTGAGAAAGGTTAAAAAACCTTGAAGAACAAAAACCTTGTAGAAGGGCTTGATGATTGTAACCTTGAGTTCGATTTCTGTGAACATTATATCTATGGAAAGCAACACTGTGTTTCTTTCTCCTCTAGTCCTCACAAATCTTCTGGTATACTGGATTATGTTCATTCTGATGTGTTTGGTCTAGTTAATGTTCCTTCATTATCGAAGTTTAGATATTATGTTTCTTTTATTGATGACTGTTCGAGAAGGGCATTTGTATACTTTCTTAAAAGTAAATTAGAAGTGTTTAGTCGGTTTAAAGAGTTCAAATCTTTGGTTGAAAATTAGACTGGAAGGAAAATAAAGTGTTTAAGGGCAAACAATGGAGGTGAGTTTTGTTCTGCATATTTTGAAAGGTACTGCACTGATAATGGAATTAAAAGGCATAAGACAACCCCCTATACTCCATAGCAAAATAGAGTTGTTGAGAGGTTGAACAGGACACTGATGGAAAAGGCAAGGAGTATGCTGAGTGGTGCTAGTCTGGAGAAGAAGTTCTAGGCTGAGGCTGTTGCTACAACATGTTATCTGATTAATAGATCTCCTTGTTCAGCTCTTGTTGATAAGACACCTTTGGAAGCATGGTCAGATAAGAAACCCTCACTAAGGCATGTTCGGGTCTTTGGCTATGAGGCATATGTTCATGTGCCAAATGAAAAGAGATCAAAGTTGGATTACAAGGCCGTGAAATGTATTCTCATTGGCTATGGAGTTGGTGTGAAAGGATACAAGCTTTGGAACCCTATTACTAAGAAGGTTTTGTATAGCAGAAGCGTGATATTTCGTGAGCTGAAACCTTTAGTAAGTGATCAAGAGCTTGAGACAAATCAGAGTGACAAGAAGAAGGATGCAGTTAAGATTCCCCAAACTCTAAAAAGGGAAGAGCTGCATGGTGTACCTGAGATTGAGGAGAGCTCAAGCAGCTCTGGAAGTTCTGATGATGAAGAACAACCTCAGCCTCTAAGGAGATCTACGCGAGAAAAAAGGCAACCAGAAAGGTATGGTTTCTCTATGTTATATTCAAATTGTGCATATGCCTTAATAACCAACACTGACGAGCCTAGGATTGTGAAAGAAGCAATCAACATGGCCGATTCAAAGTCATGGCTGGAAGCCATGAATGAGGAGATGGATTCCTCGAAAAAGAATGATACCTGGAAGTTGGCACCACTGCCTAAAGGGTGAAAGTCTATTGGCTACAAGTGGATATTCAAAAGTAAGACAGGCCTTGATGGCAGTGTGGAGAAGTATAAGGAACGATTGGTTGCAAAGGGTTTTTCCCAAGTTGAGGGAATTGATTATGGAGAGATATTTTCCCCTGTAGCAAAGCTGACATCCATTAGATTTTTTGTTGTCATTAGCAGCTATGTATGACTTTGAAATTGAGCAGATGGATGTGAAGAAATCTTTTCTCCATGGTGAGCTGGAAGAGGAAATCTTCATGTCCTAGGCTAAGCATTTTGTTGAAAGAGGTAAACAAAATCTGGTTTGCAAGTTAAATAAATCTCTCTATGGTCTAAAGCAATCTCCTAGAATGTGGTACCAAAAATTTGACACATTTGTGTTGTCAATTGGGTTTGTTAGATCAAAATCTGATCATGGAATCTATTACAAATGTGAGAATGATCATGTGCTTGTTATTACTCTATATGTGGATGACATGTTATTCATTGGTAATAGCAAGACAATGATTTCTGACCTTAAAACTCAATTGTCTGCTAAGTTCGAAATGAAAGATCTTGGAGCAGCAAGGTACATCCTTGGGATGGAGATAACCAGGGATAGAACAAGCAGAAATCTTTGGCTTAGTCAGAGTAAGTATGTGAGAACCATTCTAAAGAGGTTTAGCATGAATGATTGCAAGCAGCTAGTTGTTCCAATCATGCAAGGATTGAAACTATTTGCTGAAGACTGTCCAAAGTCTGCTACTAAGATGGAGGACATGGCCAGTGTGCCTTATGCAAGTGCAGTAGGAAGTTTGATGTATGCTATGGTCTTCACAAGACCAGACATTGCCCAAGCAGTGGGAGTTCTAAGCCATTTCATGGAAAATCTAGGGAGATCACATTGGGATCTTGTAAAAAAAGTGTTCAGGTATTTGAAGGGTACTTCAAATTATGCTTTGTGTTACCATGGCGATATGGTTGCATCACAAAGGACTCTTAGCATTCAGGGATATGTTGATTCTTATTGGGTAGGGGACATTGACAGCAGAAGATCCACCAGTGGATACACTTTCATGCTTAATGGCAAAGCAATTAGTTGGATGAGCAAGCGACAAGTTGTAGTTGCTTTATCCACGATAGAGGCAGAGTACATGGTAGCAACTCATGCTTGCAAGGAGGCAGTGTGGTTAAGGAATTTGTGTTTAGACATTGGATTTAATGCTAGGCAGATTTCAATCTGCTGTGACAGTCAAAGTGCCATTTGTTTGGCAAGGAATCTAACCTTCCATGCCAGGACCAAGCACATAGATGTGCAATATCATTTCATGAGGGATATGGTTGAAGATGGCAAGGTCAGTATTGAAAAGGTTGACACCTTGAAGAATGTTGTAGATGCCTTGAGAAAGCCGGTTAGCACAGTCAAGTTCAGATGGTGCACATAATCGATGGGCCTTGGGGCCTATGATAGGCAGTAAGGTTTGATGTTTTGAGGAAGTTGGAAGTGTTCACCAAGTGGGAGATTGTTGAGAAATTATGTCTCAACTTCCCACTTGAAGTCCTCATTTTCATGCCTTGGTGATTTTGTGTTGATTGCAAGTTCTGCCGGAGGCGGAACCAAAATGGAACTTGGCATTGTTCTGTTTGCCTAAGTTCTGGGTTTCTATTCCCTCTCCGTCTCTAGCTCCGCTTCCCTCTGTCTGGACTCTTGTTTCGCTTCGCAAATTTTGGCAGAGGTGGAACCAGTTTTGGAATTTGGCAATGTCCGTTTGCCATGTTCCTGTTTCAGTTTTAGTTTTGACTCTGGCTCTGACTCCTGCTTTTGTGATCTGGCTCTTCTAGATGTTTGGATTCTCCTCAGGGTGTTTTCCTCTGCTTTGTCCAAGTTTTGGATTGTTGTTTCTTGCAGTTGGCAGAGGTGGAACCGGAACTGGATTGGTTCCTGATCTTGGACTTTTGGTAAAGTCTTGTTTCTATTCCTGTTCCCTCTCTGACTCCGACGCCAGTCTTTTGTGTTCCCGTCTTGGTTTGACCTCAGGTTGACTTTACTCGGTCAGAACTGTTTCCAATGAGTTCCTCTTTGCCGTGGGCGGACGCGGAACCGAAATTTTTCCTGAACCTTTAATTATGAGGGAGTCATGTTTCGACTCTAGTTCTAGCTCCAGCTCTGGCAGTGTGTATTTTCGATGGAGTCTTGTTTTGACTCCGGCTCTGATAGTGTTATTTATGACTTGAAGTCTTGGTCATGCCTGATGTCTATTTGACCATTTTGGTTGCTCTGTCAGCTGCATTTGCTAATGGGTCTTAGACGTGTGGCACCTAATTGAATAGTGATTAGACAGATACCAAGATAGTTATTGTGGTAGTTGCATTTATCAACGAAGGGTGGCGAGCTCAACTGTTTTGAGTAATGGCCTTGAATACAATGACGGCCCATTGCAGGGAGATCTGTCAGATCTGACCAGATGCGTGATTTGAGGATGGACTTCAATGTTGTGTAGGACTCCTCTGAGTCGGTTACATATGGATGAGAGATATGTTATTTCTCATAAGTTGCAAAGAAAATTTGAAGTCGCGGGTTGAAGAGCAGAAGGAGAAAAAGAACGTGTGTTCTTAAAGAGAGGTGATTTGATTTGTATGTTGTGAAAACATTGTAACAGTGAATCCGAATCTCTCTGGGCATTTGTAAGCTATACAGAGAAGACTGGAAATTATATGTATTTGTTCTAATACTGTAATACAATAGTCTTGGCTTTGTGTAGTGGGTTTTTTACCTGAAAGGGTTTTCCCACGTAAAATCTCTTTGTCAATCTGTGATTACTTTGTTCTTTTGTTATTTATCTTATTGGTTGTATTCATCTCAAGTAGTTTTAAAAGCTATTAGAATTAGTGTATGCTTCTCTCCTCTGTTGTATTGGCGTTAAGGGAATGTATTTCACACTGTTGGGTCAATAGATCCGCATTCTTTTCCCTTCAATATTGTGAGTGTTCTCCCTTTGTTTTTCAATGAATGTCTATTGAACTACGGGATATGCTTGCTTGCTTTTATTTATCTTAGTGGGCCTGCCTTGTGGGAAAAAATAATCACCTAGGGGAATGACCCAATCGGGAACACGCTAAAGCCAAGCGACTTCCACTCGGGATATAAGTGTGGATATTGGAACAAAGGCCAATATCACGAGGATTATTCCGATGAGAAGGGAAAAAATGGTCTCTTGCCGCATGGATAGTCCCCCATGAATGGAATGCCCGCATTAAAACCCTTGTTTAGAAAAGACCAAAATCCTATCTATTTGTTGGTGAAAAAGGTCATGTCATTTGAAGCCGCCCCATGTATACATGCAATTTTGTTGTAGAGATGAAAAGTATGCCATGGGAGATTCATGGGTACTGATGCTTGATTGACCCAAGAAGCAAGTGCACTATAAGGGGGAGCCTGTGTGGTCAAGCATATAATCATCTGCACTGAATATGTGCAGCTAGATTTATCCAAGTAGGAATCCAACAAAATATTGTCTCTTCAGCCTAGGGTTGTACATGTTTTTGGAATAAAAAAATACATTGTTTGAGTCTCAAAACATTTGAAAATGAACTTTCACAAAAAGCTTCAACATTTCAAACCCTTTGGAAGAAACAAATATCCTTTGATGAATCTAAGTGTTGTTGCTTGCCCTAGGGATTATATCCTTAGAGGTTTCTAAATACTTAGGTTCAATCATCATTTGTTTTCACTAAAGTCAACAAATAGGAAACTATTGCCTTGATTTTCTTGATTTCCACATAATGGACCTTATGGGATGAAAAGGAATTGAGACATAGACATTCAATTTGAAAAGCATAATCAAGAAAGTGTTTGTGGTAAAAAGAACCAAATCTAAGCAAGATAACATACAATTGAACCACATGTATGTGCTTGGTCCCTTTTGAGTCATTTGGTTTCCATGCGAACATTGATCTTTTGGTTTGAAATACTTTTAGGGAAAAGCATGTTCTTCAATATCTTGGTCCATTAACAAGTCCTCTTAGGTTCATCTAGGATCAAGTCAAACACTTCACCCCATCCCTCAAACATCAAAATCAAAAATCATCTCACCAACAAATTCTTGGGAACTTTGAAAACATCACTTATGCTAGACTTTTAGGAAAAATCAATATCACTTTGTTTGGCTTAACACACTTATCCAAATTATCCTCTTGTGTACGAGTTTACTCTAGGATAACACAACTTCCTAGAATTTACAAGTTCATTATCCAAAATCATCTTGTTTGACTTAACACACTTAGTCAAACTATCCTCTTGTGTATGAGTTTACTCTAGGATAACACAACTTCCTAGAATTTACAACTTCATTATCCAAAATCACCTTGTTTGAATTAACACACTTAGTCAAACTATCCTCTTGTGTACGAGTTTACTCTAGGATAACACAACTTCCTAGAGTTTACAAGTTCATTATCACTTTGTTTGACTTAACACACTTAGTCAAACTACCCTCAATCAAAATCAAAATCAAAATCAAAATCAAAATCAAAACAAGTCTGAAAGTCTAGCATTGATCCAAAGTTCCTAAAATTTCAAACACCCATACCCCTCA
Source organism: Sequoiadendron giganteum (assembly GCA_007115665.2). Classification (NCBI taxonomy): domain Eukaryota; kingdom Viridiplantae; phylum Streptophyta; class Pinopsida; order Cupressales; family Cupressaceae; genus Sequoiadendron; species Sequoiadendron giganteum. The sequence goes on along the minus strand of CM021107.1, from coordinate 109,756,828 downwards.
CCCTTTCATCCTTCATCTCATCATTGGTCCTAAACACCTTAGAGGTTCACTTTTTCAATACGGCCAAAACACAAAATGGTAAATTCATTCAACATCAAGTTGCAAGCACTCCAACAAATGTATGCTCAAGCCCACACTCAATACCATGCACAATTGCAAGTAGCTCAACAACAAAAATTTCAACAAGGCCTACAACAGTATCAAGCGCAACAGGAAGCAACCCAATTACTAGCCCAACAACAAGCTTTGTTGGCACATCAACAACAAGACCAACAACAAGCATTGTTGGCACAAAAAATGCAAGAATATCAACAAGCCCCATTCGCTCAGCAAAGTTTGAAACAAATGTCCACCACAATCATTGAAAATGATGATCAAGATACTTCGACCAATGATCATGTTGAAAATATCTCTACATCACCTAATGAGTTAGAGGACATATCTCAAGAATTTACTCCAAAGCATGATCGACATCTTTTGCCAAAGTCTAGCAATGGACCTTTCCAAGACATTTTGGCATCCTTTGACCTCATGGTTACATATATTGAAGAAATCCTCAACTCACCATTTGATCCAAGTCCACTCAAAGCTCAAGAGGATATCGAGCCACTTCTCATTCCTAATAAAGATATCCAAGAACCATTTATAAGCAATCCATTCTTTGAAATTGAACCATGTGAAGAACTTGATCCAAAGCATGTCAAAATAAATTCCGAAATTATTTGAAATCAAGAATTTGTATCTCCAAGCTACTACAATGATATAATGGACACTCTCCTATCTATATGAGATGATCACATCCATATAACACATACCCCTCCATCTACCCATGACATGCTTTCCGTGGATGGACATGTAGATGATCTTAATTCAGAACAAGATTCCTTTACTCCTGACATTATTACACAAAAGGAGTGAGATATTGATTCCTACATTCAAACTCAGTTGTCAACATCAGGATCAGATATATCCCAAATTCAAACTGAGGACATCATGTATGAAGATATCCAATATTATCCACTCAAGGGGATAGGTCAAACAAAACAGGATATTCCAAAGTCAATAAAGCAGCAAATTGAAATGACATCATCTACAATGGTCATTCATTAGAGAATGCATTCTAAACAAGACATCTCAAAACAAGGAGAATCAAAGAACAAAGATACTACTACCACCATACTGGGGGAAACTTCATCTCAAGCAAACATAAACATAGGGGGCATGAAGGATCCTTATGATGAAACCAATGCCAATACTACAACCATCCACATCATGAATCTTCATACACCCATCACCCCATCCACGAATTGGGACCAACATCAAAAGAAAGAGTTGAATCAATTCACAAAGAATTCTATCAAAGAAAAAGAAGCTAAGAAGCATATTAGACAAATCAAATACATATGGATACCAAAAAATACAAAAAAAGATTATCCCTATCAAACTCCATTAGTCAAAGAAACTATGGGGAAAAATAAAAAGGGGGCAAGTATCCATAAAACATGTCCACAAAGGAAAAAGAAAGCTTCTCAAGCAACATGCAAAGTGTATCAAGCAGTTGGTCTTAATTCCATGCACACTTCCTTATCCACCCATCATTGCTCATCTTCCCAAGTTTGGAGAGTCAAAGGTCTTTTATTCCTAAACACACTCCACCATCCATACCTCCACACATAATATACAATTATCACATTGACCATGTGTTGGCGATGACCCTTCATTATAAGGATTTAGAAGGCACTCTATTGTGATGTGCCCACAAAGACAGAGTTAACTTCGGTGTCAGAAAAGCAGATCAAGAATCTCAAAAGTTGCATTCAAGTGCATGTATCTTGGAAAAGCAACTTCTTCAAGAAAGATATCAATGACACATTATGACATAATTATCTACATCGACACCACCAAGTGGTTCAACATGAGCTTAAAATATTTTCGAAAAATTAAAAAAAAAAAAAAAATCCAAATTTAAAAAAATAAAATCAGAAAATAGATTGAAAAACAGTTAGAGAAAAATCGTCCTCTAGTGAAAACCACTTCGGTGGCACTTTGGATAGGTACCATGATGAAAACCTAACAAACAAGTGTCATGTGTAGAATTGAGCATCTACGTGCGCCGATTTAGGTGAAAGCATCTTATCACATCCATAATAAAGCCAACATTCCCTCCATCTTATCCATAATAAATCCATTAATCCATGAACCATTTATCTAATCCATCTTCCAAATTATCTTGATCTTGAAAAATTTAGTGCACACTTTATACTTTCTTATGGTAGTCATCTTGACATGTGTCATTTTCATTGATCCTATCCTACCCAATGTTATCTGAGCCTTAAAGCATTATCCAAATGCGAATCCACTACTTGAACACCTTATCTTATCACAAGATGATCCATACCCATCCATCCATCCATCTATCCAAGAATCCACCCATGGAATTCCATACATTGCTAGATACTGGGGGAAGATATATACATCTTGCTTTGGGAATAAATCTTGATATATATCCTCTAACTTATGTGGTGATTCAAACATTGGTAAACACAAAATCAAATTGGTCAAGCATTTGTGAGCAAAAAGGCCAAATCACTAGCCCATGGAATATTTTGACAAGATGATGTTCTTTATCAAGCTTTCTCTTTCATCAAACATCAATCCAAACAATCAATATCAATTGCATCTAACTTGCACATCAACGTCACATTAAATAATCAGAACAATTTTGTTCCAAATCAAGCTTCAAAATCTTGATCAATCAAAATCCAATCAATCCATCATCATCTTGGGATATCCTTCCCAATCCTCATGTTGCTTAACACTATCCTTGCATTGTTGTGTATCCTCAACAATGTTGTCATCATGAATCCATTGATCTGATCAATCAACCTTAGCTTGCTTTTCAACAAAATCCCAAAACAGAGCACTGATGTCATCACATCAAAAAAACCCAAAAACATCAAAAAATAAAAAATCCAAAAACATTCAAAAAATCAAAAAATCCAAAACATGTAAAAAATCTAAAAAATCAAAAGTGGCAGCTTTAGTTCCAACTACATCATCTCTGAGCTTGAATGTAGGCAAGGTTGATCTTTGATCATCCCCCGAGACACCCTAGGTTAGTCCTTTAGGTGTTCGTCGCAATCTGGCAATCCGTTTGCCCATCTTTCTAATCATCGAGTCAAGTTGTTGTCAGTCAAACTACGTGGTCTCTGCATATATAATGTAGGAAAAGATAATCTATGGATCAGCTCTCGAGATCCCTAGGATAGGTCTTTAAGTTAGTCCCTTGGTCATAAACTCTCGAAAATACCAAAAAAAATAGAAAATCCAAAAAATCAAAACAACCTCAAAACATTTGAAAAACCCAAAATGGTGCATCCACCTCATCTCGCTTTCACATGTGATTGTTTCATTCCTAATAAATCAATCATCACTTTCATCCTTTGGTGAGTCAGTCAGAAGCAAGTCTAGTAGGTTCAAAAGTGAACACCTAATCGTCGGAGGTCTCAATCCTAGGTCAGTTAGCAAGCAAGTTGATCAACTTGGAGTATCAATAGCTTATCATCCAATCAATCTCATAAAAACCTTGATCACAACATTTCCTAGGATGTATCCTTCCCACGATGGACATAAGCATCAGGTACCCTGCAATAGCTTAGTCTTGGCTAGCGTTATGAAGGACATTATCTTGTTTGTTTACTTTATTTGGTCTTTTTGAATTATCTTATTTTTCGCTCATTCCAAGGACCTTTCGATGATACCTAAACAAAATAGGTTTAGAGAGAAAGGAATGGGGCAACAATCATTATCTTTTTGTCTGCTATACTTGTTGGATACTCTTGTAAAATAAATTGGTGAATACTTTCTTTGTTAGGTGCATCCTAGAAAGGTTTTTGTATGTCAAGTGTGAACAAGAATACTCCTATCTGATTGTTGAGTCAAAGTCCATCACACTAGGTACAATGCCATCCTGGTCCTTTATACCTTGATGCATCGTACCTATGTGTGTTATCAAACATAGAGTAATTGGTCCTTTTAGAATCCCAACTCCTGGTAAGCAAATCATCATCATCATAGTGTAGGCTTGTGGATCCCTCTTGTCATCATTATTTTCTTCGTACTCTTCTATCTTTACTAACATTTCTATCCAAAATTGGTGTGTTGTATCAAAATATACACGAGGCTACCCATGGCTGATGACTTTGTATACATCATCAAAATTGTCTACATCAAATATCTGATCTTTCTAAAGAATTATCTTTCATCCTCTGATCAATAGAACCACCCCTCTCGCATTTTATCACAATCTCGATCGGAAAGTCAAACTTTTCCGCTCGATCTCTCGAGGGTGCAACATATCAGCATAATCCTTTCGCTGGGGCAACAATGAGGCATTCAAAAAAATTGAGAAATTTTGAACTTTTGATCATAGTAGATTATTCTTTGAACCAACGCAACAAGTGCATTGGTTCAAAGAGGGGCAAAATGTAGACATGGAAAATATACAGACACACTTGATCCTAATTACTAACACTGTTTCATCCTGAATCACCTTCTCAGCTTGTCATCGCCTTTCATCTCTTAATTGAATAAATCATTATTTATTTGATTAAGTCATTCTCCTCTATTAATTAAATAAATCATTTTGTTTAATTAATCTGATCATCCCTCTTTTAATTAAATAATTCACTTTATTTAATTAAATATTGAAATTCATCATAAATAAATTAATCTTTATTTGATTTAATCTAACATCATTCCCCTTTAGTTAAATAAATCAAAATATTTATTTAATTAAACTAAAATCATTATTCCTCTCAACTTTGATTTATTTAAATCTTAAAATCTAAGTCAAAATTGTCAAATCGCCTAATTTCTACTTAGTTTGATCAAATCATGATTAAATCTAGTCCTAATCACTTCAATCCTCTAGATTTTGCAACTTGCACAATAAATAAATTTATTTGATTTATTAAATCATCAATTTCCATTCAAAAGGGCATTTTTTGTGGAATGTTCCTCCAATTCAAAAATCTCTCCAGAAGGGATGGGTACTTACAACAAGGCATTTAAGGCCTCTTACATGTCCTTGGCCTTGAGCCAAGTGACATTAACTCCATTTATTTCTCCCTCCAACATGTCACATTGAAATTTCAAGTTTAATTCTCATATCATTTATCATGCACATTGACCAAAATGTGCTCATTCCTCCTCCAATCATATGTGGACAAGTGGCCTTTTCTCACTGGTTGGTCTTTTGTCCCACATTCACCCAAATCCCTCATTCTTCCAACTTGAAAATCTATAAATGAGAGACTCTTCCTCCCATTCTATCATCCACAATTTGAGCAAAGTTACTCTCTTCACATTGAGAGCTAATTTTGTCTACTTCATAGCAAGTGTTCATCATTTTCATGATTTCATAGCAAGGTTATGCCAAAATTTCATCAAGGAGCTTCAAATATCATCAAATCATAAAAAAACTTACAAAGGAGTTGGGAAAGGGCCAATTTCGACACACCATTTGGCACCAACTCCCCCATGGGATCAAGAGTTTGCATTACTTAAATTAGGATTTCATTTATCTTTTTATGTTTGTTCTTCATTTTTCCTATTATTAAGCATTGTAGATGGATTTCATGGGGAATCCTTGTTTTATCTTGCATAGGAGCTTACTAATGTGTTTGCTTCTTGTATTTGTGCAGGTATAGGATTGGGATTCACAGTACCAAGCACCAAAAGTGGGTTTTGATTGTCCTACAAGGATAAATTTTTCCTAGGGTGAATGGGTCTTTGTACAAGGGTTCAAATCTAATTTCACAGTCTTTTGATCCCAAATATTAGCTCCTGATTTCTCTAGATTCCATTGTCAAAAAGGATATAAAATATGTAGGTGAGCTTTCATGGCATGACAACTTTGACAACTTTGTAAAATTTCTCTTTTGATCCAATTTCAGTCCTTCTTCACCTTCAAATCTCCACATACAAAGAGATGGAAAATGTTTGTTTTTGGGTGAATAGGGGTTTCCCTTGGTCAAACCCCGATTAGGTAATTAAACCTTGATAATGAGATAACGATAAATGAAAAAAAATGATGAATGAACAATGCTATGTCAGAACTCACCAAACCCTTAATGGTTGGCCTTAGAGAACTAAAGTCTAACACATATTTCTAAGGATTGGATCTTGCTTGAATTGGCATGAATGATTTCTTGATTTGATGCTTGTATGCTTAAAACCTAGATCACAATGTTAAATCCAAAACATGATATGAACACAAATGGATCTTGACATGATGATATGATCTTGATTGCTTCTATAGATGCTTGTTAAACCTACTGTTCAATGTTCTTGACAAAAATATTTTCTCTTGTGAAATTTGAATTATGCAACTTCAATGCTTCTAGGTTTTAATTGATAAAAAGAATTTGTATTTATAGGTGTTTATCTACTTTCTCAAAAATTAGATTCCACAAGCCGATATTTGAAACTTGAATTTGAATAATTAAAATACCATCAAAAACATATTAAAAATTGGGTCCTAGTGCTTAAGGAGGACCCATTTGCCCTTGGGCGAATGGGTCCCGAGACCTAAATCTAGGACACTCAATTTCCAAGGTGTTTAAAATTATGTTAGCATTTGTTTAATGTTGGTTTCCATTTTGGAAAATGGGAATAATAAGGCTTAGGATTGCATAATTTAGGTCATTAGAAGATTAACTAAGTACAATTAATTAAGGGGATGCAAACATAGTGTGAAAATGTAAAAGGGTACATTTTTCAACACTACATTTAGCCCCCACTTTAGTGAGAGTATGAGCCCTACCTCAAACTAACACTAAAGTAGATAAATAAGTCAAGAGAGGTCTAATTGTACAACTATTGGAAATATGAGATTAGAAAGATCAAGGAGGATGATCAAGCTCCTAGGATCAAATATCCCATGGAAAAACAACAAAGGCACAAAGAGACATATGAATATAACAATGACACAAGATACAACATCTTACAATGTCAAAATTAATGCCAAAGAGATGGACTAGCAAGTTGTATTATGCTACATCCATCAAACATGCTCACATGGCTCCACAAGAAAGCAAATTGTGTTATGCTAGGTGGCCATAAAAAATATTCTCACAAGGGCTAGTGTAGTCTCTTATACACTAAGTGAGCCCCAAGGCAATATGAGAAACACACAATGGTCTGGTCCAGTCCAATATACACTAGGTGTGTACCCATAACCATACCAAAAGTTATACTCCTTGATAAATTTGATAAGGTTCCACATACAAAAATCACAAGGCTAGCAAGTTGCATTATGCTAGAAACTCATGAAATAAGGCACCACAAAGTAAGTTGTGTTATGCTTGGTGACCAAGAGTTTTTTTTATGATAGTCAAAGGGGTTTTTCTTAGTTCATGAAAGGTATCACTTTAGGGAACATCACACTTGATATCACCATCAAAAGAGGACTAGTTGAGAGATAAAAGATTCGCACCTTAGGGAATGCAAGCCATAGAATTACCACTAAGAGGAATTTAATATTCCAAGAAAGGTCACCCTCTTGAAGGACATCAGTGGGTGATCCCACAAAGCTGGTTTACAATTTCTGAGAGGAACTAATTTATGCTTAAATCACATATTTTTAGAAAATATAATGATTTAAGCCTTAAAAAGTTTCATTTTAAGGATTCCAATTGAAGAGGGTTTGATCAAACCACCTTAGATCAAACCCCCTTGGATATAACCTCACTAGTTTTAAACCATACTTATAAATGAGTCTCCTTTATGCCTATCAAAATGTTGATAAAAAATCACTTTTGATTTACCTTTTAGGGGATCAAATGAATTCATTTAAAATTTATTTGAAATTATTATGGTAGTCCTTGAAACGAGCTATCCAACAAATATAATTTTAATATGTTTTGGTTTTATTATGTATTTGTTTTTTTAGTTTTATTAAACATAGGTTTTTCATCAAAAATGAAGGTCTTTATTCTGCACATGTGGAAAAATAATAGATTATCAATTTTTGTTTTTGAAAAATATAAGTGTACCATATATTGAAGTCCTTGATCCAACAAAAAAAAAAAAAAAAATGATATATACAAAAAAAGTTGCATGTTATATAGTCGCGCTATGTCTGAATTGTAATTGGTTTGACTTCGAAACTTGATTAAAGAAAAAATATTCAATAAAAAACTATCTAACCAAGTGGAAGCACTAGATATCAGAGTTACAAATCTAAATTTGAAAGAATTATAATTTTATCCTTCATGGAAAAAAATATATGCGTTATACGGTGTGCATCACTTTTTTAAAATGTTGTTTTATGAAAAAAACCAGTTTTTGTGGGAGATGGAAAAATAAGTGCAATCTGGTTCCAAAAAAATTGAAAAAAATAGTTTTAGAATCTATAGACAAAATGTGATGAGACTCTAGTTTACATCATCTTCAAATTCCTCACGATTTAGTCGCTATAGGTGCCTGAATGTGAAGATTTAGTTAAAAATAATAATTTCAATGTCCAATTTGGCCCAAAATTGTAAACCACTATTGTGGGATCACCTCAATCCCAATATCACTAAAAAGAAGACACGTCACGTGAAATAAGAAGACCACACTTTGAATGAAGGTCATGTCATCAAGAAAGAAACAAGTGGGAGGCATAATTCCCCCCACTTAGAAATTGCTAAACACTATGCTGCGAGAAATTACTTTAAATTAGAATATGATAAATACCATTTGATAAAAGAGACATGAGAGCTTGTTTGGAAAGCCCTATGCAAATGATATGTTCCCAAATGAAGCTACATCATTGAAAGGAAGTTTCCCCCCATATGTAATCCTAAGATAACACATAAGGGATCCATGTATTTGGGGTCAGTGCATGTCTTTGATATAGTGATATAATCTAGCTCGAAATCATCATCATTCCCCAAATAACTCATGGAAGAACGAGCACAAAGGAATAATGACACATAGAGAGTGAAAATGAAGGAGAAGCCTTTTGGGTCAAAATGGAAGAGACCTAAATGTCTCGACACTTTGCATCACCCCCAAAAGGAAAACACAAGAAAAAAGAAAAGACAATGGTTACAACAAATAGAAGAATGAAGATATAAATATCTAAGAATGTCATGACAGATTCGATTCCTTTGTATCCTTGCACCAATGGAGTGAAAAGGGTCATCCAAACTAGGTTCACAAACATAAAGACATTCCAAGAAACACAGCATGGGGGATCACATTACGCACATGCAATGACACAAAGAACATGGCTATACATAAAGCCAATATGACACATGCAAGTTGACCTAAAGCAAGTTGTCTACATCCTTATCTTGTTCATCATATACGAAAGGTAGATGACTACCCAAAGGGGAAAAAACAAGTGTCGTACTAGGAAAAGGCTATCTAACTCCTTTCCACCCAAATGTAGGACAAGGATGAGCTGAGATAGCTGATGAGAATGTGCTCCTTGCAATATAGAAATGGTTTGCATGAAATGTAATACTTGTAATAATGAGTATGCTATGACTCTACAACTATCACATGGCAAGGAGCAAAGTGAACAATTGTTAGTCTATTATACAATCAAATTCTCTTGTAGGAGGATCAAATTATTTCAATACCTTCTTTAAAGCATGAAACTCATCAGTAAGATGCCCAAGAGTTATATGATATGCACAATAATTCATGTTTTTACTTTTTCCTTTTTTGTTCTCTCGAATAGGTGGCAATGTAATCAATCCTAGATGAAGGAGTTGATCCATTTTTCGTTTAGTTTCTATTATGGTATGTAGAAATGGTAACTTCTTGAGCTTATAGGGCTTGAGTTTCTTACTTGATTAGGAAAATTGTTAAGGTGGAGGTGGAGGATCTAAGGTTAGTTGATCATGCTCATGAGGCATTAATTGGTGTTTTGAAAAAATCTTGTGAAAGAGGATACCTTTTCCATTAGGAGAGGTAGCAGGAGGAGGAGATCCTTGATATCCTAGTCCCTTGGTATCTTCTAATGGTTTTTGTTCTCACAATTAATGGATTTCATGTTCATTAGTTATGCCACATCATTGTTTGCTTAAGATTTTGAAGCCTTGACCATAACTCTCTTCTAAGTTGATAGGTGTATCAGTAACTCAATGAGCATAGGATAGAAGAGTATCACTATTGTCCTTGATAACAAGTTCTTTCATGATTGATGGTTGAGGCTTGCTTTGTGTTCCAATTTTGGGATGTAAAAGGTTGAACATATCAAGTGATGGGATTATAGGAGGTGCTGGTTGTTGCATGGATGGATAAAAGGATGCATTATTCTCAAGGTTGTGTTGGGAGTCTTATATGAACTATTGCATGCTATCTTCATCTTGGCCTAAGATGTCCACCTCATGGGGACATTCATTAGGAGGTGAAGATTCATGAATGTTATCAATTGCATTAGGATCATCTTGAAATATACAACTTGAAACATCAACCAAGGATCTTAAGGTCATCTGTATGTCACCAAAACACATATCCATAATGAAGTTTAATGCAAAGTTTTAGACTTGAAATGATAATTGATTGATTTAAAATTCAAGAACCTAAAAATTATATCTTTTGAATGCAAATTTTATGTTTGAAACATGCACTTTTTTCCCCAATTAACTTGAATGCAAACAATTTCAGAAAATTACAATTCTAGAAATTGAAACTAAGATCTACAAATAGCCAAAAATAAAGCAAATGGAGAAAAATTTATACCTAGAAATTTGGAAAATGACATGTATAAGGATAGATTCGCCCTAGGGTGAATGGGTCCTTACATAGGGATTTTAAAAATTAAGTTCTAATTTTCTGAGTTGATGTTTAAGGTTGTTGTTTTAGGTTGAAAACGTATACTTTTAGTTATAGATTTTTAGATTTTTATGTTTAGATGCAAATGCAATTTGATGACAAACAACAAGAAAAATGAAAAAAAATTAGATGCAATTTTGTTTGAATTTTCTGATGTAAATGATTGAAAAACACTAATATGCAAACTATATGTAAAATGAATGCAATATGTATGTAAATTTTTTAATTTTTGAGATTTTAAAGGATGTTAAATTAACTTAAAAAACCCTAAATGAAATTCAAACTAATGTAATTTTGAAAACCCTAAAAGAGATGTAATGCAAACTAATGCAAATCTTAGATCTAGGGTTTTGAAAGACTACCAAATCAGAAAGATTATAGTGTAAGAACGTTAGGTTCACCAAAATGAAACATTAGAAAAATATGGAACAAGGTAGATAAAAGGTGAAAGGGTTTCACCTCAGACACCTCAATTTTCCTAGTTTCATTTAAGGAAGAGATCTCCCAAGGATAGAATTGGATTTCAACCTTGAGGTGAGTCAACTCTATGGGGATGGGAATCTTCTATTTTCTTATAAAAAAATGATTGAAATGCACTTTTGGGAGATAAAAATAAAATAATTAATGAACTCAATTGTAAGATGCAAAACTTGAAATGTGGAAATTAAGGATAACATAAACGTAAACAATAACTTTCAGGTAGATTGAAGAAGGGAAAAATGATATGTACTAGACACCAAAAGTGGGTTCTATGTATCTTGCAAGGATAGATTCGCCCTAGGGTGAATGGGTCTCTGTATAAGGGTCTAAAATATAATTTCATAGTCCTCTGATCTTGGATCTTAGCTCTTGATTTCTCCAGATTCCACTATCAAAAAGTTGGAAATAAAATCTATAGGTGAGTATATTCGTGGCTTGACAACTTTGATGACAACTTTGCAAAATTTCTCTTTTGATCCAATTTCAGTCCTTCTTCACCTTCAAATCTGCACATACAAAGAGAGGAAAAATGTTTTTTTTTGGGTGAATAGGGGTTTTCCTTGGTCAAACCCCAGTTTGGTAATTAAACCTTGATTATGAGATATTGATAAATGAAATAATTTGATGAATGAACAATGCTATGTCACAACTCACCAAACCCTTAATGTCTAGACTTAGTGGATTGAAGGCTAACACATCTCTCTAAGGATTGGATCTTGCTTGAATTGGCTTGGATTATTGCTTGATTTGATGCTTGAATGATTGAAACCTACATTACAATGTTAGCTCCAAAACATAATATGAACATACATGGATCATGAAATGATGATACAATCTTGATTGTTATTGTAGATGCTTGATAAATCTGCTCTTCAATGCTCTTGACAATAATATTTTCTCTTGTGAAATTTGAATTATGCAACTTCAATGCTTCTAGGTTTGAATTGATAAAAAGACCTTGTATTTATAGGTTTTTATCTAATTTCCTAAAAATTAGATTCCACAAGCCAACATTTGAAACTTGAATTTGAATCATTGAAATATCGTAAAAAAACATATTAAAAATTGGTTCCTAGCACTTAAGGAGGACCCATTCACCCTTGGGAAAGTGGGTCCCAGGACCTAAATCCAAGACACTCAATTTCCAAGGCATTTAAAATAATGTTAGCATTTTTTTAATGTCGGTTTCCCTTTTGGAAAATGAGAATAATAAGGCTTAGAAATGCATAATTTAGGTCACTAGAATCTTAACTAAGTACAATTAATTAAGGGGATGCAAACTATAGTAACGGAAAAAGTATCCCTTTTGCTTACTTAATTTATAAATAATTGTCACTGAATTAACCTAATTTTTCCTCGGTTTAGTCTTGTAATGTGTTGTACACATTCACATTAATCCTGGGCCCTTTTAAAATAAAATTTACCTAATTTGTACCCTATTTTAGGTGGTGTAAAGTGTTGTAACATAATTTCATGCTTATCTAGGGTCTCCTTAATTAATTGTGGTTAATTGAGCTTAATTAGCTCCTTTAATTCAATTTTAAACCTCGTTTATGACACCCCACAAGGATCCATCTCGACACCTAGTGTTCAAATTGCATAACATTAAATTTTTGGAAAAATTAAGGTCCTGAAAAATGGTGTCGAGATCCATTTTCCTTTAGTGGTGAATTGGTCCTCTGAACATAGGACCCCACTTTCTTTGCATATTTGACATGGGTTCTTGATGTTATTTCACCCTCTCAAAGCAAGGTCTTGGAAATTTGTGCCAAGACCCATTTGCCTTTAGTGGAGAATGGGTCCTCCTTGAGTAGGACACCCATTTTTGAATTTAATTTTGATAGGATTCTAATGATTTTCCATTCTAGATCTGGTGTCAGTTTGAATTATTTGAATTTTGGGGTTAATCTCTAGATTTAGTATAAATATTGGGTTAATTCACATTGTTATTCCTAGAAATTGTGCAAGAATCATAGAAAGTTCAAGTTATCATAAGAGTACATTCACAAGAGCAATATAAAGCACTTCAAGAGCATTTCAAGGTAGATTATTAAGAGTTTATTGCAGCAATTCAAGATCATTCCATCATGTCTAAGGCATAGTGTATTCAAGCATGTTGTAGAGCTGAGATTGTGGATGTGGCATTAAATATCTACTTGCAAGAATTATTACATATCTTATTCAAGATCAAGATCTATATTCTTCATGGCCACTTCATGTTAGTTTGCAAATTTATATTCCAAGACAATTTCCAAGGTATCAATATTTCATCATTTTCATGTTCATGCATCAATTTAATTATTTCATCATTTGGTTTAATTACCTACAAGGGGTTTGACTTAGGAAAACCCCTATTCACTAACAATCTATAATTTTTTCTTCTCTTCAATGTGTGTTTGTAGATTATAGGTTGAAGATCAAGTGGAAAATAAATTTGAAGCAAAATTGTCAAAGTTGTCATATTGCAAAGTTGAAATTCATAGTGCAAGAACACAAAATCAAGGCTACAAAATTTGTTACAGGTTTTTGGGAGCTGACAACTGAGGATCTAAGAGTGCAAACTTCAAATAAAAGAACCCAGATCTCAGTTTCAGGAACCCTAATAGGGACCCATTTGCCACTAAGGGCGAATGAGTCCTTTGTGACCTAAAAACAAACATCTTGCAGCAAGGTACACATCACTTTGAGCTCTAAAAACTTCCCTCATAGTTGCTATAATAGTTAGGGTTAGTTTCTGATTATTATTTGCATATTTTGGCTCTCATAATTGAATGTTTCATAGTGAAAATTAGTGGTTCATCATCTTGATCAATTCACCTTGATGAACCCTCTTTTTCTATGTTTCACAAACATAGTGTGAAAATGCAAAGGAGTACATTTTTCAACACTACATGTATGTGATTGCATATTTACCATAATAGAAAAATCAACAAACAAATATGACATTAGATTTATGTGGAGAAACCCTTTCAAGAAAAAATTCCATACGAGAAAAGAGGGCAAGTATATTATTTATATTCACAAGAGAGCTTTCCCAAAATAAACTTCCTTTTTGTTCTCCCACAACTTGTATGCTTCCATAAACCTACAAATAACACACTATAAAACTACCATAGATCATGGCTCCAATATATAGAACTTTTGGGGAGGAAAAAATGCAATGGTAAACTAAAACAAGAGGTGTCAAATCCACTTGTAAAAACCCACATGAATTCCTTGGAAAACCAAGAGACATGATAATATATTAAATAAAATGCATAAGGCTCAAACATAGGTGCCTAACCCATAGCCTCTTCAACTTCTAGATGGAGAACCAATGGACACTTATTTCCCTCCAAACTTGGGTACCCAACTCAAGACCCATCACATTCCCAATGTGGATGCCTAGGAGGGATAATTTACCCTCTATTGATGTGTAACATCCACCAACATTTAATTTCCTCTTGAAAATATAATTACAATATAATGCCAATATTAAATGAATTTCTCTCATGTCCCTTAAGAAACTTTCCAAGAAACATGGAGACATAAAAAAGACATAGGTTTTCAAGGTTAATGTCACCTAACCTAAAATTATCCCACTTGACATTATACATTGCAATTATATCTAAGATATACAAATAATAAATCAAGTATAGTGATCAAGGTCCATGGCTTTGTTGCACCAAGAGAACTAATTTTTGGTCATCAGCATCATGAGAGAATTTACAAAATTATCCAAAGTGTCAACCTTATTGATCAAGACCTTACCATTCCCAACCATTTCTTGCAAAAAGTGATAATGAACATCAATATGCTTAGTATGAGCATGATACATAGAATTTTTGGCCAAACAAATAGAAATATGATTGTCACATCCAATCCTTGTTGTACTACAATCAAAACCAATGCCATAAGTCTCTATAACCATATCAAATCCTTAGAAGCATGTGTAGCAGCCATATAATTTGATTCAGTGAAAAAAAAATATAGGCCACCTCTTACTCATCCAACTCACTACACCTCTATACAAAGTAAATACATAGCCACTAGTGGACCTTCAACTATCCAAGCCACCTGCCCTATCTACATCAACAAACCCTTGTATGTACAATGATTTGACCACATCATCAATAACATGATAAACCAAACAATAATTAGAAGTACAAAACAAATATCTAAACCCCCTCTTAACAAAATTCCAATGATTTTTACCAAGGTTAGACATAAGCCTTCTTAGTACTAGTTGGTGTAAGTTTTCCACAATCCATAATTGAAATTGTGCAAGCTTTTGGTTTAACTGTGTATGTTTTTTATCAACGCTTTGGATCACACTCAGTGATCCATCATCAAGAAGAGGAAAGAATGAGCTATATCTTGTCTATATCTTAGTACTCCCATGGAATGGGCTATATCTAGTCTAGTGAAAACTATTGCATACATTAAACTACCAATAAAAATAGCATAAGGAACCTTATACATATCCTCAAAATCATTATCAGAATTAGGATACATATCCAAGCTCAACTTAATACCAACCAAAAATGGAATATTAATTGGCTTACAGTCATGCATATTAAACCTTCACAAAATTGTATCAACATACGTACTCCAACTTAACCAAATAATTTTGTTACTATGATCTTTGTTGATTTTCATCCCAAGAATATATTTTTTAGTCCCCAAGTACTTCATATAAAACGTGCTAGAAATTTATGTCTTGAGATCCCTAATCATCACCTTGTTGTTACCTATGAACAGCATATCATCAAGATACAAGATAATAATTAGAATCTAATCATCAACAACCTTAATATAAACACATTGACCCTCCTTGCTCCTAAGAAAACCCAACTTCAATACAAAATTTTGGTACCATATCTTGGGTGACTATTTCAAACTATACATAGATCTTGTCAACCTACAAACCAAATGTTATTTTCCTTTCACAAAAAAACCATCAAGTTGTCACATATAAATTTCCTCCTCAAGATCCCTATGCAAGAAAGTTGTTTTAACATCCATTTTCTCCATGTCAAAATAATAAGCAACATCAATAGATAATAGGAAACTAATGGAAGTTAATTTAGCAATAGAATATTTTTTTTGAAAAATGAACTCCCTCTCTTTGGGAGTAGCCCTTAGCCACTAATATAGCCTTTTACTACTCTAATTGACCATCTATACCAATTTCTGATAAATACCTAATTGTAACCAATGTGATTCCTTCATTTGGGAAGACTAACAAGATATTAGGTGTCACAACTATCCGAAGCCATAATCGAGCCTCTTGTATGGCTTGCAACCAAGAATAAATTTCCTCCAAAGAGAGAGCCTCCCTGGAAGATCTAGGTTCATTGTTAGTACTTAACAAAGAAAATACACAACTGCAATTTTATGGGATATACCTATCAAATGGATTCCATTGCCTTGTGTGATGAGCAATAAATAGGTTCAATACTAGATTCCAAATATGACTTCAAAGGATGAGATTCAAGGCTTGGACAACAACAACATGAAAATATGAAACATATATGTAAATCTGAAAAATTAAGTTTCCTTAATATGGAAATACCATGATTAGGTCCATCTTCTTCATGATGCCGAAAATCAACCAACATATCATTCTTATAAACACTACCTTATGTGAGCTTATAAAAACAATAAATAAAGAATATTATCACCATAAGATAGAATAAAAGAGGGAAAAATCAGCAACACATGATTTACATGGAGAAATCCTTGCGAGAAAAAAATCCACCAAGAAGAGAGGCCAAGTATGCATTATCATCAAATAAATGAGATTACAATACAACCACTTCTATTATCCTCTTTTCATCCACCATGACAACACCTATGTACCTTTGAACAACCTCCTTATGCCTCAACCTATCCTTGTTCCTACAGAGTAACACTACATTCAACGTTTCCCCTTTAATCTACATCTAAGAGGTTGAATTACATTTCATTCAAAACATCCCCAACCTTTGGCTTACCTCCTCGAAATGTGAAAGGGCATCAATTTTGGATCCAATAATTTCCTTCCAACTTGGGCACCCAACCATGAGAGATAACCATTACATTAAATGTAATAAATGATGGAAAACCAAGTGACATGTATGTTGCCTCTTTCCAAGAACCCACTTGGAGAATCCCAATAGTCACTCATTTATCATTTCCTTTATTTTTTACTATCCCATTATAGGTTTCCACACATGGGGAAAACAATATTAAATATTTTTATCCAGACACCACCTTTACCGCTGCTAGTGGACCCATCACCCCTTATGAGTATATTACAAACAATGGTGAAAATTAATATTATAAAATATTATCTCAATACACCCTAAGTGCTTAGAGACACTTTTCAATGATGTTGGAACCATGACATATGATTTACAAGGTGGATGGAACCTAATATTAACATTCTCCCACTTGACATTAACATTGTAAATACACCCATAGGAATCACAAACAAGGTAAAAACATCCCTTAGCCAAACACGTACCATCTAAATCTTCACCATGCTATCATGCTCCAACAAGATACCTAAAAAGAAACCATGATAACCACTATCAAGAAATAAAATCCCTCACATCCTCTAACATGCCACCTATGGAAGAAAAAGGGAACATTGCAAGGTGAAACATATCAACTACCATTGAAACCTGAACCAATACTTACATGAACAAAAGCATCAAATTCAATTGATAATAAAGGCTCTGAGTAACTTCCTTACTCATACCACATGGAAAGCAACCATAGATAATTGCAACTCATCCAAGATAAGCATACCTCAAATTAGGTATACTAAACATAGGTAGAACTTCATGCCATCAAATTACCAACCCAAAATCTATAATCAAGTCCTTATGTATCCATCCTCCTATCTCAATGCAACATACCAAGGCACAAATGACCATAGATGAGGCCAACTAATAACTTTTGCATTAGCACTAGAATAATGTCATGGATATAGTTAGTCCACATCCAAGTTATCCCACTACAAGAAAGTGGGTAGCTAATCCATAACTTGCATAACTCGTAGATCTAAATCCAATGAAATATGAAACTCATCATCACATTAGTAACTAGAAAACCAAGATATCATAGAGGATAACCAAACATATATCTAGAAACTCCCACTACATGAGTAATGCCAAATCTAAAAATAGGTCAAGGTATATCAAGTCTAGGTCTATATTACTTCACATTGAGGAAGTGGCTAGTTCCTCTATTACATAGTGTAAAGGAAACATACAATGATATGAATATCCTACAATCAAATATGTTGCAATACCTCTCTCACCACTAGTCTCCAAAGCTCTCCCAAGTTCTTCACATTGAACCATGTGAAAGAAAACATACAGGAAGAAAACCATGACCAAAGAGAGAACCTAAAAATCAAACCATATCCTTGTTCCATACTAACATGTACCAAGCTGTGTACTGAAATAACCTTGTATTTATACTTGTTTATGTCAAATTTCTTGAAATTACAACACTACAAGATGACATTAGATCTAGGAGGATAAAATCCCACCAAGAATTTGAATTAGATTTAATTTTAGGCCAAAAAAAACTCATATGCTAGAAGTGGCATATGAGTCTCATTATGCCAAACTATGGGACACATTTTTTAAGAAAAGATTAGATTCATGTGAAATCAGGATCAGGGCCCTGGAACTCAGGTGGCACCCATACGCCCAAGGTGGTGTATGAGTCCCAAATCACTAAATCAGGGCCATACAATCCATAAACACCTAAATTATGATTGGATTCTAGTAGATGTGAAATAAAGCCAATCAAGGCATAAAGAAGCCCAATTAATAATGAAAATCTTAGATAAGTGTTAAAGTGTGGTACAATAGTTTACAACACCTAAAATTAAGTTCATTTAGCTTACAAGGGCCCAAGACCTAATTTGAATGTGTTAAACACATTACAACACTAAATTAAGGCAACATTATGCTTAATTTAACAAGGAGAGCCAAAAAATGTGAGAAAAAGTAGAGGGATACTTTTTTCGTTGCCACATTTAGACCCCACTTTAGTGAGAGGAGGAACTTTATTCAAATTCACACTAAAGTAGAAAAAATTACATCAAGAGGGCTCCAAGTGCACTAATGCTTGTAAGATAGGATGACAATGATCAAGAGGGATGATCAAGCCCCCAAGATCAAGATCCCATGACAAACCAAAATAAGCACAAAAGAACAAACACGAAAATGATATAAGGAGCAAAAAAAAGGCACAAACATATATTGCCAAAGACAAAGAGAAAAAAAAACGGGGGGGGATGGATCAAGCTTCGATTGTTTGTCCCACATGTCGTGGATCAGATCTAGGTTATTTATCCAAAAATGCATGCTCACTTTGAGGCAACGAAACTCTAGGCTATTTGTTGGGTGAGTATCCAAAGTGGTGAGACACATACACACACAACCGGTATGCACTCACACACACAACCAAGTGGCTATGGGAATTTCATGCCTCGATTCGGCTTCCCATCCAACCAGACCAAAGTTATACCTCCTAATGAATTTGACAAGGCACCACATAACAATGAACTTTGAGCTTCATGAGGCAAGAAAAAACTATGTATGCTTGAAACTCATGAATAAACAAGATGGCTCCATAGGCATGCAAAGTGTGTTATGTAAGGTGGCCATATAACATAAATTGTAAATATAAAATAGTGAACATTCAAATGAGTTTTTTTTAGTTCATGTAAGGTCTTTAACTTAGGGAAATTTTTGCCTAATGTCTCCAAGAGAGGACCAATCAAATAATAAAAGATTCACAACTTAAGGGATGTAGTGTGTCGCATCAAGCCACTAAGAGGAATATAATATGCTAAGAGAGGTCATGCTCTAGAAGGACATCACACCTAATGTCACCACAAAGCGAAAGACACATCACATGAAGTAAGAAGACTACAACATGAAACATGAAATGCAAAAGAATAATGTCAATGTATGCCCCCACTTTAAATAAATTGCTAAACACCATGTTGTGAGCAATTACTTTAAAGTAGAAAATGATAAATGCTAACAAAGAGGACAAGAGAGCTAACTTGGAAAGCCCTATGCCAAGTCATATTTTCCAAATAAAGTTGTGTCATGCAAAGGAAGGGGTTTCCCCTAAACATAAAAATTATAAACACATGAGGGATCCATGGATTTGGAGTCAGTATGTTCTTGCTACAATATTTTTAGAGAGCCCAGAATTGTCATCATTCCCCAAATACTCATAGAACTAGAAGAATGACACAAAGAGAGTGAAAACAAAGAAAAACATTTCAAGTCGACATGGAAGAGACATGAATGTCTCAATGCCTTGCATCATCCCCAAAAGGAAAACACTAGACAAATGAAAATATAAAGAAAAATATTTTGGGTCAAAATGGAAGAGACATGAATGTCTCGACACCTTGTGTCATCCCCAAAAGGAAAACACAAGACAAATGAAAAGGTAAAGAAGAAGGTAAAATATTTACGAAATAGAGAAGAATGTAGATACAAATAGAGGAATGCCACAAAGAGAGAGAGATACATCTAATAAAACATCACGGTGGATCACATTATGCACATGCAATCACACAAATAATATGCAAAAGAAAATAATGAAAAATGCTATTAGGCATATGCGATTCAACCTATTAGCAGTTCATCTACATCCCAATTGTGATCATCGTATATAGAAGGCAAAAGGATAGCCAAAGGGACAATAACAAGTGTTGAACTAGGGTTGTTGCCAAGTTTAACATTCTTCTTAGGAGAATTGTCATTTAAGCTCATTGAAGAGGAAAACAATGTGATCAATTCATTATGCACCTCTTCGTCAATTTTGGAAATCTCTTCATCATCATCTAAATTAATCACAATGGGAGGTCTAATGATACAGTCCAAAGAATGGTTTAGCTCCTATTGCAGTTGTGATATATGATCTTTTTGTTTCAGCGAAGAGGGAGACTTATCATGCATTGTTTCATTCAAGTTTGGATTTTGATTTTATTTGTTTGTTTCTTCATCAATATTTTGAGCAAGAGCATGATGCCTATGCCTACAATCATGAGCATGTCTGTTTATTTTAGTACGGTTATCAAGTTCAATTTTTGTAGTAGTGGGTTTATCAACCATGGGTTTCTTTTCTTCCCTAAGGGGAGGAACGAAAGGAACCATAGAAGGTTTTTCAACCACCTTCTCTTTAGCTTTATAAACTTGTTTTATCTTAGGAGGTGTGATGAGATTGTTTTCATTATCTCTTGATCTTTTGTAAGAAATAGGCAAAGGGTCAATCTTGGGTTGGTCTTGGTTGTTTGGAATTTCTTTAGGTTCAATCATGGTTTCGTCAAGGATGGTAGGCTTATTCATAGGTTGAGGCATGTTTTTGAGGGAATTTTTTGCTATGCATTTTTCCTTGAACTTTTGATAGGATTGAAAAATAGGACTTCTTGAGGTTTAATAGGTTCCATAGGCTTGGTCCAAAAGAATTCTAATGAAAAGTTTACATATGAAGACAAAGGGTTAAAGCCACTATGATGCATAGTAAAAATTTCATTTCCAAAGGGAAAATATAAGCATTTATGCATAAAAGACGGGAAAACTTGCATGGAGCGTAGCCATGGGTGACCAAGCTTCACATGAAATTGATCTAACATCGAGATGATGGAGAATGAGATCTAATTTTTTTGGTCCTATTTGTAAAGGAAGGGTGATCGATCCCTTGTAGGGCAATCAAAACCATTATGCGTATTTATCCATGATTTTGGTTTATCATATGTTTCTTGATAGAGCTAATGCACAAGTAAGAATTCTTTGGTGATCACATTCTCTAGTCCACATACAAGATCAATTAATATCCCATTAGTGGGATTATCATTGATTCGGCTGACTATGTAAAGAGGACCATCTGGTGCATTTTGAATAATATCCTTAGATGACAAAGCAATTCTAAGAGGCTTTTTATTTCAGCCCTTATGAGGTTGAGTTTCGATAAATGCAATCAAGCCTTTTTCAATAGTATATAGGACCTTTTTGAATAGTATCCATAGGACTTTGTTAAATTGTATCCATGTTCTCATTGTTTGTGTCAACATTCATCACATCATTCTTTGTCATTTCACTAGCTTTGACAAATGAAATATTATGTTTTGGAATAGGATTGGTAAAGATTTGTATGTTTTGATTGGGAGGGGTAAAATAATTATTTCCTTGATCATTAACACCTACAACTAAAAGATGACCAAAATCAATGAGGTCTTGTGCAAGATGTTTAAGATGCTTACAATGTTTCATGTCATGTTAATTTTGTTGGTGATAATGACAATAATAATTTGATTTAAAGCTCGAGGTAAAGGATTATTATGATCGAGAGTCTTAATGGGAGGTAAGGTGATCATATTTTGTTCTAAAAGTTATGACATTGTGTTATGGAGGGTATCGTGTAGGGGAGTGAATTACGTTTTTGGGTCCCCGTAGTTAAAGGGTATCGTCGGTTTAACAATAGCTACTTGGTTATCAACATGTTGAGTTTTTTGTTGAGGGGTATTTAGTTGAAGGAATCCTTTATTCTATTTTCTAAAAGTTTTATAATTGTTTTGGTTTGTGGATTCACACTTCTCAGGATGACTAGAGGTGGATTTTGTTTCATGGATACTAACCAAATTTTGATAATCATGAAGGGAAGTACACAAGTGCACAAAGGAGGGGAACTTCATCATGGTAAGCTTATCTTGTATCTTACTTTGAAAGTTATCAATGAACATCCTTTGAAGGTGAGGGTTAGGAACCTTTACATCAATTTGGGAGTAAACTAATTAACAGTGTGAAATAAAGTCGATAATCATTTCCACTTATTTTTGCTTACATCTCATCAAATCGGCTAGTGTCATCTTAGGAGTCATATGAACTTGGAAATGGTTTATAAAGGACTCAAAAAGTTCATTGAATGAACGAATTGAGTTTTTTGGTAATGAAGAAAACCATTCTAAGGCAGTATCCTTCAAGGATCTTAGGAAAATCTTAGCTAAGAGCTTATACTTAAGAATAAAGTCACTACATAGGGTAGTGTAAGTGGAAACATGGTTATAAGGATCTCCTTTCCCCCCATATTTCTCAAATCTAGGCACCTCTTTACCTTGTGGCATCAACGTTCTCAATATCTCCAAGGATAATGGGTTTCTTTTGACATAATATATAGGTTGGTCATTTTAATTTTGGTTGATAGTGGAAACTTGTTTTTGAAGGAATTAAATGGTTTGTAAAGTTGGTTTGTGAGAGGATCATTGTTTGCATTTTTAGATGGACGCGAATAAGGTAGAGGTGCAGATGTGTTCAAGGGAAAAGTGAATGTAATGCTTATAGGTGGTAGAGTGGTAAGAGATATGACTTGTGATGCCACAAAGGTACTAGGCATGCTATTGGAAACACCCAAGGAAGGAATCACATTACTAGTAGGTTGCATTGTTGCTGTGACTTGATGATTGGTATAGGTAGGAATAGAGGCAATTATTGTGGGAGGAGGAATTTGAATTCCTCCTTGAATTGTAACATTGTTCGGAGGTAAAGGACAACTAGTGGTTGATGTAAGATGTGGTCCAAAAATTTGAATTATTTTACACATAAGATCAACTCCTTATTGTCTTTCAAGCATGCGATGAATGTTATCTATGGTAGGTATAGTAGTGCTTGAAATTTTTTCAATGCTTATTTGATTTTGTAGGTTTGCGAGGTCTTCATGGATTTGGATTATGTTTTCTTGTAGAATACTAGCAACCATTGTTTCGACATAAATCACACTACTTGGAGGAAAAGAGTTGTTAAGGGTATGGTCCATACCTAGTGAACTAGTGTCAATAATAGGAGTGAAAGAGATAGACAACCCAAGATCCACGATGATTGTGCTATCGCAGGATGAAATGAGTCTCGAACTTCATCTCACTATAATATTAGCAATAGGACACCAAGTAGAAAATCTCATACAAGGGACAATTAAGAAGATGCAAGATAAATGAAATAAACATAAGGAAAATGATATTCTAATTCCAATTCAAACGAAATTAAGCTAGATGCAATGAAATGAATGTTATAGAAATAAGAAACTACAACAACAAACAAAAGCACAAAAGTAGAGTTTTGAATGTTGGAAAATATAGTTTAAAATATGAAATGGGACTAAATCACCCAGAGGGGTGTATGAACCCCAATCGATTTTTTTTATAGGTTTAAATGTTGAATAAAAGTCACCACAAAATACCCAGAAATTAGAAAAAATCACCTTTACTAGGACGAAATCGCCCAGAGGGGTGTATGAGTCCTAGTTTGCAAAGATTTTAGAAAATTCTGAGTGAAATTTATGCCTTTTGGTTTGTATGATGTCTAAACTAAGTGCAAATGCACATTTTAGATGGTTTTCAATTATACAAGGGACAAAAATGCAATCTACATTCACTTTCACTAATGCAATATTTAGAAACCCTAGAATGCCAGTTAACTAATGAAAATCCTAATGCAATGTTAATGCAAGCTAGATCTAGGATGATGATGCACTCCAAATAATAATTAAGATGTTCTAAATGTATGTTCACCAAAATGAAACCTCGGAAATAGGGGGAAAGGTTTCTATCCCTGAAGAGATAGGGCTCTTCCTATTTCATTGTCTAGTTTCACTCAAGGAAACCCTAGAGATCTCAATTCAAGGATGAAATGAAGGAAAGAGATCTACTAAAGGATATCCTAGGGTTCGATTAATGACTAAAGAGGGGTTCAACACCAAGCTAGGGATTGGAAATAAAAATGACATGCAAGATCAAATACGAAACCTAATGATATGAAAAGCTTTACTAAATGAACTAGAAATGAATGCAAAATATAATGTAAAATTGAGAGATCAGATATGTGCACATAGAAACCTGCCGAAGCTTGAATGAAGACTTAAAATGCTGAAAACATTGAAATTAGTGCAGATTGGGACTCATACGCCAGTCTGGGCTATTTAGTCCCAGATTAGGGTTTTTAGGCAGGAACATAAATCTGGCAGAGATATGTCTAGAACTCCTGAAATATGCAAATCTGACTGTATTGGGACTCATAAACCAAAAGTGGCATATCAGTCTAGTTTGAATTTTTTAGAGAATCTATACCTATGCTCTACCTTCTCAACCTGGTTTCTAGATCTGAAATGTTGAATTTTGTACTGTAGAAGTATTCTAATGATCTTGTAGATGATGTGACAACTTTGACAACTTTGAACACTTGAAAAAATTTCTCCAATCTTTCTCTTCAATATGTCTTCAAACTAGACCTGCAAATCACACACTAAAGAGTGGGAAAAATGTTGTTTTGTTAATGGAAATGGGTTTGCCTTGGTTAAACCCCGTTTTAGTAATCAAACCTTATAATGAAATAAAATGAGACAAAGAAATGATGAATGAATAAAATTTAATGTTGCAACTCACCAAACCCTAGTAATAAAATGGTGCAAACATGTATGAAGTGACTCCAATGGATGTAGATCTTGATTGTTGTTTGAATGTGATAGATCTTGAATTGAATGCTAGATTGAATCATGAAACCCTACATCACAATTGTTAGCTCAAAAACAAACATGATGCATGATGGCTTTGACATGATTCTTGATGCTTGAATAATACTCCAAAACACTTGATAATAAGCCCTTGAGTCCTCTTGAATTCAATTGTAAACACTTGAATTCTCTTGTGAACTCTTTAATGCTCAAATTTTCTATAAGCATGAATACTCAAGTTTCTAGCTATAAAATGAGTGAAAGAACCTTGTATTTATACTTGTTTATGTCAAATTTCCCAAAATTAAAACTCTACAATACAACATCAGATCTAGGAGGATAAAATCCCACCAAGAATTTGAATTAAAATTAATTTTGGGACACATAGGAATCATACACCAGAAGTGCCGTATGAGTCTCATTAGGCCAGGCTATGGGACACATTTTTCAGGAAGACCTTAGATTCATGTGAAATAAGGATTGGGGCCCCGAAACTTAGGTGGAACCCATATGCCCAAGGTTGTGTATGCATCCTAGATCACTAAATCTAGGCCATATAATCTAAAAACACCTGAATTATGATTGGATGCTAGTTTATGTCAAGATTATCCTCAGAAAGATGCATTAATTAAGGCTTGTGGATGCAAAATGAGGCCAATGAAAATATAAATAAGCCCAGTTAATAATGAAAACCCTAGATACATGTTAAATTTTGGTACAACACTTTACAACACTTATAGTTATGTTCATTTAGCTTACAAGGGACCAATACCTAATGTGAATGTGTTAAACACATTACAACACTAAATCAAGGCAACATTATGCTTAATTTAACAAGGGCCCAAGCAAGGAAGAAAAAGTAGAGGGATAATTTTTTCATTGCCACATGTTCATTTACATAAGAACTCACACTAGCATCTATGTCTTTCCATGCCAAGAGTTAATGCCCTAGCTATGTCATTTTAGATCTTCTAGTCGACTAGGGTTATACCTTGAATCACCATTGTCAATGATATCGATTGACTGAATTGTTGATTTTCAATGAGGATGAAAAATAAATGAATGAACATCTTCCAAGTGTCCTTATTTTATTTTCCTTTTGTAACCACATCATGAATCAATAGTTTATTGCTTAAATGGTTAGTTTCTGCCTTATCGCCATATCGCTATAAAGTTAGCGATTGCACATTTACATCAATGATGTAGTGATCATCACTTTATTTCTACTTTGATTAAGACTTAATATTCTATTTCGATAATTTGAAGAACTATATGCAATGTTCATACTCCATCGTGCATCGCTAAACTTTAAATTGATTTCAAGAAGGTTTCCATGATACATAGAGTCTTAGCAATAGTTGTAGGAGTATCCTTCATCTCATCTCAGTCATCAAATCCACTTAATACAATGATTCCCAAAAATGAGAAAATGTGAATAAATATCCACCAATCCCTATATCCTCACGGTTCTTGATCATGCCCCAGTGACTTCTCAACGGGCTAGTGGGGAGGCCACGACATAAACTTCTTCCAATGTCACCAATTGACACTGTCCACCAATGATTAGTCCCACCTTGATTGCATAGTAATTTCCATATTGAAGAGAGTGGAAATATTTTTTCTTTGAACCACTTCTTTCACTTTTATGAGTTTGTATCTCTCCTTATCGCTTCATCAAAGAGAGTCCTTCTAGACTTTGATTGAGATACTAGTGTCTCTCCGATGAGACAGTCTTTAGGTTTTCGAGGGGAATCCAAGACAAGTCCCACCTAAAGGCTCTAACCATGTCAAGGTAACATAAATCTCTTTCTTCATCATTGTTTCAAAGAGAAATATAAGAAAATCACTTAAATGACATATCATGGTCTCTTCAATGAAAGGATAAATGTTTGTTATTCCACTTAGGAAATATTACCATCAAAAAATACTTACTTGATCAACTTTTTGAAAATTTGTAGTTCATCTCAGATTCACCTTTGACTTCATGCTAAATATTTCATTTGCATTTTCATGATTGAAAATGCTACCTTTGACATCAATTACATCATTTTTCCATCACTCTTCAAGTCCATAATGGATTCACATCCATAACTAGGTGTAGGCTCCTCAGTATTTTTGCTAAAAATCCTCATCAAAGAGTAACCATCTCAACACATGATCCCATAAATAAGATATCTCTTAGCCTCACCTAAGTCTCTCTAGTTTCCATGAGCATGTAACAATCAATCCATGCCAACTTCAAATGCAACCCTACAAAATCATGAAGCTCCAAGCAAATGATTAATACTCAAAACCAATGAGAACCAAACAAGACCATTGTCAAAATTTCAACTATAGAAATAGGAACATATCATGAAATCATGATCTAACATCCCCTCCTAGGAGATCACATGAAAATAACCATTGATCATCAAATGATGAATCAAGATCACTGCCAAAGCTCCCACTAAACTATGTAACCAAGATCTCCATGCATCATGATAACCATCTCCTGACAGAAGATTTTACTTGGCCCCAACACACTCAAATAAATCAACACCATGAGATCCCAAAAGGTAAAGTACAACCACAATCTCCAAACTAAGAAGATATGAACCAAAGATTTCATAAATCTTACTGTAATCTAAAGGTAGAATCCAAGATATCCTTATGAAACTGAAAACCATTGCAAAAGACCATCCATATTCTAATCAAATATTATCCATGGATAACTACACTTTGTAACAACAACTTAGAACCAAAATCTTGAAACAAAGAAGATAGAACACATTATGCAACTGCATAAAGCTCCCACTAAAAGTAAAACTGAGTTATATATGGCATTATGAACAATATCATTGACAACACTCTACTAAAAGTGAATAGAGCTTCTCATGCACCATAAACTATTTCTAAAGATTCAAATGAACAACTATATCAAGTACTCCCAATAACCATCTCTCACTACAACAAACATACCAATGTAATAATTTTCACCAAGAATAAGGCCTACCAAATAGAATCTCCATCAGGAAATTTTATAAGCTCTACATATATACAACATCTAAAAGGAGAAATGCATAATCAATGCTTGAATCTCAAATAACTGAAAATTAGATTCAGTCCCACATTAGTATCATGAAAAATAGAGATAATCAAGTATAACATGTAGATTTCAAAGAATCAAACACTAGAATCAATGTTATATATGATTTTGCAAACAAACCCACATAAGAGTAACCATATATCAACAATCCTCCAAGCAACCATACAAATTTGTAATTATCTTCATCTAGAACACCCTAAATACAGTCTCATCACAGATCTACATGCCACATATTTTAGTTTACATGTAAAACATGCAAAAAAATCTTTATAAATATAAAATCCATATAACCATCCAAAAATTCACACAAAACATGTCATATGAATAATGGAATAATCACAAATCTACAAACCCATAGCTAAAAACAAGAGTAAACTGCAATCCAATAGGAAACCAATTTGTTTAAGAGCTTATAACATACATGAAATATATTAGCTTGACAACTCACAAAGAGGTTAGTATTATCTTCTACTACTTTCATGCAACCAAGGGCTCAAACCATGAAGCCAACATAAGCACTCCATTCTGTATTCCAAATCAAGGGTGTTTCTCCATGTTACTAAGATGTCTCTACCCATCCAACATGAGAACATTCTCACTGCACATGACAAAAAGGTAAAGGAACAAAACCACCAAACAAAAGGATACACACATATTGTGAAACAATATCTCCAAGTTACCAAAACATAAGAAACTCCATAAAGATCCATAATCATGAGCTTCCAGTGCCCAACATAGATCACATTGACAATATTCATGGCTTCCAATCTCAAAAATTTGAAAAAAAAGTTAACAAAACATTCATTACTACCCCAAAAGCCTTCCAATAACCTCCAATTCCTTCTAACAAATTCCCAAAATATTTCCAAGCTATGAAATCAAAAAAGAAGGAATACCTAGAACCTAGTTCACCTTAAGCTCTGATACTAAATGGTGAGAAATAAACAGGTCCAATACCAATTGTTGGGAAATTTAATCTCTATCCAAATATGACTTCAAATGATGAGACTCAAGGCTTGGACAACAAAAAAATGAAAATATAAAACTTATATGTAAATCTGAAAATTAAGTTTCCTTAATATAGAAATATCATGATTATATCCATCTTCTTCATGATGCCAAAAATCAGTTGCCAACATATCATGCTTATAAACACTACCTTATGTGAACTTATAACTACAATAAATAAAGTATCATTACCATAAGATAGCAACAAAGAGGAAAAAATCCACAACATAAGAGCATCACATAACACAAGATTTAAATTGGGAAACCCTTTAGAGAAAAAACCCCACCAAGAAGAGAGGCCAAGTATTCATTATCATCAAATAAATAATATTACAATACAACCACTTCCATTCTCCTCTTTTCCTCCACCATAGAATCACCTATGTACATATAAAAAACCTCCTTATGCCTCAACATGTCCTTGTTCCTACAGAGTAACACTATATTCAATTGTTCCCCTTTAATCTACATCCAAGAGGCTAAATTTATAGACTTGCGAAGGTATCTAATGCACCAAACATGGTGCCCAAAGATGATCCTTCATTCTAAATGTACCCAACCATTGGATTACCTCCTCATAATGTGAAAGGACAGAGATTTTGGCTCCAATACATTCCCTCCAAATTGGGAACCCAACCATGAGAGATAAACATTGCATTAAATGTAATAAATGATGGAAAACCAAGTGATATATGTTTCCGCTTTCCAATCACCCACTTTGAAAATCCCAATAGTCACTCATTTATAATTTCCTTTATTTTTATTATCCCATTTTGGGTTTACACATCTGGGGAAAACAATATTAAATATTTATGTTCACACACCACCTTTATTGCTGCTAGTGGACCCATCACCCCTTATGAGTATATTACAAACAATGGCAAAAATTAATATTACAAAATATTTTCTCAATACCCCCTAAGTTCTTAGAGACACTTTCCAAGGATTTTGGAACCATGACATAGGATTTACAAGGTGGATGAAACCTAATCCTAAAATTGTTGACCCCCTCAAGGTAGGAGTAATGGGATTTACTTGATATTCTTCTTCTACATCCATTGAACTATCTAAAACCTCTTCTTATTCTCCATCCTCTGATCCATTTGATTGTTCTTCCACATGTGCATCTTCTTTCTTCTCAATATTTGTCTCGAAGTGCATTGAATTTGTTTTATCTTTCTCCTTTGGTTGTTCTTCTCTTAAGTAATATATAAATTTCCTAAAAATCACATCATTAGACATGATTATTTTATGGGTTAAAGGATTCCAAAGGTTATAACCTTTTACATTCTCACCATAACCAACAAAGATGCATGTATGTGCTTTTGGATCCAATTTAGATCACTTCTCTTGAAGCACATGAACAAAATCCTCACAAAAAAAATCCTTAAATGTGAAAAAAGGCTTTCTACCTATCCACACTTCATAAGGACTTTTATCAATAAGCATTGAACAAGGACATCTATTAATTAAATAACAAGTAGTACCAACTTCTTTTTCCCAAAAACATTTATCAACCTTAGCACTACTCAACATACTCCTAGTTATTTCCATTAAGGTTTAGTTCAATATTTTTGTTACTCTATTTTGTTGGGGAGTATAAGGAGTTGTCTTTTTCCAAACAATACTTGCATGCTTACAAAATTCATTAAATCATTTGGAACAATATCCATCCCCATTGTTAGACCTCAACACTTTTTCCTTATAATTTTTTTGTTTTTCAACTAAGGCCTTATATTCCTTAAACTTAATGATAACTTCAGATTTTGAATGCATAAAATAAATCAAAGTGTATCTTGAGACACCATCAATCAAAGAGACATAATACAAATATCTACCTAAAGATTCAACATCCACTAGTCCACATACATTCAAATGAATGATCTCTAATAATCTCTTTTCCTTATTAGTTACATTAAAAAAGTATGATCTATTTTGTTTTCTAAACAAAAATATTCACAAAATTCATTTTTACAAATAGGATAATCAAAAATATCGTGAATCAAATTTTTGTTTAGAATAGTGTTAAGTCCTTGTTCACCTATGTGACCCAATCTATGGTGCCACAAAATACATGCATTTTCAATGTTAGTTACAGTGGAAGAGTAACATAACTTGTAGAGGCATTTATCCTAAACAAATTTCCTATCTAAAATCCTTTAGCTATCACCAAAATCCCTCTTACCAACCTGCAACCAAAATTATTGAATGTCACATGCATTTTAGAATCATTCAAATTGGACATTGAAAGTAAATTTATCACAAGTCCTAGAATATGAAAAACATTATCAAGATTTTAGTGTGAATAGGTCAACACTAGAAAGGGTGATATGATAACTAGATATGAAATAACCATATTTTCACTAACACCCCCTCTTAAGTGAAACTTAGGGAGTAATTTATGTAAAGATGATGAGTCCCAATTACTATGCCATGTTAGGTAATCATGTACAAATTTATCATAAATAAAGTAAAGGAGAAAAAATTAATGGTAAATAAAGCTCCTCTCCAAAAGAGATGATATAAAATGAATATCCAAATAAAGATAGGAATTATGACCCCCAAAGGAATAATTCTATCTCATAAGTACAATGAATATTATCCTCCATAGGAGAGAAAAGAGAGAAGGTATATGAGATCCACCCAAAATGTGAGAAGGAAAGAACTCCATTTGAGGAAATGCCTTCTCCAAAAATTGATATGTAAAGATAAACCATGCACACTCCCCTCAAAATGATTCTTTTAGTGCTATTAACTAGATATTGAAGATGATCCATGATAATTGAACAATATTTATCCCCTTAGGAAGAAACATCACAAATATGTGCTAGATGAATTCCCATTCCAAATAGGAATGTGCAAGAAGAAGAATGAATGTCTCTAAATTCTTCACATGATCCAAAGACAATGATATACGCTTCAAAAGTTTATCTAATACCATGATAGAGAAGCCAAGATCTAAAAGTACAAAAATATAACCTTCCACTAGTGAAAAAATTTACACAAAATCATTTTTATCAATAATATGAAGAGTGAGAAAATGTACAATGAGAACCTTGCATATATATGCAAGGATATTTTTTTACATTTACACACACTCTTGTTGTAGCTTCTTTTGGAGAATTTCTTAAATGCAATTATGTCATCTTGAAATTTTCATATCTCTTGGAATCATTGGTTTTCGTTTGTTTATGTATTTAATTTTTTTGTATCTTAGCTCTCTTAAAATGTTCTTGGTTATTCATCTTCTTTTAAATTTCTAACTAGTAGTTTACTAGTACTCACCCTTGTTGTTTTCTCTTATGGTGAATATTTAGAATTTTTAAATCTCTTCAATACAAAAATATAATAATTATTTTATTATGTAAACACCCATAGCAAGAACCGTCACTCCTCACACTATCTTACACCATATGTTGAACAAACCTAGAGACTGAGAGGGGGGTGAATTAGTCTTATTAAAAACTTAATCCTTTCTAGAACTTAGAAACTCTCCAGCACAATACAAACATCTTAACTCAACCAAAAACCTTAAACAAATATAGCAGTTTAAACCCTTAGCAAGATCAAAAAACCTCATCAATGAAATATATAGCAATTCTATCCTTAATCTAATTAGAAACAATGAGAAAGAAATAAAGAACACACATATGCACACAAAGACACTAGATTTATGTGGAAGACCCAATGAGGGAAAAACACAGTGAGAGTTAACTCACAATATAAAGGCTCATTGTCAAAAATGACTTGCAAACTAAGGCACACTACCTTAGAGAAAGATAAAAAAGGGCTTGTATAACTAAAGAAAACACAATTTCAAGATCAAGATACAAGGACTTGATGAGTCTCATTGTCTCATAGTAAGATACAAAATTTTATAGAAGAATTACAATATTTGTCAACACAACACTCTTCTGACTGAGGCATTCAAGCACATATGATCTTTCTTTCAAACACTTGAGCACTTTTTCTGCTAGATATTCAATGTATTCCACATTCACTTCTTCACACTTGTTAACACAACCATACTTCTTGCATTTGAAATGATCTTACATTTATATCCACCACAACACTTAAAAACCTCAATTAGGTTGGCCAAGAGAGAATAAAAACAATAAATTCAACAGGTTGGCCATAATAACCTAATGTGGTACTATTCTAAAGAGAGAGAGGACCAAAAAAATCTTATTACATCTTTCAATGTGATCCAAAACAATTCACATGTTGGTGCACACCAACCTAAGTCAGTAACAAGGAAACTTGTAGATGAAACATGTACCACATAACCAGTCGGCCCAAAAACATACTTCTGATTGAATTAACTCAATGCAATCCCAAAAAAGATAGGTTAGGACCCAAAACTACCTTAACACATCTTCATACGCTAATACAAACCTTCAAGCACATGGCACAAGCAAAGGAACAAGCACTATTGGCCAGATATCTACAATTAATCCAAGAAGCCAACTCAAGACACAATGTAACACCAAAGAGACTAAACAAAATCATGCAGATCACATGGGGATGCTCCATGAACATCCAAAAACACTTCTAAATACTTATTTCATATTGTCATGCCACTAACAACCACCACATACCAAACAAGAACCAAATACTTTATCCAGGAAACATAAACAATCCATTCAAGAGACATAACATTAACATATCAACCTACAAACCACTTCAACACATGAAATTGGAATTGAGACACTGCATAGACATTGAGACCACATTCACCAAGCCGCAGGAGCAAAGATATCAATAAGAAGAAATGCAAAGAATTTTCCAAACTAGTCAAAACATCCAACAACACTGTCAACCTTCTACAACTCACATAAATATCTTTGACAACACTAGTGACCTGTAAAGATAGGAGTGCAATATCCACATAACACTATATTTGAATCCCAAATTGCAAGACCATATCTTCAATAGTGGAGGAAAATGAAGCATTCCCATACAAACTTCAATGCAACTTACATGAATAAAACCTTTCAACAACTTGCAAAGGATAATACTTTCTTTCAAAAACATGTTGTATTAGGAACATCAAGAGAGTTCATAAGACATACTATAGACCTTCAAGAAAATCTCTCCATGATCAACAATACATCTAATCCTCATCTTAATATATCAGTATGAATTTTTTTTTTTTGATAGAAACTATACTCAATACTTCTTAGATAAGGCATGACATCCAACCATGAACTTCAACAACACCATACAACAATGACAACCCAAATGAAAATCAATGCCAAGAAAAAATCACTGCAAAAATTTCACTAAGTACTTATCATCAGGGACATAAAATGCCAACAATATTCCTTATCAAGTGATGAAAACATGACAACCACAAACAATACACCAAGGGTTGTCATCAACTATTGTCGATAATACAACCAAAAAAGCTCAAGTGTTGACATCAAAGACAACCAACCATCAGAGTTGACATCAATGTCAACCATTGCCAAACATACAACAATCTTCATCAAGTGTTGACATCAAAAATAACCAATCATTAGTGTTGGCATCAAAGACAACCAACCATTAGAGTTGACATCAATGACAACCACTGCCAAACATACAACAATCTTCATCAAGTGTTGTCATCAAAGACAACCAAAAATCAATGTTGACATCAATGACAACAATTGCCAACACCATCCGCTAGAAAAAAAAAACTTGCATAATTAAATCATTAAATTTAGTAACTAATATCAATTTTATTTCTAAACTTGGATGCCCATCACACCATTGATCCTCTTGAATCATCTATCTAGGAATTGAGCACAAACTCTAGAATAATCATGCTTAAGTAAAAGTCATCATTGATTTACACCTTCCCACCATAATATTCTTCGTACTTTGAAAACCACCCTCAATGGGAGGTCATTTGGAAGGGTCTCCAAAGTATCAAGTGCACATAGGTTTTGATATGTGATTTGAAAGGCTATGACAAAGGAATATACAACAACTTGAAAAGATTTTTGGGATTCATAATCTAAATCATTTTTTTTCTCCTCAATTTTATATTATCTATGGTATTGCCTAGGTTAAATCCTTAGTTCCAATACTTATTCTTGGAGTTTCTAAGATATTTGGATCGCCCACGAGATGTGAATCTCAATATTTCTTTCTTCTTATCCATACTCTTAACTTTCTTCTTTGGTCTTCCATGAATATATAGGACCTCTTTAGTAGATTCAAAATATTTTTAACACATCTACTTTGAGAGTAACATACTCACTACCTCATCCACTTTAATGTTTTTCATTTCTACAAATCACCATCACCAAGGGTAAGTGCACCAATTTGTGACACAATTTTGGCTCTTAAGATGCCACTTTTTTGTCTTCTTTTGAAATCAGCAAAATCTGATTTGCATGAGAAAATGAAGATAGTTACACTCGAAATTTCAAGATGCAACAACAACAAAAGTTGAAGTGCTATGAGTCTAGTTTCTAAGCTACTATTTATTTTTGAAATTAATGAGGATTAAGGGTCTCAAAAAGGAACAAGTCTTGTTTTTATCAAAAAAATAGCATAGTGCCTGAGGGCTCCCCCCTTTTTGATTAGTTTATTTTTAGAATTTTAAAATTCCCAATAGTGAGAAATTAGCTAACACTATGTAGTTTATCCTCGTTCTTTTAGATATATTTTTTAATGAATATATAATATTTTATGAATTTTCAAAGTGGACACATCCTGAAAAGCTGAAATTTGAGCGTGCTCCCCCCTAATTTTTTTGAAAACTAATCGAAAATTGATTTTTTTTTCCCATCATGTGTAGAATGGAGTCTAGTTTCAAAAAATTTAATTTGTTTCATGTTTTGATGAATGAGTAAAAATATATCTTAAAACTAGCACATGATTTTTACCAAAAATAGAGGCATTTACAAAAGGAGTCATGGATCAAAACCTTAAATAAATAAAAATGAAAAAATAATTATATATTTAGATAGCTAAGAGAGAGGTTAACACTATCACATTTTTTTTATATAGTTGCATTGAAAGAAGTGAAAATTAGATGGGGAGCATGAATGAAAACATGACAAAATTTGGCAAATCTTGTCAATTAACACATCCAAAGCAGGTCATTTGGTGAGCGCCAAATTTGGCACTCGCCAAATCACCTGCTTTGCACAAAACCTGAATTTCCCCTCTTTGGTCGACAAATTTGATAATTCTTAGAGTGCACAATTTATGATTGTAGATAGAGGGTTGAGGTTTTACTTTTCGTACGCTCTCTAACTCGTTACCCTAATTGGATAACTCTTTACCCCTCTGAAGTCTCTCTCTTTCTCTCAGGTCTCACTCCCTCCCACGTGACCTAGACTACTCTCTCAGTCCAATCCCCTCTCCTAGGTCTCTTTCCCTCCAATATAGGTACCTAAATAAATCTATCTCACTCCAACCCCCTTTCTCACTCTCCCTCTCTCTCTCTCTTTCGTATTTTTGTCTCTCTCACTCTATCTCCCTCTCTTAGGTTTTTATCTTTCTCTCTCTGTATCTCTCTCAAGTCTCTCCCTCCTATCCCCTCTCCCTCTCTTAGGTCTTCCACTCACTCCCTCTATCTCTCTACCATTCCCTCTCTCTCTTTCACTCTATCACACTCCCTCTCTCTCTCAGTCTCTCTCTCTCAAGTATCTCCATCCCCACTCTCTATCTCACACACACACACACTCCCTCTCTCTCTCCTACTCCCTCTCTCTCTCTCTCACTTTGTCTCTCTCCCTCTCTCTCAGGTCTCTCCCTCCCACCCCCTCTCCCTCTCTCTCTCTCTCAACTATCTCTGTCCTATCCCCTCACCCTCTCTCTCTTTGTCAAGTCTCCCTCTCACAGTCACTCCCTCTAGATCTCTCTTCCACTCCTTCCCTATCTCACTCCCTCTATCTCTCTCCCTCTACCTCTCCATCTCTCTTCCACTCCCTCTCTATCTAACTCTTTCTATCTCTCTCTCTCTACCTCTCCATCTCTCTCAAGTATCTCCCTCCCACCACCTCTCCCTCTCTCTCTCAAGTCCCTCTCTCTCTCTCATGCCCTCTATCTCTCTCCCACTCTCTTTCCCTCTCTCTCTCTCAAGTCTCACCCACTCTCCCTCCCTCTTTGTCTCTCAAGTCTCTCCCTTCTACCCCCTCTCCCTCTTTCAGGCCTCTCTTTGTCTCTCTCACTCACTCCCTCTATCTCTCTCCCACATCCTCTCTCTCTCACTCCCTCTATCTCTCTCCCTCTCTCTCAGGTATCTCCCTCCCACCCCCTATCTCTCTCCCACCCCCTCCCATTATCTCTCTCCCTCCTCCATCTCTCTCAATCCCTCTATCCTAAGTAATCCCTCTCCCTCCCACCCCCTCTCCATCTCTCAAGTCTCTCTCTCTCTCTCTCTCTCTCACTCCTTGTATCTCTCCCATCCCTCTATCTCCCACTCCCTCTCTCCCACTTTGTCTCCCTCTCCTTCTCTCGTAGGTGTCTCCCTCCCACCCTCTCTCTTAGGTTTTTCCTTCTCACCCCCTCTCCCTCTACCTCTCTCTCTCTCAATTCTCTCCCTCCTACCCCCCCTCTCTCTCTCCATCTCTATGTCTCTCCCTCCCTCTCCCTCTCCCTCTCCCTCTCCCTCTCTCTCTCTCTCACTCCCTCTCTCTCTCTCCCACTTTGTCTCTCTCCCTCCCACCCCCTCTCCCTCTTTGTCTCTCTCAAGTATCTTCATCCTACCCCCTCTCTCTCCCTCTCTTTGTCAAGTCTCCCCCTCCTACCCCCTCTCCCTCCCACAATCACTCCCTCTATCTCTCTTCCACTCCCTCCCTCCCACTCCCTCTATCGCTCTCCCTCTCCCTCTCCCTCTCCCTCTCTCTCCCTGTCAAATAGAGGGTTTAGGGTTTAGGGATTAAGCGTTAAGGGTAGAGGTTTTGGGGTTTAGGGATTACGATTTACAGTTTAAGAGTAGAGGGTTTAAGGGTTTAGGGTTTAACCTAGTTAAGGGTAGACAGTTGATGGTTTAGGGTTTAAGGGTTGAGGGTTGAGGGTAGAGAGTAGAGGGTTTAGGGTTTACGGTTTACAGATTAATGGTTAAGGGTAGAGAGTTTAGGGATTAGGGATTACAATTTACGGTTTAAGGGTAGATGGTGTAGGGTTGAGAGAGAGGGATTATGATTTACAGTTTAAGGGTAGAAGGTTTAAGGTTAATCTGGTTAAGGGTAGAGGGTTGAGGGTTGAGGGTTGAGGGTTGAGGGTAGAGGGTAGAGGGTCTGGGGTTTAGGATTTATAGATTAAGGGTTAAGGGTAGAGGGTTTAGGGATTAGGGATTACAATTTACAATTTAAGGGTAGATGGTGTAGGTTGAGAGAGAGAGGGGGTGTTGAGGGTATAGGGTAGAGGGTTAAGAGGAGAGGGTAGAGGTTTTAGGGGTTTAGGGTTTATAGTTTAAGGGTAGAGGTTTTAACGGTTTAGGGTTTAACTTGGTAGAGGGTTTAGGGTTTAAGGGTAGAGGGTTTAGGGTTTAAGGGTAGAGGGTAGAGGGTTTAGGGTTTAGGGATTATGGTTTATGGTTTAAGGGTAGATGGTGTAGGGTTGAGAGAGAGAGAGGGGGGTGTTGAGGGTAGAGGGTAGATGGGTTGAGGGATTAAGAGGGTATAGGGTTGAGGGATTAGGGTTTAAGGGTTGACGAATTAAGAGGGTATAGGGGTTGAGGGATTATTAAGGGTTGAGGATTGAGGTTGAGGGATTAAGAGGGTATAGGGGTTGAGGGATTAGGGTTTAAGGGTTGAGGAGGGTTGAGGGATTAAGAGGGTATAGGGGTTGAGGGATTAGGATTTGGGGTTGAGGTTGAGGGTTGAGGGATTAAGAGGGTATAAGGGTTGAGAGATTAGGGTTTAAGGGTTGAGGGATTAAGAGGGTATAGGGGTTGAGGGATTAGGGTTTAAGGGTTGACGGTTGTGTGATTAAGAGGGTATAGGGGTTGAGGGATTAGAGTTTAAGGGTTGAGGGTTAATTGTTGAGGGATAAAGAGGGTATAGGCGTTGAGGGATTAGGGTTTAAGGGTAAAGGGTAGAGGGGTTGAGGGATTAAGAGGGTATAGGGGTTGAGGGATTAGGGTTTAAGGGTTAAGGGTTGAGGGATTACGAGCGTATAGGGGTTGAGGGACTAGGGTTTAAGGGTAGAGGAGTAGAGGGGTTGAGGGATTAAGAGGGTATAGGGGTTGAGGGATTAGGGTTTAAGGGTTGAGGGTTGATGGATTAAGAGGGTATAAGGGTTGAGGGATTAGGGTTTAAGGGTTGAGCATTGAGGGATTAAGAGGATATAGGGGTTGAGGGATTAGGATTTAAGAGTTGAGGGTTAAGGGTTGAGGGTTGAGGGATTAAGAGGGTACAAGGGTTGAGGGATTAGGGTTTAAGGGTTGAGGGTTGAGGGATTAAGAGGGTATAGGGGTTGAGAATTAGGGTTTAAGGGTTGAGGGTTGAGGGATTAAGAGGGTATAAGGGTTGAGGGATTAGGGTTTAAGGGTTAAGGGTTGAGGGATTAAGAGTGTATAGGGGTTGAGGCATTAGGGTTTAAGCATTGAGGGTTGAGGGTTGAGGGTTGAGTGATTAAGAGGGTATAGGGGTTGAGGGATTAGGGTTAAAGGGTTTAGGGTTAAAGGTTGAGGGATTAAGAGCGTAAAGGGGTTGAGGGATTAGGGTTTTAGTGTAGAGGGTAGAGGGGTTGAGGGATTAAGAGGGTATAGGGGTTGAAGGATTAGGGTTTACGGGTTAAGGTTTGAGGGATTAAGAGCGTATAGGGGTTGAGGGATTATGGTTAAAGGGTAGAGGGTAGAGGGGTTGTGGGATTAAGAGGGTATAGGGTTTGAGGGATTAGGGTTTAAGGGTTGAGGGTTAAGGGTTGAGGGATTAAGAGGGTATAGGGGTTGAGGGATTAAGGTTTAAGGGTTGAAGGTTTAGGGTTGAGGGATTTAGATGGTATAGGGTTTGAGGGATTAGGGTTTAAGGGTTGAGGGTTAAGGGTTGAGTGTTGAGGGATTAAGAAGGTATAGGGGTTTAGGGATTAGGTTTTAAGGTTTGAGGGTTGAGGGATTAAGAGGGTATATGGGTTGAGGGATTAGGGTTTAAGGGTTGAGGGTTGAGGGTTGAGGGATTAAGAGGGTATAGGGGTTGAGGGATTAGGGTTTAAGGTTGAGGGTTGAGGGATTAAGAGGGTATAGGTTTGAGGGATTAGGGTTTAAGGGTTGAGGGTTAAGGGTTGAGGGTATAGGGGTTGAGGGATTAGGGTTTAAGGGTTTAGGGTTTAGTGTTGAGGGATTAATAGGGTATAGGGGTTGATTGATTAGGGTTCAAGGGTAGAGGGGTTGAGGGATTAGGGTTTAAGGGATGAGGGTTAAGGGTTGAGGGATTAGGGTTTAAGGGTTGAGGGCTAAGGGTTGAGAGATTAAGAGTGTATATTGGTTGAGGGTTTAGGGTTTAAGGGTTGAGGGTTGAGGGTTGAGGGATTAAGAGGGTATAGGGGTTGAGGGATTAGGGTTTAAGGGTAGAGGGGTTGATGGATTAAGAGGGTATAGGGGTTAAGGGATTATGGTTTAAGGGTAGAGGGTAGAGAGGTTGAGGGATTAAGAGGGTATAGGGGTCCATGGATTAGGGTTTAGGGGTTGAGGAATTAAGAGGGTATAGGGGTTGAGGGATTAGGGTTTAAGGGTTAAGGGTTAAGGGTTGAGGAATTAAGAGGGTATAGGGTTTGAGGGATTACGGCTTAAGGGTTGAGGGTTAGGGGTTGAGGGATTGAGATCATATAGGGGTTGATGGATTAGGGTTTAAGGGTTGAGGGTTGAGATTTGAGGGATGAAGAGGGTATAGGGGTTGAGGGATTAGGGTTTAAGGGTTGAGGGTTAAGGGTTGAGGGATTAAAATCATATAGGGGTTGAGGGGTTAGGGTTTAAGGGTTTAGGGTTTAGGGTTTATGGTTTAAGGGTTAATGGTATAGGGTTTATGGTTTAAGGGTCCCACTCCCTCTCTTAGGTCTTCCCCCCCACTAGAATTGAATAAATCTCTCCCTCTCAAGTCTCTCTCTCTCTCTCAGGTCTCACTATCTCCCATGCTACCTAGACTAATTTGTGTCACTCCAATGCCCTCTCTCATAGTCCCTCTCTGTCGGGCCTCACTTACCTCCCACCCTACCTAGACAAAAATATTTCACTCCAACCCCCTCTCGGGGGACTCCCTCTCTCTCTCTCTCCCTTTGGTCTTTTTGTATCTCTCGGGTCTCATCTCTCCCAACCCCTCTCCCGTTGTCAGGTATTTTCCCCCACTGTAACTGGATAACTCTTTATCCCTCTCAAGTCTCTATTGCTCTCAAGTCTTAGTCACTACCACACTACCTAGAATAATCTTTCTCACTCCTATCACCTCTCTCTCTATCTCGAGTGTCTTTCCCTTTGTCTCTATGCAATCTCTCCCTTTCAAAACAACACATTTGATGCCCACCAAATTTGGAGAGTGCCAAATTTGGTGAGCGTCAAATTTGGTAAGCGCCAAATGTGTTTTACCTTGAAATGGTAAAATAGGGGTTGACCCCATGATTCAAGCCCACATGCTTCTATATTTTTCTAGTTCAATGCTTTATCCAATTTAGAAACGCCCCTTTTTTATGCAATTGACTTCATGCTGTACCAATCTATGTTTGATCCATCACCTTTTTACCACCAATCTGCATGGTAGACAATGTAGAAGAAGACATTTTGAAGTTTCTACATCATTTTACATTATCTGAGGTAATATATTCCTTTTGGTAATATTGAAATGTTTATATTTAGTATATTTGTTTGTTTTTTACAATATAAACTATATTTATTTAATAATTTTATTAATCATAACAATTGGACATAGGATTCAAAAAAGTTTAATTTTTATGAGTTTGAAGAACAAAAAAATAAAAAACATGAAATTTACTTAACACAAATCTACTTATGAATTCTATTTGCATTTCTTATTGTAGTCCATTTCCAACATGGCTAGTGGAATTCACTCTATTTCATTTTATTTTCAACTAATTTGGAAAATGTAATAGCTTTCATCAATGTTAATGCAAGTTTCCATTAATTTTTTTGTTCCATAAAAAAATCACCTTCATCACATGTGCTTAGATAAATTCAAGTGAGTTGAGATAGTTGTTAATGCAAGTTTCCATTCATTCATACCATTTAACTTTCTAATAAATAAAAAAATGGAAATTTTTGTGCAATTGAGAATGCTTATTGTCTTTCTAAGTTACCTCATTGCCAAAGAAATAGTGAA
Organism: Sequoiadendron giganteum; assembly: GCA_007115665.2. Lineage (NCBI taxonomy): Eukaryota > Viridiplantae > Streptophyta > Pinopsida > Cupressales > Cupressaceae > Sequoiadendron > Sequoiadendron giganteum. Next base: position 109,713,637 of record CM021107.1, on the reverse strand, counting down.
TAATTATAAGATATAGCATCACAAACCCTTCTTTGAATTCATATTCTTCATGACTTCGCTGACAATCACAAATTTGGTTTTGAGAACAATAAACAAAAGATTGTCTAGTTTTCATTTAGGTGGCAACAACTTATACCCTAGGTTTGTGGTGCAGAGAAGGGAGACAAAACCTTCAACAATCACAATTAGATTAGTTTCAAACAATCTTCAATCTCAAAAACCTCAATTCAATGCTCAACTAACCAATTCCCATTCACTTCCTTGTAGCATTCACAACAAAGAAAATTGTTCATATCTTATCATATCTTAGTCACTGTAACCCTCTCTAATTAATATCAACACTAAACCCTTGCTTTAAGCCTTTCTATTCTTGAAATAAGGAGGGTTTATTCAAAATCAACGTTCCAGGCCTCTGGTGCAGGAGCACCTTGTAAACTCAATTTTGTCAAAAAGGTCATATTTAGTGAGCATGGTCAAATGCTTGGATTTTAGTTAATGTTGAGTATTTTGTGCTCAATAAGGTCAATTAGACCATTTTATAATGTATTTGGAGCTAAGGGATTTCACTTGTGTCATAGCTTGCAATTTGGCAAAATGTGGTCAGAAAAGTTGCTAAAATATGCAAAGTTGTAGAGTTGGGTGCATGCAAGGTTAGGTAAGTACAATGCCAGTTCTAAGAATTCATTTATGTTGTTATGAGTCAATAATGTGAGGATAACCTTGTGGAAGATGTGAGAGTATGGAAAAAATGAAGAAGATCAAGAATTATTCTCTCTTTTTAGTGTAAAATTCTAAGTTTTGACTAGTAAATCTATGTTTTAGACCACTATACAGCCCCGTACAAGTCGTTCATGGTCTAAAAGATATGGGAAATGTTAAAGGAATGTATTAAATTTTATTTGTAGTTTATTTGATTGAATTTCATGGAGGTTTGTGAGTTTTATGATCATTTTGGTGCTAATGGGTATGAAACCTTGTTTTGGGGTTTTCAACACTAAAGAATGCACATGTATGAAATTTTCCTTCGGTGGATACCTCTAGAACTTAGTGAAGGTAATTGTTTAGTTCATATATTATTTCATTTAGTAGATGATACTAACATTGCAAAATATGAGGATTATTGTACACTAACAGGATCGAGCGAGCTACACTCTTTTAGAAGCTCCAATGCAAGTACTTGGACTATCCATACGTGAAAGATGGCATGATTTTGTTCTGTATGTACACTTCAAGCATGGAATGATTGTGAGTCAACAGAGTGGGTTGATGAATGGTCTATAAGAATTCTAACCCCACTTGACACTTACCAGCTTCCAACGGCTCTACAAATCACGAAGATGCAATCATCCATTGGCTTTGATCATGTATCAGATGCACTAGAACTAGGTAATATATCTTACTTACAGGTTTTATTATGATGCTCAGTAAATACATCTAACAAGATGAACATATCAATGTAGGGAATATGTGGTGATTGTAGATGAAGACAATGAAGAGGGTACAAATTATTACCTATGTCATTGTATCGAGGCCAAAAGGAAATTGGAGGCCCCAATTATAGATAGAGAAAACATAGAATATCCTACAGGTTCAGTGGTTGTTATTGGAACATGGCTTCGAAGGCATGTAGTTAAGAATGTTGCAGTTTGGTTGTTTCAAGAATTTGACACACTTCAGAAGATTCTTCACTACTCGAATCTTGTCATCGCCACCAACGTTCATTTGATCAAATATAAGGGCAGACCTGCGAACAAGAACTTGTGGAAAGTGTGCAAGTCTGACCACGAGGCAATAATTAACACAATAAAGAGTAGAGAAGACCTAGATGGTTCCCTAGATTGATTTATAAATTCATGTTATTGATCATTGGTTTCTTTCAAGCATTTAAGTTTGATTGTATAAGGGTTAGCAAAATTGCATTAATGTAGATATGCAAAATGATGGTTATATGGTGCTCTCTATTAAGCACCTTTAAGTTGGTATTCTGATCAATAATAGGGAGGTTAACCAATTACAAACACAATTTCATCTAACTCAAACCAACATTTTTCCCTAACAACGCTTTTTCATCAACTCTTCACTATTTCAACCTAGTTTCCTTGTACATGTCCAAACACCAAAACCAGGGCATAACTATCAAACCTGTTAACAAAAACACAAATCATTTAGGGTTTCAGATACCCATTACGCTCATTCCAAACATATCTCAAATGGGCATATCACTCTTTTGGACCAACACCTTGCAATCAGGATTTTTCACCATTTTAGACCCCCAAATAGGTCACTTTTCCAAAGGACCTATACCTTAAAAAATCATTTTCACCCAAATTTTAATTGAGCAGCACTCACCAGTGAACAAAACCCCAAATTCCACAATTACTTTGCACAGACAAGTTTCCCAAACCAACCTACCATGATACCCTCATTTCTTGCTCTTTACATGGGGGTTTATTGAAAAACAATCTTCTAGGGCTTTCCTAACCCAAACAATACCTCCAACACTTCATAAAATACCTGAAAAAAATCAAAAGGATAGAAGATCTTTTCTGCCCCCAAGTTTCCTATCATTTTCCCACTCAAACCACTCAATTTCACCCAAATTAGGTCACTTTTTCAAAGGGACTCTACTTTAAGCTTCCCCTTTCACTCAAAATTCAATTGGTCAGCCTTCTACATGTGTTCAAACCAAATAATCCACCATTTACCCTCAAACAATCATTCACCCAAGCACCAAATCACAAAACCCTCCTTTTAAGCCAAATAGCGTAGGGCTTATTGAAAATCACACATCCAACCCTTGCCAAAACTTTCCAATACCTCAAACAAGTCTAAATACCTCTTTCCAATTTTAATTAATCAATAAATAATGTTTCACAACCTTTTTACACACTTAACTATTTCAAAACCTCACTATTTCACTTCGAAAACACAAATTTTCACTCTAGGGCTTCATGCCCAATAGAACACTCAACCTCCCCTACACAAATTCCAAATTCCCACACTAGTTTATTGATGTTTCAGACCCATTCCTCAAATTACAGTGGCCACAATAAGAGGAATGGGTCAATTTACCATATTAAATGACTTTCAAACCTTATTTGACAACATCTTGACTCAATCATCCTAACTAAACTCAACTCAGAAAATGGAGGACAATGTGCTTTTCACCATATTCCCTATTAGTGTTTGATTTCATATGCATTTACGACTGTCATTGATCCTTTTCTAATTGTGACTATAGGTAATACTGAAGTTTGTCAAAGTTTAAGAAAAAAACAACATCGGTTGATGGTGGAAGTGTTCAGTGGTATGAGAAACATCGGTTGCTGGTGCATTTTTTGGTTGTCAATCTTCTCTTTCTTTTCCATCTCGTAGATTTATCCGATTCTTATATGCTACATGTTTTACGTTAATTATGTCAATGATATATTTAAAATTTAGACGTAGGATCATTGAGAGATGAGAAAGTAGTGAAGGGCCACATCACCATTGTAGGACCTTCAATCAAACTCCTTATCTAGCATGCATGAAGGTGATAGTAGGTCTTGTCAGGTGTATGGATGACATTATTTAGTTATTTCTATTTTAATGATTTTTATGTGAGTCCATGTCTAAGATTGATAGGCTTTTGCAGGTTTTTTGTGGACCAAATTCCTACGAGAGTACACAACCACAAAGAGGCTACTACCCATGTGTTTTGTAGGGAGCAGGGGATGTACATGTTTTGAAGCATTTTGGAATGCAAATAACTAGGCCAACTGAGGTGGATTGGAGAAACGAAACTGGGCAGCAACTCATTTTGTTTCTTCTTGTACAATATATTTCATGATTTGTGCTGCAAATGGGAGGATTATTTCCCTGCATGTATTGCTACAAGTATTGTCAAATGGGAAGATTTTCAAGATGTTCTTCCATCATTATTGTAATATTTGTCATTGACTTAGTGTATTTTTTGATATACAAAAATTATGAGAAATTAATACATGCAAATATGTATATTCCTTAATATATGCCTCAATTAAACGTGTATATTAATTTAAAACTAGTTGTAATGCTTCATGGTTTACATTTAAAGTTGTGTTCAAGGAAAAACATGTGGATTTATGAGTAAGAATGAAATAATGTCTAATATAATTGTACAAAGGCATATTTTATTGCCCCTACCTTGTCAATCCTACCAAATTGGCAAGCTAGTGAGCTCACTGGCTTGCCAATTCCATAGGGTTAAGGTAGGGGTAGCGTATGCCTTATATAAATTGATGCAACCTAGGTCATCTCTAACATACCTCAATTCCACCTAAGACTCCTTTGGAGGAACTTGCTAAAGACTTGAAAACAACGCTGTCCAACCTCACTTTTTCATGTAAAAACACCACAAAAACACCTACTACAATCCTACAACTGACTCCAACCAATTTTCAAACTCATTATGGATGTTAGAGTATAAAATTGCACTTTTTTACATTGGGCAGCATTAACCAGTCTACCAAACCACCATTGGGAAACATTAACTAGTCTACCAAACCACCAATTCCTCCACTTTTAGGGCATGATAAGCTCTCTAACATAACAAACCCCAAAACCCTCTTCATTCACAAGTTAGGAAAGTATTTATTGAAAAGCCATACTCCAAAACTTCCCACAACCAACCAAAGCTTGAAACACCTTCAAAAGGGTCTACACAAGCTTAAATGTTCAAGAGATATCACTGCCCCTAAAGATTTCTTCAAACACTAACACTAAACCACCATTTGACATCTAGGGCATCACCTAAAAACCCTCTATGCATCTCCCTTGCACACAAAACTTTACACACATATTTTATAACCCTAACTAAGCCTTTCCATTGAGTTACAAAAGCATACAATGGGTGGAAGGCTTAATATGACATTTTAATGCACTCAAAACCCTTAAAATAAGGTATATAGACCGACCCTCAGTAATTGGCTTCTAAAAATGCACAAAATAGCTTGAAATCCAACCAAACCAAAACTAAAATGGAGTTAAGTCTGCTTCCCACCTAATTCCATCTAAAAGAGAGCACAATTGCTCTGAGCTACGTTCAACCGACTTGATCCCTTAAGGGTCCTAAGTGCAAAAGGGAAACAATCTTTGACGGGGTATTACTCATAAACCATGGTGCTTACAAAATTTATGTCTGAACCTACAAGATCATGTTGGGCCCCTCTAAAATAACCTCTCTCGTTTTTTCTATCTCAGAGGCATTTTCTTGTGGTGTCTAGTTTTCACTTGATAGAAAAAGTGTCAAATGCAAGTAGTTGAAAGTTGCAAAGTGGTAGAACTTTCGTTCTGCATCTCATGAGAGAAAACAAACTATTCCAACATGTCTAAATAGGTATATTTACTCTAGGCATGGTCATCTTTCACACCCTAACATGTGGAATCACTCTGAACTACATTCAACCAAATCAATCCCTTAAGGGTCCAAAGTGCAAAATGGTTGCAAACTTCAGCATGCTATTAGTTAGATACCATGATGCTTATAAAATTCTCGGCTCAACCTACGAGATCATGTTGAGCCCCTCTACAATAACCTCTCTCAATTTTCGCTATCTCAGAGGCATTTTCATGTGATGGTGAATTTTCACTTGGGGAAAGAGTTGTCAAATGCAAGTAGTTAAAATTTGTAAAGTGGTGCAAATTTCGTTCTGCAACTCATGTGACCAAAAAAATTATTCCAATGCATCCAAGTGGGTACATTTATTCTAGGCATGGTCCTCTTTCACACCCAAACACACAAAATCACTCTGAGCTACGTTCAACTGGATTGATCCCTTAAGGGTCCAAAGTGCAAAATAGCTACAAACTTGAGCATGCTATTACTTGGATACCATGATTCTTAGAAACTTCTCATCTAATCCTAAAAGATCGTGTTGGACCCCTCTACAATAACCTCTTTCGATTTTTTCTATCTTAGAGGCATTTTCCAATGGTAGCAAATTTTCACTTGGGGAAAAAGTTGTCAAATGCAAGTAGTTGAAAGTTGCAAAGTGGTACAAATTTTGTTCTGCAGCACGTGTGACCAAATGGATTGTTCCAATGCATTTGGGTGGGTACATTTATTCTAGGAATGTTAGTCTTTTGCACCCAAACACACGGAATGTCTTAGAGCTACGTTCAACCGGATCAATCCCTTAAGGGTCCAAAGTGCAAAATGGTTGCAAACTTCAGCATGCTATTACTAGGATATCGTGATGCTTAGAAACTTCTCATATAATCCTATGAGATCATGTTGGACCCCTCTATAATAACCTCTCTCAATTTATTCCATCTTAGAGGCATTTTCTTATGGTGGTGAATTTTCACTTGGGGAAAAAATTGTCAAATGCAAGTAGTTGAAAGTTGCAAAGTTGTACAACTTTCGTTCTACAGCTCGTGTGACCAAATAGAATATTCCAATGTGTTTGGATGGATACGTTTATGCTAGGAATGGTCCTCTTTCACACCCAAACATGCGGAATCACTCTGAGCTATGTTCAACTGGATCGATCCCTAAAGGGTCCAAAGTGCAGAATGACTGCAAATTTTAGCATGTTATTACTTAGATACCATGATGCTTAGAGAATTATCATCTAATCCTATGAGATCATGTTGGGTTCCTCTACAATAACCTCTCTCATTTTTTGCTATCTCAAAGGAATTTTCCTATGGTGGCAAATTTTCACTTGGGGAAAAAGTTGTCAAATGCAAGTAGTTGAAAGTTGCAAAGTGGTGCAAATTTCATTCTGCAGCTCGTGTGACCAAGCAGACTGTTCCAACATGTCTAGGTGGGTAATTTTACACTAGGCATAGTCCTTTTTCACACCCAAACACACAGAATCGCTCCGAACTACGTTCAACCAGATCGATCCCTTAAAGGCCCAAAGTGCAAAATTGGTGCAAACTTCAACATGTTATTACTCGGATACCGTGATGCTTAGAAACTTATCATCTAATCCTATGAGATCACTTTAGGTGCCTCTACAATAACCTATCTCAGTTTTTTCAATCTTAGAGGCCTTTTCCCATGGTGGTGATTTCTTGCTTGGGGAAAAAGTTGTCAAATGCAAGTAGGTGAAAGTTGCAAAGTGATGCAGCTTTTATTTTGCAACTCGTCTGACCAGATGGACTATCTCAATACATTCGATTGGGTACGTTTATGCTAGGCATGCTCCTCTTTCCCACTAAAACATGCGGAATCACTCCAAGCTACATTCAACCGACATAATCCCTTAAGAGTCCAAAGTACAAAATGGATGCTTCAACATTCTCGTATTCGGGCACCGTGACACTTAGAAACTTCTTGTATGAGCCTATGTGATCATGTTGGGCCTCTCTACCATAACCTCCCTTGGTTTTTTCTATCTCAGAGGCCTTTTCCCGTGGTGGCAATTTCTCTCTTGGGGAAAAAGTTGTCAAATGTAAGTAGTTAAGTGTGTAAAAATGACTTTTTAGCCATTCCACCCACTGTATCCTATTGTAACTAAGTGGAATGGCATAATTAGAGATAGGGAACATATGTGCATGGTTTTTGGAGTAGGGGAGGTAAGTTGAGTGGTTTGGTGTGATGCCCTAGTTGGCAATTTGATGAGTTTTGGTGAAATTTAGTGGTTTAAGAGTGGAAATGGTTGAAATCCTTTGGGGTAGCAGTTTGTGAGGGACTTTTAAGCATGTATAGGTTCTTTTAAGTATGTTTGATGCATTGGAAAGGTGTTATGAGTTGTGGGAATAATATTTTCAATAAACCCACCCGTTTTAGGCTTTTAGCCATAGCAACAAGGCAGTGAATTATTTGGTAAAATGCTTTGGTAAACATGTACGAAAAATGTGGTAGCATAGACAAAGTAGTGAATTGTTTGAAAAAATTCCTCAAAGAAATGTGGTTTCATGGTGATGGAATGTCATGAAAATCCATAGCTATGAGGATTGTGATTAATGATTGAAATTGTGTTTAGTGAGATTGTAGGACCTCCCCTATTGCATCAATGTTTTAGGGTTTTATCCATAGAAGAAAGGCAATTGACTGTTTGATATAATGCTTTGATAGACATGTATGAAAAATGTGGTAGCATAGAAAACACAATGAACTCTTTGAAAAAATGCCTCAAAAAAATGAGGTCTCATGGTCATGGAATGCCATGACAATCAAAAGCAATTTGATTGTCATGGCATTCTGTCACCATGAGACCACATTTATTTGAGGCATCTTTTGAACTAGTTCACTACCTTGTCTATGGCTTGTCATGGATTTCCATCACCACATTTATTTGATGCATTTTTTCAAATAGTTCACTTCCTTGTCTATTCTATTGCTTACTATTATGCTTTTGACATATTTTTTCAAAGCATCTATACCTTGTTCGAAATCACTTGTTTTAGGATTTTAGACATAGCAACAAGGCAATGAAATATTTGATAAGATGATTTGGTAGACACGTATGAAAAATGTAGTAACTTAGACAAGGCAGTGAACTATTCGAAAAAATACCTCAAAGAAATTTGGTCTCATAGAATGCCATGATAAGAAATGCAATTGGCAGCTGCTCCTAGTTATTAGTTATGCAATGTGAATAAATTGCATAATTGCTTAGGTTGACTTTGTAAAAACTATATTGTAATTGAAATTTTTTCATCTATCAACATCTAGTTATTAGTTATGCAAAGTGAAGTAATGCTTTGACTTTGAAACATGTGCAATGCAATGTAATCAACGATATGAATATAAACTATAAAAGTCCATTTTTTACAATTCATTAGTTAAAATATTTATTTTATTTGCTCTCTATATCTCTATATGCTATGGAAATAACTTTCAATTTTAAAAAAAAAAGTTTTTATCTCTTGTTCTACAATTTTTCCCCAATTTTTTAAAAAAATCTTATACTTTTGGTTTGTCAATTTTTTCCCAAAAAGATTTTTGCTGCTCTGCATTGGAAGCATGAAGCATGCACGCAAATATACACAATATAGGTGAGGTATAAATATGAATAAGTGAGGCACAATTAATTGAAGCATTCCAAAGGATACAAACCACCACGAATGGAGCTTATTTACACAATACGCTTTAGATGGGGCTTATTGAGAGTTCGATAGTAATTAATTAAGCACTAGATGTAAACAAAATCCATGCCTACAACATTCAAGCATAAAATTTACATGATACACATGATAACATCATTCAAGAATGATAGTAGCAAAATAATATTTTCTTTAATCAAAAAGCTGAAAGGCTATACAATGATACATATTGATAAAAGTATATACAATATATCCAAAAAAACCATACAGGCTTAGTACAAAGGAGCCATATGGACATAAAATGTCACATATATATCGATAGTACAAAACATATGTTCCAAAATGCCACATTGGCATACAACAAACAACCCTAATACATAGTTGTTTCCCTCTAGGGGAAGGAAATAGATCTCGTGTTGCCTTTGAAATTTGGCTGGATGGAGTGACTATTGCTTCTCTTATCTTTTGAACATGCTTGCTAGTACTCGTCTCTTCACTCTGGACCTTCAACTGATACAATAAAAGTAAAGATGTTAATACATAGAAATTGAATTGTGGAATGGCATATAACAAAATATATAATCACTTACTACATACATATAGTCATCATGCACATTTACAGCATCACCACATCCACGATTTGGAGTGACAACCAACTATAGCAACCATCAAGATAGAAATTAAACTACATAAAAGTATCATGAAAATTTTCTATAATAGACCATAAACGAGAATCTAATTTCAAATTGACTAATCTATTCCATACCTCTCTCAATGGATCAGAACTGGCTATTGCTACAACAACTCCATGTTCCATCTTGCCACCAACATCACTAGGGTTGTCTCTTGTCAACAACTGCAAATGAAATAATATCTCAGGTATCATGTTGATATAAAGACCAAGAGGGGATAATGGAACATAAGGTGAAATAAGAGAGGGTACAATGGGATGGGAATAGAAGGGTGATGCAGAGAGGGGACTCAAACTCATTCAAAGTGACAACTTGCCTTCAAGAGGCATCTAATAAGATTAAAATGGCCTATTAGAATACATCATCCTATCTACCTTGACATCCCTTGTCAACTTTGACAATTCCTTCCACATGATTTCCAAACCTTACAAGATGAATATGAAAGCCCCTCAAAGTTGATCAATTACAATAGAATGGTCACATTGGACCTTATTAAGACTCAAGAAATCAACTCAAACATCGTAACACACCTTTCCTATCAGACACTTAATGAATAAACATAGAAAAGAGTGATGCCCCTACACCAAAGGGATTAATGGAACATAGGATGGACTAGTATAGATTGATGGGATGGGCTAGGATGGGATAAAAAAATATAGGGTGGAAAATTAGAGGTTAATGGGATGCAATTATTAGGGAATAATGGAGCATAGGGTGAATTAGGAGGTGTCTAGGGTTTGACTATAGTACACGAAGTGCAAACTTGACCTGTGTGTAGCAATAATAGAGAAGAGTTATTGAGGATGAAATGTGGATAAATATGGTATAACATAGGATGATATAAAATAACATAGGGTGGAACATAGGGGACCATGGAACATCTCTAGGGTGAAATAATAATGGGTACAATAAGATGCGAGTAGAAGGACATAATGACACATAGCATGGAATAGAAGATATTAGTGGGATGGGCCAGGAGGGGATCATGGAAAATAGGGTGAAGTATTAAATGTTAATGGTATGGGATTAAGAAGGAATAAAGGAACAAAAATTGAATTAGGAGAACATGATGTGACACGATTAAGGAATACAAATGCAATGTTTGTGTTTCTCATCAATTTTTTAGATTTGTATATATGAAAAATTATGAAAAACTAGCTAACATAGTTTTACAACACCATTAATGAATAAAGGCTACCTGAGTGTACGTTGTTTGAGGATATGAATTGTGAGGTGTGGAGGAAGAAGGTGCATCAGGAAACTGATTGAAATCCAAAGCATGTTATGAGATGAACATTCAAATATAACATTCAACTGTTCAAATGCAATAATAATATCTTTAATACTAGTTGCATACCTTTGAAATCATTGCCAAGAATGTATAAGGGTCTAAAGGAATAGAGCATTCCTCATCAATAGTGCGACCCTGAAATTTCATCATATCAAAATTCTGCTAATTTAGTTATTCTTAATTTTTAAAATATAATTTAATAAACAACATCAAAATAACTTGCTAAATTTTACCTGAGTGTCAATTTCGAATGTATCATTTAGAATATCATCTGTGAAATCCATCTCCTTTGCAACTAATGTAGTCTTTGTATTTGCATCACAAGCACTTTGATAATCATATGTTAAAACAACACCACAAGTGCCACAATGGTGGGGTGGATCTCGAGGCCTACACGTCTCCTCCTCACCAAGCTCTACTAGAGGACTCGCACACTGTAAAATGGTATGGGTGAGTGAGTCAATCAACTTCAGCATGTCCACCTCTACACTTTCCTTAACAATGGAAGGAACAACGACATGCTCCACCATGGTTCTGGCCAAGGCTCTCGGTGCCAATTGTGGATTACGTTGTGCAACAGGTCTATCATGTGTGGAGCCCCCACCTCTACCCTAAAATTCTAAGATGTCAAAATAGTTTGACATTTTATTAAGGACAAAATCGTAATAGAGTTTCATCAAAAAGTATTGTGGTAGCTTATGGTTATTGCATGGAGGTTGGTCAAATACCATCCACCACCGCTCCCAATTTTTTTTTTTTAATTAACTTATGGTAGCACCAATGGATGGGGAACCTCCTGCATGCATGAGAAAAATGAATGTATTCAAATGATTGGCCACAAAACCACCATAATTCATTCCCAAGGTGTGCAACTTATTTCTTAAGAAAATTTTACTTTCTAGGGACTTATCCTAGTACAACTCTCCCAAATTATTCCAAAAATATTATGTAGTGGTTTATTCATTTATATTTAATAAAATAAAATTTTGCAAGAAAATACTAATGAATCTCTTCAAATTTATATCCAATAGATCCTAGTCAATTTGCGATATTGCAATGGATTTGGATTTAGCTATAGAATCCTATAAATATTTATCTATGAGAAAATCCTCCATCTTGAGCTCCCACAATTCAAGGCTAGTGGGTGAAGCCACATAAGTGGTTTATAATTATATTGAGGAAGGAAAATTGTTTTTTGAAGGCTTGTTCAAATTTAAGGGGTTTGCTCGAACCTAATGGTTCAAATGAACCCTTTAAAACGTTCACTCGAATCTTAAGGTTCAAGCGAACCCCATGGTTCACTCGAACCATTGAAAACAATTTTTTTAATATTAAACAAGGGGTTCAAATTAACCAAGGTTCACTCAAACCCTAGAAATTAGGCCATTTTTTTGCATGTTTTCAAATTATGATTGTTGTTTTTCAACACTCATTTTCCTGTGCTCTGACAAGTCATTTTCTTGTGCAACTCTAGTGGCGACGACAAACCTCCTAGTGAACCTCACTCACCACCTACTTGGTCTTCCTCCAAGTGTGACATCCTCCAGTGCAAGGTTGTTTTTCAACCCTTTTGAATGAATTGCATTTTCTTGAAAGTTTTTGAACTTTTTTCAACAAATCCATTTTGTGCATATCCTTCAATGATGGCATTCCATGAAACCAAATTTCACCTCCTGCTTGTGTGAAAATGGGAGCTTTGTCATAGGGTATGGATGAAATTCCATGAGACCAAAGCTCACAACCTTTTCCAATATCCTCCCTCCCTGTGGGAAAATGGGAGCTTTGGAATAGGGTATAGATGACATTGACACATTGTTAATGTCGTCCACACCTTGTTCCAAAGATCCCATTTTCGCATAGGCAGGGAGGATGTTGGAAAAAGGTTGTGAAATGTGTATGTTTGATTTTAAGATTTAACAAGTGAATATATGTTATTTTGAATTTATTTGAATCTTATATGTATTGTAAGATAGAATTTACCCCCCAAAAAACAAGAAAAATTAATCCCATTTATAAATTTCAGAATAAAAAGAAATAAATATAAAGATTCACTTCAAATTTTCTCTATTTACCTCATAAAAATTATGAAAAATCAAGTCTAATGATAGCTAAAATAGTTTCCAACCCCAAAAGGATTGTTAATAATGGATATGGGTGGGAAATTTTATGTTACTAGATGATAATGTAAAGAAGATACAATAAAAAAATGGAGAAGAAGAATTGAAAGCACTACATTCTTTAAGAATAATAGTCTAAGACACCATGCATGAGCCTAACTCAAGAGGATAAATCATACTTGATATCAATAGTTACAACATCTATAATGAATATGCTATGGAAGAATGGGTTTGGGATGATCTAGATGTAAGATCTAGAAAGATATTAGATGTGAAGAGGATCCAAAACTTAAGAAAAGTTAAAAAAAAAATCAACTCAAGATATTTCAAATGGTGAAAAACCACCACATAATACAAAAGGAAACTATAAAAAGAGACAACATACTAAATTTCAAAACAATTTAACCACATTTCACATGGAATTTCTCATATTAACCTTCCTTGGTATTCTAGGGTGGGAATTTTTTTAACATGTATTATAGCATACATGGAAAAAATATTTAAGAAATAAAATTTGAGATTATAATCTCTTCAAGATACTTTGTAGCATGACACTCCTCCACCTCTTCAATAATTTCCAAAGGCAAAATATTAAAATTCAAACCTATAATGGGAAAACAAGTGCATCTATGACATGGGACAAATTATTAAAATTAACCTTTAATCCTCCTTATGTTTCTCTCAAATGTAATTCCTCCTCAATGCCTTTATCAAATTCTTGTCTTAAATAATTTAATAAATGTTCAAGAGACAAACATTAACATGGAAATGATCTACAATCTCAACAAAATCCCATACTATAACCTCTTTAATGTCATTGGTAATATCTCCACCTTATAAGAATGAGACCATGTTATCCTAGTACTCTATTATTTCTCCCAATAAATCCATTTAGAAAATCTCTCCAACCAATCATATGTGGAGTTCAATTTTTATCTAAATAAAAAAGGTAGAGTGGACCTAGATGGAAAGTAATGAGTGTAGACAAAGAAGCTATATATTTTGGCATGAATAAATCTTAGGAATCCAATTATATAACCTTTAATTATCATCCCATAATTTTTGAGTCATTCATCCCACTTCAGGTTATTAATGGAATGAAGGGGAAAAAATCATTTAAGGAGTTATGTGCCACATGATTGTATGATATAGAAAATTTTTCATATAATTTCCAATTATTAAATCATTCATGCTATAAATCCCTTGATTTGAAAAGAAACATGTTGTCTTGTTTCCTCTATGGTAGCAACATAGTTAGAGAATAATTTGAGAAGAAACATGTCTAATCTATACATGTGTGCTTTCAAATCTCAAGCTAATTTTTAACTTGTTGGCCCTTGTGATTTATTCATGTGGATCATATATTTAAGATCATTTTATATATTTAAATGTATAGTTAAAAGTTTCTAAATTTTGGCAAGATGAGTTTGTACATGACTTTTTTCATTATGTAAATTTAAAGATTTATTAATATTTCAAATTGATTTACTTGTTGCACAAACATGTTTAGTAATAAATGTATCTAGAAGTTACATTAAATTTATTTAATGTATGTATGCACAAGTGAGAACTATTATCTAGATATCTAGTGTTCATGTTTAATACATTCTAGATCATGTGCACACTTGCAAATTTATTTAGATCTATTTTAGATTTCTATTCTCTAGATCTAGATATATTAAAACAAGGTATCATTGCTCCTTTAGGTACATACATATCACACTTGTTCCACCTCTGGAAACAATCTTTGCAAATACTAATAGTGAGATTAGGAGATTGAGAGAGTCATTAACTGATGGTATAGATGTAGACATATATTCAGAAGTTTGCATGCCCATTTTACAAAGCTTAGAACAATTAAGAGATAAACTTGGACAGGCTAGTATTTTAAATCCTGATAGAGTAGCTATGATTCTTTCCCATGTGTAGGAAGAAGTACATGGTGAGGTTCCTTATAAACAAATATAGTAGTTTGTGACCCAAGAAATGATATAAAAACACTTCTTTTCTATTTTACCAAAATATACATAAGGTGAGGGGATACTAGGTCACCAAATGTGTGGATCCTCTTATGGCCCCATTGATCTACCCATGATTTCTTTCTACACATGGTAAGTATCCAAACAATGACCAACGTCCATTATATTTTGTTCAACAGTTGTATGTTGAGGTCCATTTGGGCCTCAAAGTCAACTACTTGGACATTCCACCATATATTGGTCAAGGGTGTGGCAGGATTGCCGATAGGCCCACCTATCGTCGAGCAAATATACCAGCCCCAATGTTTAGGGTATTGGCTAGTGAAAGGTCTCCTGTTCTCACCCCAACTCTAGACCCCTTAGCAGACAAGGTTATCATTGCTTCCCAAAAGGAAGCAATTGATAGTGTAGGTGACATTGTAGATGCGACCACTTAGATATCTATTGATCATGTGGGTTATTATTTGATGTCTCAACATTCGCGATACATACCATTTACAACACAAGACAAAAAAATGGATCCTTTTACAACGGTAGGCATCCCTGGACCCACACTACTCAATGGACTTACAGGAGACATGGCACACATGACTATGAATTCTTTGGATGAGGACCTCTTGGAGGCATATGCCTACATCACATCGGACTATGGGATCCCTATATACTATGTCAGAGGTCATTTGTCTCTAGGATTTTTTTCACGTCTAGGATCCCACCATTCTCATCACTCTTAGCCTAGCACTAGTGCACATTAGGATCCACCTATAGATCATTCGACTGCTATACAGACTATGCATTTTATGGAGCTGTTGATTGGTCCCGATTCATCATTGATGCCATCTCAACTGTATAGTCCCCTTGACTCATCATTTCTAGCATTCCATGCGATGGGCCCTCAGATTGACACATCGACTGAGTGTTTAGTTGATTTGGTAGAGACAACTATGGCATAGGACCTAGAGCATCTGATACCACATGATGTGCATGTGCATGTTTCAATTCTTTCTTTTTTTAAATTATTTTTAAATTTTGGTTTTAACTAGATATTCATATATTATATATGTATATATATTGTAGATGGACATGCCTCATGTTACTCTGAGCCTTGGTCCAGATCATGTACATCATCGTGACTCTATGGATGATTCTGTTGGCAATGGACATGTGAGTTTTAAATTTTTATATATAAATATGTATATGTACATGCATATGTATGTATAGATCTAGATAGATATTTAAAAATACATGTACATTCTTAAAAATAACTTTCATAAAGTTTATAATATATTATATGTATTTAACACATTTTATACATAATTTTATCTATAGGGCTCGACACATCCTTTAGAGCAGGGTTCTCATTCAGATTTTCGTTCGACTAGGAGTCAACATTCATATTAGGCTACTCTGGATCTATGAGTTGTTTATGTTCATTATATATGACTTGGGCTACATGTTTTGTGCCTTGGGGTACATGTTTTATGTTTTATGTTTTATGACTTGGGCTACATGTTTTATGTTCATTATATATGACTCAGGCTACATTTTTTAGATTGTTGATACATTGTTACAGGTACATTCGATGATCTCTAGTACATTTTCTTATATGATATACATATGTGCAATATTGATATTACCAATTTCTAAATTTGAACATTCATTTTGAGCTTGTAATGATTGTGGTTTGAATAACAATGAGATTATGATTATGATGGTCATGTGGAAAATCGTGGTTTGTCTAACATAGACAACTAGATGATATAATCTATAATCTATTCATTAGAAAACTATGTGGATTAAAGATCTTAAAAGTCTTTAGTGCTAATATTGCATCATCTACTATGGTTAGTGCATTTACTATCTCTCATACTTCTACCACTTACACTATTGATTATCATATTTCAACCATTACTAATACTAATATCCCACCACATATTTATTCCCCATCTCTACCTTTCATCCCATTTATATCCTACTCACTAATTATAACTACCTAAGATACCCACATGCCATATGATGTACTAAAACTATATACTATTCATCTACAACTATATCGCTTGTCATTAACCCTCTTACTATTAAAATTACTAAATCCACTATTAAGGTATTTATTTATACAATTTTAGGATAATTTGCACCTCAATATCTTTGTATATTTTATGTATTTACAGAAATTGAAAAATAATTATTTCAAAATTCAAATAAATATTATTATTTAAATATGGTTCACCAAGTAAAAGTGATTCATACCCTTTGAATTATCAAATCTAAGCAACCTTTTGAAGGGTAATCACAAAAAGAAAAATGTTCATCAATTTGATAATTCATGTAAATTTACTTTATTTCAATCAAATGCTCTTATGACTCTTACTAATCTTCAAAAATACATAAAAAATGTTTATCAAATATTGTTGAATATTAAATTAATCAATCTTTCTCATATTTTTCTTTTGGATCCCAGTAAACTAGAACTAAAACATAAAATAACCAATAATTTTATGATATTTATCATGTTAAGTGTCATTCTATACTATCATAAAGTTGTACAAGAAAGGTACACTATTTTTCACCAAAAATAACATATAATTAAAGTCAAAGAAATTAAAGACAATAGAAATCAATCAATTTCACCTCCTAATGGTTGATTGTAAAATTAATCAAATATATTCAAGTGAGTCATTCACATAATGTTTATGTACTTGAAACACATGAGGGAAATACCATCTAAACATATTGAAGATATAAATAAATAAACATGCTCTTTTGGGGATCATTGAATCTAACACTAAATTTTATTCTACTCCCACCATCACTCTTCCAATGACTTTTTTTTAATGAAAATTAGATACTATAGAATACTCATTATGGACCAATAAATTTATTATAGAAAATATTCATTGTTTAAATACTCATGATGTTGATATTAAACTCAAAAGTACTACAACTAAGATGAGGCCCTAATCAAAAGTAGTACAAGTAAGTTGCAAGCCCTAATATGTACCCCATCAAAAGTAATACAAGTACAAAAGAACTAGCTTCTTTAAAGGTTCTATTTAATTTCTATATAAAGGACAATACAATAATATTTTCACCTTTAAATAGATAGTCATATTAAATAGATATAAACTTTGCAATTATTGTAACAAGGTTTGCACATTATGTACATAACATAAAATTAAGCATTGAATTCTTGAATCAGTTTATAATAAATTTTCTAGCTATAAGTGGAGTTGAAATTTTAAGTGAAATCAAAGATTCTTGAACTTAAGAATTCCATAGAACAAATATTTTATATAATTAAAATTTAGGCTAAATGATTTTTAAAAACTTCACTAGGTTTCAAACAAGTATTGAAAGCATATTTATGAGTTTACATGCAAACTGAAAAAAGTGAGAGATGATGTTATAAGTGGAGTTGAACTTTCAAACATAAATCAAAGATTGTTGAACAAAATAATTCCATGGAACAAATAATTGAAATTTAGGCTCACTATAAGTGGAGATGAACTTTCAAATGAAATCAAAGATTCTTGAACAAGAACTTGAATTTAATGGAACAAATATGTAATTGGAAATATCTACTCAATTTAATGTTCCCAATGTGTTACAACCACTAATTTGTGTCCAACCAAATTTAAAACACTTGTCATCATCATATATTATAAGTAACTAAAACAATCCAGAGTTCAAACAAGTTACTATAAGTTCTCACTTGAACATGTATGTACATGTACAAGTGAACTTGAAAATCATGCATATAATCTAACTCAAACATTTTGGTTCAACCCGCTCTTAAATAACATGTAAATTTTTTTGATGGTCATCACTATCTAGTCTTTATTTTTTTCATCCACGTGCATGTGGAATTGCATGAATATGTAGGGCAGTCACAATTATTAGGTGACTATATTGATATATCTTGTTATCAACTTGATAGTCAACAAAATGAATCCCATGTTGAACAAATTTGACTTGTTTTAGATATATCCCTTGCACTACAACAAAATTTGCATGGTAATCATGAACCTGAGGTAAGACATGTGCACGTGTACAACATTTTTGTGCTCAAGGTTTGTACAATATATATTTAATGTTTTTAAGTTAATGTACACATGTACACAATGCATATATATAGTTTTAAATTCAAACTCACCTGTGGGAAATAACATTCCATCACTTATTTCAAGTTGTGTTAGCTTATTCCTCTCTTCTGTACAACACAATAAATAATAGCTAACACCTTCTATGTTTCTAGGCTTTGCTATGACTGCAAAAACATCCCCTGTACACCAAATTTACACAATAAAATTCTAAAAAATCAGAATTGTCTCTAGACTTTAAAGATCATTAAATTTATATAATATTTAAATTATTGAAAATTTACACATGCACCTTTTCTAACCAATCCTAAAATATGGTTATGATCAATTGAAATCAAAGGAATGTCTTAAAATATTTCATCCTCATTTTCGTCATGTGTGTTTGAAATGAATAGTGGCACCATACCCGATTTACTAACATATTCAAGTTCTTGGTTGTTGCATGCATGAGAGTTTCGCACAATGCACTCAATGCAAAAACAAGAGTAATCCTCATGTATAATGTCCATCCAGGTTGACTATCTGAACTCATAACACAATGAAAAGATCTTGTTTTGTCTATCCTCTTGCATCCATGCATCGATCTTCTATGCACACCTAGATACATGTACTTGCAAAAACTTATGTGAACAAACATGTGTATATATATAAATTTTAAATTTAAATAAATTTAATTTTTTGAAAATGTAATTTATACATACCCGATATCTCTCAAAACACTCTATGTGGAATATTTTGGTTTATTCTTGAAGATGTTCCAACCTCATTTGATGCAAAGTGTTTCTTGCACCATTCAAAAACATCATGTGCATCGTCTATACGATCTCCCGAATAACTCATTTGATGCTTTATTAAAGCAAGTTTGATGAAAGCTCTTGCACCATCATGGTCACCCTTTCCATGCCCACTCTCAAAGAAACTCCAAACATGTGGTATGTTGTAAATTTTATGATATCTAGATAGTGCATAAAATGGCCACGATGATTTGAATTTTTCTTCACATCCATCCGACCATACAAAATTCTTTTCAAATTTTACACCCCTGATTCTCAAATTCTCAAAAAACCATTTTGTAAAGCAATGTTGTACAAAAAGTTTGTCATTCTCTTTGTCATCACTAATATAAAAGTGATATTATTTCTTGATGGTTTGTTGTTCATGTGTACTCTCAACACCATCCAATTCCAATTGTGCATGTCGATAACACACATGAACCATAATAGTGATCTACTTTGAAAAGTAATATTTTGATTGAATCTCTTTTTGATGTACAAAAGAGTAATTTTTTGCAAAGTCAACTACAGATAGAACTGAACATTCCAAGTGGGAAATTATCTCTTAATGTTTGAAATTATTGTGCTTTCCACTTAGCATAAAAAGAATGTTGTATGCATGGTTGTATCAATTTTTGAAAATCTTCCATAAATTTCCCATTAGGTATCTCCTCTTCTACATAGTTTAACCTTGTGGATTCTTTCCCAAAATTTGTTTGAAAATTTACATACTTGTAACTCTTGCAATTTACTGTCTTTGTTAGGTTACCATCTTCATTTGTTGAAGTAAAGTTAGCCAAATTTCCCCATGTTTCACAGAGTCCTTTTATGCATTTTAATTGAGGTCCATTTTCATGATCATATAATAGATCCTTTATGAACAAACTTACCTGTTTAGGAGGTGCCTTTTGAAAAGCATAACTTTCTTCTCTCATCTTTCAAAACACCTAATAGTAGAGATCAAATTCAATATGATAATGAAAACAACAAGTTTCAAAAAACTTGTTTATCTTCACATAATATGACTTTAACCTTTCAAACATTTTTTGCCTAATCTTTATATGAGGATACATACTACAAAAGTCCATATACATCTCAAGTTGTGTTATGTCTAGCCAATGTTTAATATTTTCTTCATAAATACTAGGCCCAATCCTATGCCTCATAACATCTCTAGTATTTGATGACGGACGAGTCTGATCATTCCAAAAACTTGAGATCAAGTTCCTAACAACATCTTCAATCCTATCAAAATGGGGAGCTCTACACATAATTGCCCAATTGCCTTCAGAACTATCATCCAAAACCTTTCTCTTTTTCTCATATTTTATTAGTGTTGTTCTACTATAATCAAATTCAGTGGAAAGTGCTGACATTTTTCTTTTTATTGATATATCTTTATTTAAAACAAATGTCAAAATCACCCTTCTTGTAATGGCCTTATCCACTGATCAAGATCCTTTCCCAATGGAATCTAAACACTTTTTAACATTTTCAACAATATCTTTTTGTAGTCTCATGTGTTTCCTCTTATTTGATACAGAATGTACACCCAACAATTGTAATGACTCTTTCAACTCATTACGAAGAAGTAAACATGATAACAATTGGGTTTTTTCAAATGTTTCGAGATGATTGAAATGATCATGGATTATTCCATTTACAGATTTAGTCATTGACCTCTTACTCCTATTTTTAGGTTGGTCAGCATAACATTTTAGTTTCTCCATATCCATTTCAAGTAAATGATCTAAATTTCTATAAGAAATTTATTTCCCCACCTTTTTAGCTACTTTTATATGCTCATCCATACTAGTAGAAGGAAGTGATCCTGACCCCTCTCTAACATGCATTGTTTGAACTTGGGCCTCCTCCCTATCTTCAAGGTCCATGTGTTCTTCAGTTGATTTGATTGGTCCAATATCTAGATTTGGCTCGACTTCTTCTTGAGAACTTCCTGCTTGTTGAGCCATTTCTACATGTCACAAAATATTGTGCAAAGAAAGTGAGAGATGATGATATTTAAGTGGAGTTGAACATATGAAATAAAATGAAATCAAAGATTCTTGAACTTAAGAATTCTATGGAAAAACTGCATTTAAAAATAGATGATAATAAATTATTAGGCTCTGAATGAAGAATATAGGATAAGGGTGATAAGTGGACACTTAAACTATGGATTAATGGCATGGATTGTGTTAGGTGACTTTTGATGGTGAAGGTAGGTGGATGGAGGATGAAAGCTTATGAATGGTTGGTATGGAGGAAATTGATGAATTTTATTTTCAAGTCTAGGGCTTTTTGGGCTTGATAGGTTGCAGATTAATTGGAATTCAACTTGACTAAGGAGCATATCAGGGTAAATTGTAGAGATGGTGGTGAGGTCTAAATGATAATGCAATGGTTAGGATGAAAATGAGGATGAGAAGTTTGACTTGGAGATGATGTGGACAACTTGACTTGGAGGACACGTAGATTTTTTTGTTTTTGAAATGTTTCTAATGTTTTTGGATTTTTGACTCTTCTTGTTGACCAAATTTGAGGTGATTTTGTGAAGTGTGATTATGGAAAACACTATAAGTAGTTTGAAAACACTTGTCTTTTGTCTTCAAATGTGTAAAAATGTTTAAATGGGATTGATGGACAATCCAAACTAGGATAGGATGTGCAAGCATGGAATGGATTGACGAATGATGGACTAGGATAGGACATGGAGGATTGGAATGGATTAGTGGAAGGTTGGTTTCCCTTGTCAAGGTTAGGATAAGGGTGATAAGTGGACATGTGAACTATGGATCAATGGCATGGATTGTGTTAGGTGATTCTTGATGGTGAAGGTAGGTAGACGGAGGATGAAAGCTTATTGATGGTTGGTATGGAGGAAATTGATGGATTTTCTTTTCAAGTCTAGGGATTTTCGGGCTTGACATGTTGTGGATTAATTGGCATTCAACTTGACTAAGGAGAATATTAGGGTAAATTGTAGAGATGGTGGTGAGGTCTAAATGACAATGCAATGGCAAGGATGAAAATTTTGACTTGGAGATGATGTGGACAACTTGACATGAAGGACATGCAGATTTGTTTTTTTTTTAAATGTTTCTAATGTTTTTGGATTTTTGACTCTTCTTGTTGATGTTTTACTATTCTTAAGAGTGTCCAATTCTTGTCTCAATGTTCTAAGCTCATCCAAAATGAGATCATTTGTTGGTGCAGGTTTTGATGTCTTGGAAGATTGCTTGTAACCTAGTTGTAAATAAAAGGGCCTATGATCTTTGATTCTAACATCATTGTTTGTTTTGGGATGTTTAGATTCACTAGATTTTGGTCATTCATTCATTGTGAGTAGTAATATGTCAAAGTCCGAAGTAATTTTGATTCCTTCATCAGCAAGGGCTTTGAAGTATTGTTGAGGGTTATGTTTGACTACCTCCGTAAGAAGTTTAGTGAATCTATTATCATTAAGAGCTTCATTTATAGTGGACTGTGTTAATTCTTCATCCTCAATTTCACTTGTTTCACTAGTTGCAACACTAGCATGATCTTCCCCATCAAAGTATTTTCCCCAAGGTTTCCCTTCTTCTTGAAGCATTTTTGCTCATGTTTGAGGGGTCATAGGCGATTGTTCTTATTTTCAACCCAAGATAATGTATGAAACCTAAGACTAGGATGCAAAGAAAAGGATATGATTCTAAGATGGGATATGAAAATGGTATGATATGATGTGATAAGCTAAGAATGCAAGATCTCAAAGGCAACTCTAGGTCCAAAGTTTGTTACGATGCAAGGCTTGACTTGTGTTATGATGAATAAACACAAGGGACCAATGATCAAGAGAGGTATGTAGGAGATGATGGACTCCAAAAGGATTTCCCTACTCAAGGATGATAAACCTTAAGTGATGTGGGTGATAGATAGCCAATGGGTTTATTTTGAGACCTAGGAAGAGTAGTTGAAGTGCAAGCTAAGGGTTCTATTTGATCAATGATGAATATGCAAAGGACTAAATTTATGGAACATGCAAAGGTTAGGTGAGATGATCTTGATATGCAAGGGGTTGTACATGCAATAATTAGGTGGAATGATATATGTATGCAAGGACTATGTGATGTGATCTATGTATGCAAGACTAGGAATATGTAAGGACTCAGATGAAAGGGCTATCAATATGCAAGAACTATATGGGATGGAAATACTAGGTGGAATGAAAGGATTGAAAAATTAGAACTAAAGGATGATAGCCCCAAGAAATCTAAGTGATAGGTGCATGTCTTTGTTGTTTGATGTTTTGGGATTTCGCAAGGTTTAAGGTGTTTCCAAGTACTAGGTGTGATGTTTGTTTGAGGTCTAATTTTAAACACACATGCAAGACATAGTAGAAAAAATGTTTGATTTTAACAATACAAGCACAAATTCTAAGGTTGACAAGGACTATATTCATTGGATTCCATGTGGGTTTCCTCAACCGCACTTATTCTTAAAAGGTGCCTTAGAAGCTTGGCCACACTGGCTCCCCCAACATGACACTCACTTCTCATGTCAAGCAAAGCTTCCAGCCCTCATGGCTCTCCCATGATAGACTCCTCACGTCTACTAAGAATTGGGAGAATGTGGATTCCTTGGAAACGATCGTTGTTGCACCAACGAATAGAAGGGATCTTGGATTTCTAAAACAAGAGGGTTCTAGTGAATACTCGGGAAAATGGCACCTCACGAGCGTATAACAAGCCACTTAAGACTTTAACCACTCTACTAGGGGCTCTTATACCTTTAAATTAAAGGGTAGGTACCTATTTTCAAATGGAACTACACAGATAAGGACTACATACCATGAGGACTTGATAGTGTAGTCTCATCCTTTTATATACCAGCCCGAGCAAAAAATTGGTTGGAGTCTTTCCCTCTTGCGAGGCAGACCCCTCAAAGGTATTAAACACATACAAAGAGGATGGGTTTGGTTTTTGATCACCAAGTTTGTACAAGGTGAGAGCATACTCCCTACCATCTCAATCATAAAAAACAGTGTTTAATCACCCCATAATTAAATCTATATGATGGAAGACAAATGTTCATTTTAAAGAACCAATCGAAATGTGTTCTAAGCTAAAAGATAGTTGGTTTCAAAATCAAGTCTTCAATCAATCGTCTTGCACCAAATTAGTTAGTAGTTCCAATTTTTAGTCTTCGACAAGGTGTCCCGAAGTAAAAATATGCAAGAGTAGTGTGTAGTGTAATGTGGAGCATGGTGGGGAAAATGAGAGGAAAACCTCCTTAAATAGATGTTTTTGAGGATGGAGATATTGAGAGAAATGAATGTGGGACAAAATATTTGTAAAAAGGAGATTTTAAAATCCCATATTGCGTAGTAAAATGAGATACATGTAAGTGAAAATGATAAAAGGAAAACAAATGCACGGTGAATGATTAAATGAACTGACTAAATGCATTTCTAAATGTGAATGAAAATGATTTAATAATGTTTTATTATGGGTTTAATGGAAAATGGATTATGTAATGACTTATGTAACATTGATTTTAATCTTTTAAATGATGATTTATGAAAATGCAATGAAAATTATTGTCGAAATGATATCATGATTAATGATTTAAAACAGTTTATGAATGATCATGAAATGTTTATGATTTATTATGCACTATGAATGGTAATGAGATGATAATTATTTAATATTTTAATGATATAATAATTTAATTATTCATGCAAATGAAATGATTAATGATAATTAGTTTATTATGAAATGATATTTGATGGTTATGATAACAAATTTATTATGATAATGAATGATTATTCTTTATTATGGAAATGGACGTGAACGATAATGCAAACAAACATGAATGATAATGAAAATGGACATGAACGATAATGCAAATGGACATGAAAGATAATGCAAATAAATATGAACGATAATGCAAATGAACATGAACAATAATGCAAACAATAATGAAAATGGACATGAACAATAATGCAAACAATAATACGATGATTGCGAGGAAAAATTTGGGTGTCTATAGTTTCTTGGATTTCACATGTTTACATGATAGTTTTATTTCATACTATTCATGAGCTCACTATATATATCTAAAAATATTCAACTTGTATTTATGTTCCTTTTGATTGAATATTTTATAGATATTATAAACTCAAATGATGTTACAAAAGCTTTCCAATGCATTATTTTTACATTTATATTTTTTTAAGATTTCTACTAATATTTGAAGTTCCTTTTTGTTATTTTTGAGACACCTTAAAATCTATACTTGATAATCAAAAGAATTCCTTGGAATTGATGGAGGAAATTGAGAGGGTTATGTTATGCATTTTATTCAACATAAAATTTACCGTGCATAATTTATTTACTAGACGAGTGTTTGGAGGTGTCGACAAATTCAAAATTTCTAATAATTAAAAAATGATTCAACATAAATGAAAATAAAAGTGATTTAATTTTGAACTCAAATTGCTAAAAAATTAAAGAAACTTGCCCCTTCCATGTTATAGAGAAATGATTCATTAAATTAAAATTACCCCAAATCAACAAAAATACACTCACACAATAATTCTATCCTATTATGAAGAAATAACACACATTACTTATTACTATTTTTCATCAAAAATATGAGTGTGTTACAACAACAACACTATTATATTTTCATGTTTTAATGCAATTGAATTTATGCATGCTAGTGACTAAGCTTTAGACTTGTTACTATCAAACTATAATTCAATCATGTTATAACATAATAATGTTATGGTTTCCATAAAATTAGCATGTTATTAGATAGTGTGGTAAGTCTATGAGCCTCTTTGTACCTAAGTAGATAGTTGATAGTATTTAAATATTTTATTTTTCTTCTAAGGTATCCCATTATGGGAGGTCATTAGGATTTGTTGTTGGCCTTGTCGTTGCACCAAAATATTGATCCATGAATGCCCGATACAAGCTTCAGTTAAGATACAACAATCCCCCCCTCAACGTCACTCGAGGGGTTCAAACCCATGACTGGATCTGATACCATTTGTTGGCCTTGCCGTTGCACCAAAAGATCGACCTATCAATGCCCAATACAAGCGTTAGTTAAGATGCACGGGAGGCGGTTAAACCATGTCGCGAACCCAAAGGGAGATGCTAGCGGTTAGTCCAACATTTGTGTCTCAACCTCTAGTCCTTATATTAATACCACAAAATCTAATTTTCAAGTTGTGAACCCCAATCCTATTCCTGCACAAATACAACAAACAAACACATAGTTAGGTTCATATGCAAGATAAAACAAGGATTCCCCATGAAATCCATTTACTATGCTCAAAATAGGAAAAACAAGAAAAAAACATGAAAAGCTAAAGAAATCCTAATTAAGCATGCAAACTCTTGATCCCATGGGGGAATGGGTACAAATTGGTGTGCCAAAATTGGCCCTTTCACAACTCATTTGTTGCAATGTTGATGGTTTGTGGATGATTGAATCTCCTTGATGACATTTTGGCATAACCTCGCTATGAAATAAGCAAAATTAGCTCTCAATCTGAAGAGAGTAACTTTGCTCAAATTGTGGGTGATAGAATGAGAGGAAGAGTCTCTCATTTCTAGATTTCCAAATTGGAAGAAAGAGTGAAATTGAGCAATGTGGGATCATTCAACATCCAATGGCCAAGTGCCACTTGTCAAGATATGAATGGTTGAAGGTTGTGCACATTTTGGTCAATGTGCATGATAAATGCTATGAGATTCAAATTTGAAATTTGAATGTGACATGTTAGAGGGAGAAAGAAATGGAGTTAATGTCACTTGGCTCAAGGCCAAGGACATGTAAGATGTTGGGAAAGTTTGCCTCAATTTTTTGGTCTTTCTCCTTGAAGACTTAGGTGATTTATTCATGTTTCTGGCCTTTACTGCCATATCGCTGCAAGCTTTCCTTGGTTGCGTGGTTTACCACTATATCGTGGGCCAGCTTGCTTAGTTTGGTGGTTGGGTGGTGTTATTGCCTTACCATGATAGTCTTCTTCTAGACTGGCGGTGGGGTGGTGAGTGGTGCTAGTCTAACATGCATTTACCTCCCTACTATGGAAGGTGCTCGGAGAAGCCATGGTGGTTGCGGTGGACGACTAGTGGTCGGCGAATGTGGTTATCGCCATACCGTGGGTAGTGATATGTCTCACCACGGTGCCATGGTAAGATCGTTGGCGGTCTTCCTAGGGGTCACCGCCCTACTACGGGGTGGCTTGGCGACCCCCGTGGTAGCACGGTTGACCATTAGTGGTCTATACTGGGGGTCACTGCTTTGCCGCGGGTGTCTGGTGGTTGGGGCCCGGTAGCGCGGGGTGATCAAAGATGGAACTTGGGCGGGCTTACCGCCACACTGCGGGGTGGCCCATTGTGCTCGGTGGTAGCATGATGAAGACAAGGGTGAGCTCACGTGATCTCACTACCATAACATGAGGTGAATCGAATAGGGTTGCGGTAGCATGGTGGAGACAAGGAATGAGCTCGGGTGGGATGACCACATTACTGTGGCCCTGTTGACTGAGCTCAGCGGTAGCGCACTTGGAGGCCGAATGGTCGAAGTGGGCTCACCGCCATACCGAAATGGTTGTTTGGACTCAGTGCAGTTGAGCGGTAGATGGAAGAGGTGAGCTCTAAGCTCGACTGACTGGCTTGACTGAGTTTGACCAAAGGTCAAAGGAAGCGAATGAATAGAAATGTGACACATGGCTCACTGTCAGGATGTTGATTGGCTAGAAGCCAAAATAGTGTATGACAGTTATGGTAGGCCGAGTTTTCAACTGAAGACAGGACCTGATTGAGGCAAGGAATTGAATGCCTGGGCAGCCTAATGTAAGAAGATTTGTCAGTGTATATCCTAAGGATAGTTGATGATTTGGACAGGCAGAACAAGTTGGTGCATGGTATGAGATTAAGTAATCTTGTGTGCTTGTAGAAGAAAAAAGAGCACATAGAGAGAGAGATAGGGAGAGTGTTCAAATGGTCCTGACTATGAACACTTTGACTCTCAGCTCTTCAAAGATGTGAACCTATGGAGGCCATGTGGTTGGGCTGGCCATCAGGCTGGCTATGATAGTCATTTGCGAGGAACTGAAGGGAATCTACATGATATGTCATTGAGGACATTGTAATCATGTGAAGTTTATGTTTTGTGTTGCTTGTGTATTTCTCCAGATGAACAAGATGTGACTCATGTATAGGCTATGAGCCTGAGATTGTATTGTAACTATTTTCTATTGTTGAATAATAGAATGGCTCGATCGTTTGGAGTGTGGGATTTTTTACTTCGAAAGGTTTTCCCCACTTATATATGTGTGTCTACATGTTTGTCTTTCATGTTGTTAGATTATGCTATCTTGAATCTGTGCCTGTGTTGAATCTGTTATAAGTTTTTCTCTTACTTCTCTCATAGGATCAATGGGGGATCAACTATACCTGCTTCCGCTTTATGGCATATATTTTTGTGTCTTTGAAGTGATAAAAATGAAAATCACTAAGGCACTATTGTCTTAGATGTGTTCTATGATGAAAAAATTGAATCTGTATCCCCAACAAGTGGTATCAGAGCTGGTTGAAGGAGGTCAAGGCTTGATGATACCAAAAAGTGGTGTCAAAGCCTTCTCCTGGTTACTAGAGTTCTGGGTATTTCTCCTGTGTTGATTTCTTAGCCCGACAAGCTTGAGGAAATCTGGAGAAATCGGTTGGTGATTGATCCTTTGATGAGTGGAAGTTCTTGCTTTTTTGATTCAACACATAGTTTTGAAAGAGACTGGAGATGACTGGAGTTGATTGTATTGTGGCAATATGGTCCGAGGCTCTTGGCTCGAAATAAATGTTCCTGATGCAAAGGGCGTGAGATGTGCTTGTGGTTGTGTTGTAGTGAAGTGTGGTTTCATACTGGGTGTCTGTGTGAGAGGCTCCCTAGTGGTATGGAGTTGTTTGTGTTGTTGTTCATCCATGAAGTTGTGCACTTGTGCTAGGTGTCTTGACTTAGCACTGAAGGCGGTTTCTCTGCTGCTCTAATTGCATGGAGGCTATGAAGTTGATCCTGGTGGTCTGCAACTTTTGAATAGTCTGGCTCTCTCGTATGCTTGTGCATGACTGTGCTTTTTGGAATTGGTCTAAAATGGACTTGCTATTCCATTCTTATCTATGTCTTGCACTTGCATGTTTTAGATTCATGTCTTTGGCTCTGGAGGTGTTTTTTTATTTGTAGATTTTTCTAAATATTCTATGATGCATATTCATATTTTTCATTGTTCTGGTTAACCATGATGGTTGTGTGTAGACTCCTGAGTCATCCAGATGAGCAGTGGATAAGATGCATTGGTGTTTTATAAACACTATGGTTTTGAAGGTTTTACATGGTCAAGAAACTTGTGGAGTGTGGAGCTATTGTTCAGCTATTTTCTAGACCCTGGCTTCTGGGTGTGATTGGATGAGATAGATGCAATTGAACATGGTTTGAGGAGGTGTATTGTCTTCTCTACATGAGAGTGTTGGTATGTGTTTTCATTCAACATTCTTGTGGTGTTGCTTGATG
This sequence comes from Sequoiadendron giganteum, assembly GCA_007115665.2. NCBI lineage: Eukaryota > Viridiplantae > Streptophyta > Pinopsida > Cupressales > Cupressaceae > Sequoiadendron > Sequoiadendron giganteum. The sequence goes on along the minus strand of CM021107.1, from coordinate 109,683,104 downwards.
GTTTCCTAGACTATGGTGCTTGAGTTGTGGACGTGTTTGGAAAATCAGATTTGTTGCTGATCTAGTGTTTGAGTCAAGTTGTCTATGTGGGTTTTTCCTTTGTTTATCTCAATTTTGCAGTTTCCAGTGTGATGATAGATTTGCAGGTTCATTGGTTGCATCCATGAGTTGTGCAATGTTTTGGGCTATCCTTACCTACATGTTTGCTATGAGACAACTAGGGAGTGGACTATCAATATCCATGAGGTTGTAATAGTGTGGTGCAGATCTGTTAGCTAGCCTTGTCTGTGGTCACTTGTGCATTGGCATGGATATTTTGAGATGAGAGGATGGAAAACATTGGAGTACCTAAATAGTCAGTGATGGCGACCTATAGCATGAGAATCATGATGTCATGGAGAGCTTGTTGGACTGTCTAGTGCAAGCTTTTGACAGTGATGGGGTGGTCAGTCATGGTGCTTGGAGAGCTTGGTGTCACAGTTCGGTGGGAGCTTTAGCAGTGACTGTGGATTCATCACTTGGTGGTGAATGATCTTCTTTGCTATTGCAGATGCTTCTTGAGGAATCTTAGATCCTGTTGCTGCAGAAGAGTTCTTTCGCATCTGCATGGTCACTATTTGAAGGTGTGTAGCTTCTTGGAGCCATGGAGGACCCTGGTAGTCTTTGGCTAAGATGTTGGTGGTGCTTGACAGGTGATGTTGGTTTATAGTTTGTTTTCTTCATGTAATGGTATACTCTTGCTTGTGCATTAGATTTTTGGCATGTTGCTTTGCTCTTGAGACCATGGATAGTTCACTTGAAGCATGTTATCTCCTAAGGGGGATGTGTAAGATCATGGTGTCATGATAATTTCATGTTCAGCTAGTTTGGAGCTTTGATAGTGGTCTAGGGTTTCTTTATGTTTTGAGTACTTTGGTCATTTGCTAGTGGACTTCATGATACATGCAGCAATGACAGGTGTTGGTGCTCATGGAAGCATGCAGAATAAGGTGAGGCTGGAATTCTTTTGAGAATGTTGTTGTTACAGTTAAAAGTCTGAGTAGCCTACACCTTGGTTGAATGCGAGTTCAACAAAGACCATGAAGGAGAATGCTCTTGGGTAAGTCACAGTGGCTTGTATATCTTGGAGGAGCATCTTTTCTCCTCTTCTTGGTCTACTCGGTAGTGAAGTTTATTTAAAAGGTATATTCCCATTATAGCTTTCAGATATGTGTTATTCTTTATCTTTCATGGATATGAATCTTGAGTTGTTTTGAGATTTTGGAGGATTCATAATGAAAGGTGGACAACATTGTGTATCTCCTTCTTCTTTTGAGGACTAATAGGGGATGGTTATATGGGTTAGTCTGATCTTCTTTGAGATGCTTACATTCTGTTGGATGTTGTTAAGGCTTTCCCTTTGGGATGTGAAGAAGATCATTCTTGACACAGCTGACATTTAGAAGTGTATGTAGGAGGATGCTACATGTTATGATTTGTTGTTTCTCTCTTTTCTGGTCTTTTTTCTTCCTGATTGTTCATTTGAATTTAGATGTTTGTGGAGTTGTGGTGTTTCCTTCTTTAGTCGGATATGGAGCCTTGGAAGAATGTGGAAGAGTGTTGAGAGAAATGTTTCTTCCAACAAGTGGTTGCAAGTTGTGCAAATCAGTGTGGATGTTCCTTGGAACTACATCGTTACATTTTTCTATGTGCAGGATTGGTGGACTTAGTATGCCTGGATAACTTGTGATGATGCTTTGTTTGCATTCATCTAGATAGTACCTTTGTAGTGGGAGTACCTGGATGTGTTTGGTCTTTAGAGACACATGGTGCTTGTTTTCGCTATTATTGGGTTGGCTGTGTGATGGCATGAGTTTACTGATGGTCATACCTTTGAGGTATGGGTGTTTGGATTAGCACGAGCTATGGGTGCTGGTTTTTTAGTCATGTGGGTTTGATCAGTTGGATGGGGGAAATCAGTTTTATGGTTGTTGTTCTAGCTAGTTGGTTTATCTTGTTCTGGAGTTTTGGTTCTAGTTTCTATGTTCACATTGTGCCTTGTTGCTGCTATTGTGGTGCCTTTTCTGCTTGAAGGGTCTGATGCTTGTGTTCCGGAGACTGGCACATATACGCCTTGGCTTGTTCCTTTTCTTGTGTTGGATGTTTGGAGTTGTAGCCTGATATGGTGGACATTTTTTGAATTTCATTGTAGGAGTTTTGGTTGGAGCATGGTAGATCATGGTTTGGTCCTTGTTCGAGTTTTGGAGGAAGCCTGAAAGTCTTCGGCAAGTGGGAGATTGTTGGGAAAGTTTGCCTCAACTTTTTGATCTTTCTCCTTGAAGACTTAGGTAATTTCTTCATGTTTTTGGCCTTTACCACCATACCGCTGCAAGCTTTCCTTGGTGGCACGGTTGTGCGGTTTACCACTATACTACGAGCCACCTTACTTGGTATGGCGGCTGGCAAGTGTTATCACCTTACCGCGATAGTCTTCTTCTAGAATGGTGGTGGCGCGGTGAGCGGCGAGAGTTTGACAGGTGTTTACCTCCATACTGCAGATGGTACTTGGGGAAGCCGTGGTGGTTGCGGTGGACGGCTAGCGGTCAGTGAATGCGGTTACTGCCATAATGTGGGCGGTGAGATGTCTCACCACGATGCCATGGTAAGACCATTGGCGGTCTGCCTGGCGGTCACCATCGATCCGCGGGGTGGCCTGGTGGCCCCCACAGTAGCACCGTTGACCGTTAGCGATCAGTGTAGGGGGTCACCACTTTGTTGTGGGTATTTGGCAGTCGAGGCTCGATAGCATGGAGTGATCAGAGATGGAGCTCAGGTGGGCTTACCGCCACACTGTGGGGTGGCCTATTGTGCTCGGCAGTAGCATGATGAAGACAAGGGTGAGCTCAGGCAAGCTCACCGCCCTATTGTGAGGTGACTTGGACAGGGCTGCAGTAGCACGGTGGAGACAGGGAATGAGCTCAGGTGGGCTCACCGCATTACCACGAGCGGGTCGACTAAGCTCGGCGGTAGCGCACTTGGAGGCCGAATGGTCGACATGGGCTCACCGCCATACCGCAATGGTTGTCTGGACTCGGTGCGGTTGTGCAGTAGATGACAGAGGTGAGCTCGGAGCTCAGTCGATTGGATTGACCAAGTTTGACCAGAGGTCAAAGGTAGCTAACGAACAAAAATGTGACACGTGGATCAAAGTTAGGATGTTGACTGGTTAGAAGCCAAAACAGTGTATGATAGTTATTGCAAGCCGAGTTTTCAGCTGAAGATAGGACTCGATTGAGGCAAGGAATTAAATGCTTTGGTGACCCGATCCAACAAGATCTGTCAATGTATATCCCAAGGACAGTTGATGATTTGGATAGGCAGAATAGGTTGGCGCACGATATGAGATTCAGTAATCTCATGTGCTCATAGAAGAAGAAAGAGCGAATAAAGAGAGAGATAGGGAGAGTGTTCGAACGGTCCTTACTATGAACACTTTGTCTCTCAGTTCTGGGAAGATGTGAACCTATGGAGGCCGTGTGGCTGGGCTGGCCATCAGGCTGGCTGTGACAGTCATTTGTGAGGAGCTGAAGGGAATCTACCTGATATGTCATTGAGGACATTATAATCATGTGAAGTTTCTATTTTGTGTTGCCTGTATATTTCTCCAAATGAACAAGATGTGACTCCTATATAGGCTATGAGCTTGAGATTGTATTGTTACTATTTTCTATTGCCAAATAATACAATGGCTCGATCTTTTGGAGTGTGGGGTGTTTTACTTGAAAAGGTTTTCCCCACGTATATCTGTGTGTCTACATGTTTTTCTTTCATTTTGTTAGATTCTACTATCTTGAATCTGTTATAAGTTTTTCTTTTACTTCTCTCAGGGGATCAATGGGGGATCAACTATGCCTGCTTCCGCTTTATGGTAGAATTGTTTGTGTCTTTGAAGTGATAAAATTTAAAATCACTAAGGCACTGTTTTCTTAGACGTGCCATATGATGACATAACCGACTCCATATCCCCAACACAAGAGGCCTTAAATGCCTTGTTGGAAGTACCCATCCCCTTTTGGAGGGATTTTTGAATTGAAAGAATATTCCACAAAAGATGCCCTTTTGAATGGAAATTGATGAATTAATAAATCAAATTAATTTATTTATTGTGCAAGTTGCAAGATATAGAGGATTGGAGTGATTAGGATTAGCATTAATCAGGATTTGATTAATTAAGAGGGGGATTAGCTGATTTGACCATTTTGACTTGGATTTCAGGATTTAAATAAATCAAAATTAGAGGAAAAATGATTTTTCGATTTAATTAAATAAAGATTGATTTATTTAATTAAAGGGGGTGATTTTAGATTAAATAAAGATTTATTTAATTTAAGAAGACGACTTTAGGGATTAACTAAATAAAATGATTTATTTAATTAAAAGGGGGATTATAGAATTAATTAAATGAAATTGATTTATTTAATTAAGAGGAGATAATGACTTAATTAGATAAAGTTGATTTATTTAATTAAGAGATGAAGAGTGATGAATTTAATCAAATACAAATTATTCAATTAAATGACTAGCAAATGAGATGATTCAAGACGAAATGGTGTTAGTAAGATCAGGATTAGGTGCATGTATATTTTACGTGTCTACACAAGCTATAAAACAACATATATATAAATTTCAACACTAAAATAATTTAATTTTTGGCTTGGAACATGTTAGAATAGACATTAATTAGAACAAGATAGTTACAACAAAATGCATCTCTTTCACATCTTAATATTTTTAAATGGGCACAATCATATAGAACTCATTTATATGAAACCTAGTGATAACTTGTAGATTTTAGTTTTATAGAACTCATTGAGGATGTGCATTTGAGTTTTCATTTTCATAAAATTGAAATGAGGAACCTTCAATTTTCTTATATATCAATTATTTGATGCATTTTTCCTTGCTGCTAGAAAAGACATTTGATGAACCCACTATTGTAAGTAAGAAAATTTACCCATATTTGACGAGAGAGAGAGAAGAAATAAGCATGTACCTTGTTTCCTTCTATTATAATTTTTCAAGTTTTGTTTGTGCCTAATTTGTTCTTTTTCTTTTGAAAAATTTTGTTGAGCCTTATTTTTTCTTTTTGCGTGTTCTCCCATTTTCTTCTTCAAATTAAAAATGAGTCAAAAAAAATTTTCCTCCAAAATGCAAAAAATCTTTGGCAAAAGAGTTGTGAAAAACTTGCAAGAACAGTCACCTCATAGATAATTTCTTCAATAAGAAATGCAACAATAAAAAGAAGATTTATAACTTTCTGAAAAACTTACTCGTTTTTCACTTGGAAATTGTCGCCTTTCTCTTTTTTATAGATTAATGCCCACATGCCCACAAGCATGAGGGTTATAGTCTTCTCCGAGCTCAAAAAAATGTAAATAAACCCTAAAAAATGCATTTAAATTTTGTATGTATAGGGCAAGGGGTTTGATCGAACCCATACTGGGGGGTTCAATCGAACCCCCTAACCAAGATTTTATACATTATTCTAAATGGGTTCAAATGAACATATGTTCACTTGAATCCATGTTCGAGCGACTTCTCTTTGGGGGTTCATTCGAACAGTGGTTCGAGCAAACCCCCCATTTCCCCCTGTCTCCCAAAAGGCTAGTAAATTTTTGTAAAAAAATGTCTTTCAAAGCTCAATTTGAGGATGAAAATGGAGAGAAATTCAGAGACCCAACTAGATAATGATAGTCCTTAGAATGAGCTATCCATCGAATATAATTTTAATATTTTTTAGTTTTATTATGTATTTTAGTTTTTAGTTTTATTAAACATAGGTTTTTCATGAAAAATCAAGCTCTTTGTTTTGCACATGTGGAAAAATAATAGATTATCAAAATAAAATTTTGAAAAATATGTTCAGGCTGGGTATTGATGTCCTTGATCCATTAAAAAAAAAAATTAATTTCAATACATACAAAAAAATTTAAGTTGTATACAGTCCGCCTATGTTTGAATTGTAATTGGTTTGACTTCGAAACTTGACTAAGGAAAAAATATTTAATAAAACACTATCAAACCAAATGAACTAGTTAGATATCATAGTTACAAATCTAAATTCGAAAAAAATAGAATTTAATCCTTCATACAAAAAACTTATGTTGTATACGGTGAGCATCAATCCTTAAAAATGTTGTTTACTGATAAAAACTAGTTTTCGAAGGAGATGGAAAAAAAGTGCAATCTGATTCCAATTTTTTTGAAAAAAATATATTTAGAATCTATAGACAAAACGTCACAAATCACTAGTTTGCATTTAATCTTCAAATTCCTCACAGTTTGGCCACTATAGGAGCTTGAAAGTGAAGATTTAGTTAAAAAAATTCAATTCAGTGTCTAGTTTGCCCAAAAATTGTAAACCAGTATTGTGGGATCACCCTAGTATCTATAAATTTCTCCATCTATGTTTTTGATGTGTTTTCCATTTTATTGCAACAAGGTCTTCTTCTATGCAAGCTCCCACTCAACCTAAGATTAACTTACACAAAATAATTCTCTAATTCCTAGGAACTAAGGTGATCAAGCTCTAAAATTAAATTAAAAAAAGTAGAGGTGTAGAATATTCTTCCTACACTAATCTATGAGAGGAGTTACATGCAAAAAATTAAATTGATCATATAGTTATAAGGAAATAAATATTGAAGAAATATACCATAACACATTGATTTCAATGTTGGGAGAACCTTTATTTGGAAAAATAATCCCAAATTCTAAATAAACTCAAAGTATTATTTGGAATTCAATGGTTGGAATATACTTGCAACATCTAAAAATTTATAGGAGTATCACCAACAAGATATTTGGAGCAATTCTAGAAACATGACTAATATCTACAAAACTCACTATGAAACTTACATCTCAAGAACCCACTAAATGGGAGAAGCCATACATGTAACCATCACATGGTAATAAAGAAACCATGAGATAAAGAACCCAAATTTTGGTTCCAAATTTTTTTAATCAAATTTAATGTCCAAATCCCAAAGATGATTCCATGGGCTAAAAATAAAATATTTTGTAAACTTGTTATAAGATCATCATAATCCACTCAACATCTTGGGTACTCTATTTTGGCTCCATGATATTTATTCAAATATGCCTCATGGCGTGTCATATTATGCACCATAAGCTGGTCAACAATTGTAACTCCCTCTTATATCTCTCTTGCGTGTTGTTTAAATGCTCTTATATTTCTAATGTAGAAAGCCCTAGCTTCTAGAGGCCACAACTTTTGATTTGGGAATTCAATTAAGCCTTCTTTTCTAAATTGAATATCTTGAAGAGATCCATGTCATTGCAATTATCTTTCTCCATTTAAGTCCTATTACAACATTTTTGTAAGACATGTAAAGACATTTCTATTAGAGATAATGCTTAATCAATTTTTGTGGAGATTTTGATTTTATGTTTTGCTATAATCAATAGGGTAATAATTTTTTATGGAATTGGCTATCAAATAGGCATGAATTTATCGACTAATAGCCAAAGTTGGATGTTGAACATGTATTATAAATAATAGGGATATCTACTCAAGCATATAATAGTTTGTAGGTATATTATGTGGTTTCTTGAATAATTCTTGAACTTGATTCTATTATGTGATAACTTATAGAGGTCAAGAAGGGTAATGTGTCAATTCCATTGAGGTACGAATCTTGTATTCTCACATCATAGTACTTGTCCTAAAACCATAAAACCAAATTTTTTTACACAATCCGTTTTTCTTCTTGTGATCATAGGCTTAGAGATACAATCTTGAGAAATAAAGAGTATTTCAAATAGGCATGAATTTCCTCATTTTACAAATTGCATAGATGTCTACCTCATGAGATTGAAACTCTAGTTCTAAAATAGGGTTGGACTTACTTTAGCGTGGCTAGTGTTCTTGCAAGATCTCTTTTAAACACACTATGTTGGTATTGTTAGTAGATAGGGTCAAAAATAGAATTTTAAAATTTCCATATTGTAACAATGTGACAATTGTTTTCTACAAGTCTTTTATTTTTTATTACCATTAAGGTATTTTAGAGCATATCTACTATTTGAATTTTATTTTGTTAAAAGTGCACATACCTTAAAGTCTAATAATGATTGTAATGGTGACTGTGTAGGCAATATTATATTATAGAAAAAGAAGTAGTTGTTATATTGAATGAAACAAGGAGACTAGTAGGGCCCACATGTCACACCATCAATCAATGCTTAGAGTGTGCAAGTCAAGCTGAGCTATCATGCCATCTATTGATTCAAAGTTTTGTCACAAATAAAAATTGCTAGTTGAAAATTACCTACGAAATACGTAATTATTATCAATTAAATAATGAATTGATAGAAGAGGACGAAGAACAATTTATAAAAAATAAGAAAGATAAATAAATTTATCAAAAATATTTTAATTCAAAATAAAAATTAATTATTCTATTTATCATTATCCATTAAACCAAATTCAAATCAAAGAACTAACTCTAAAGAACCTTGACAAACAAATGATAATTGTCACATTCGACATTTTTAAACCATGTATAATTATTTTATTTATCACTATCATTAAACCAAAACATTATAATGAAGAAAAACAGTTTTTCCTCATCTCACTAACAAATCATGGAATGTTATTAAAACTCACAATTATATCCATAAGTTTTTTACATTATGTGAAAACAATTTCATATTCATTATTGTAGTAAGCTTTTTGCATTCTGTGAAAACAATCTCATATTCACCATTTAGTCTATTGAGTGACCAAATTTTAATCTTGACAAGAATTCGGGTATATGCTCTTACATATGCAAATGGGCATTCACATATATGAGAGCAACAAGAAAATAGGTGTTGTCAAATAAAAGCCCGAATTCCCATCTTATCACCTTAGGAGTTTAATAGTCAAAACTGTAATTTTCGAAGTTTTCATTTAAAATGAGTCTCTTTCACCAATCTTTTTCATGGAGGATGTCAAGCCAGAGTGAACAGTCCGCTGGAGCAAAGCCAACAAGGGAACGACAATGATAGTACTGAATGAAGAAATTCTGCAATTATACGTTTCCAATAATCCATCTCACATCCTCTTCAATCTCTGTCCTCCTCTAAAACTAATTGAAACTTCAGGGAACTTGGGGGACATGTTGAACTGGAAATCAAATCTTTTTGTATATATAGATTGAGACTCTTAAGGCCCCCATCACTACTTCCTATGACTCCTCTACAAAAGGTAAGCGAAGTTCCACAGTAAATTATTGATATTCATTTCCACTTTCATTATTGTAATTGCAGGGTATCTTTGTCATGTCTCGATTTTTTTTATGGAGGGTTTTATATCAAACTCAGATTCGTTTTACAATTCGATACCAGCGCACAAGTCATAGGCTGAACTTCTTCAGCTATATCACAATTATCATTTTTATTTGCCATGAACATACAACAACACAAATTGAAATAGTCAACGCATACACATTTGACGTGAAAACAATTTCACTTCCAATATACTCACGTAAAACCATATATGATAGAAAAAAAGCAAACTTAGACATAATATGACCCTCAAAATCTAATAATTTATCTTAAGATATTTGAAAATACTACCATCCTTACACTTGATTTATATATTAGAGAACTAGTATTGTAATTGCAGGGTATCTGGTTGGTATCCTAGATGACGACGTACCAGAAGAAATGTTCAACAACCCATTATATTTAGCACACTTCATCTTGGCTACAACAGATTGTCCATAAGAAAGGACTATCCTTGTTTCACATTCTAGGTTGAGGAGATTCTCAGTCAAATTAGCATCTGTAACTCGATCTGTCGGTAATAATGTCTATCATTTTCAAGTCTTTGTTGATGATAAGCATTTTATTGACTTTCTTACAAGCTTTGGAGTGTTTGAATGTCAAATCATCGATGTGTCCGACAGGGATGATGTTGAGGTAGATGGAGAAGTGTTTATGAACTTGAAAACCAGCAACATTCCAAAAGGATATTTGATGCCAATCAGATCACCAAACAGAGGAAGACTGTTAATTCAAAAGGAGGTGAATATGAGCCTTGTAATCTAAGCAACAATAAAAGAAAGTCAAGAATGTGCTATTAGGGAAAACATGCACCGAAGAAGAAAGATCAATCATTATATAGGTGTTAAAAGGACTATCGTGAAGTAACTGAATAGAGTTAATGATGAACACAAATATTTAATACCTCTATCATCACACATACAATTCTCTTGAGATCTACTGTAAAACGTTTTCGGCAAAAGTAAAGGTTGATCAATTCCTTGCTAGAAATTCAAATTTTTAAAGTGGTATAGAAGCTCCTATTAGTAACCTGATCATTTTTTCTACTCAAGTATTTCATGTGGATCATCAACCTTGTTTGAATGCATTAAAAAATAGTGAAATTAGGTTATGTTTAGATTTTTATAATTTCAATAAGGAATATAAAAAGCATAACTATCACTTGTTTTCATTTGATGAAATAATACAAATTGTCAATATATCTCAAATGATGTCTTTCTTAGATGGATACTTTGGCTAAAACCAAGTGATGGTAAATTACAATTACAAGGATATAACAAAGATGGATTTTACTACTATTTATGGGGAGTTTACATACAAAAGAATGTATTTTGGTTTGATTAATGTAAGGAAAACTTTCTAGTAAGCAATGTATATAGCTTTCAAGAATCTTGTTGGTCAATGCATAATCATTTATATGGTCCATGACTTAAAATTTTCTCTAAGAGGAGATGATACCATGTGTCAAATTTAAGGAAGGTGCTTCAATGGTGCTTAACCACACTATCTTAGAATAAAGGAATCTCCATTGAGATCTCTTTGCAAGATAGAAAAATTAGCTTAAATCATTTTTTGGAAAATTTAATTTTGTCCAAAAATTTGTCACAAGGTTGTCGGAGATTGTCAAATAACTCAATGCAATGCTCAAGAAATAAGTTAAGATTGAATGGATCATAGAAGCTTGGAAAGCATTTTAGAAATTAGGTCATTTGACAATTCCCTAGTGCTCATTATCCCAAATTATACATAGTCATTTTACATATATTTTGTTTCTTCAAAATACTTGTGTGTTTCTATTCTAACACAAAATAAGGAACCTAAATATGAAATGCTTATTACATTCATGAGTATTCCCTTTACAGAAGTTAAGTTAAGGTGTCCCAATGTAGAAAACGTAAGCATAGGATTTAGTAAGAGCAATAAAAGAATTCATGCAATATATCTTATAGAGTAAAGTATTTGCTATTGTCCTAGATTAGGTTGTTAAAACCTTGTTCATGTTGAATAAATTGGGTGGAAAAAAAGGTAAGATGATGACTATCATACAAGAATTTGATTTATAGATTCAACCCATGAAGTTGGTACGGGAAAATTCTTTGATAAAAGCTATGGCTAAGAAAAATTGACAAATCACTTTTCAATAGTATGTTGTCACTCATGAGGAATGGTATATAGATAAATCTTTAATTTGTTGAATAATAAGTTCCCTAATCAATTGAATGCTACTCAAAGGAGAGATCTATATTTGAAAAGTGGTAACTTTGTGACCAAATTAGCAATTGTATACTTGCATTGCCTAGACAACAAAGACAAAAATAACATATTCAAGTAATTTCATGAGAGAATCTAGGCAAGGTATGGTTGAAGGACTCCAAAATCACATTAGGTACTAAGAGGGGGCTATTATTGGCCCCATACTTTTAAAAATATGCATGCACATGTGTGTATTTTTCACACATGACAAGCTTCTTCTAATAAAGGCTGAAATCTAGCAATGCCATTATAGATAGTGATTGTTTTGTCCCCATTTACCTAATTGGGACTTATTTATTGGTATGATCAACACATATTACTCTACAAGAAATAATCTCATACTCAAAGCCACATAATACTACACATAATGGATGAAATCTCAAGCATTTAATATTGCTTCAATGGACTAGTAATTAGGTTCCTCAAGGAACATATCACCACAAGGTTTAGAAACACACTTTCTCTAATATGTGATAAGAAACTTAAATTTTTCTATAAAATTATCTAAATGGGTCTATGATAATAGAGTGATTCTTAAGTATTATTCAAACTATTATCCTAAAGGAAATGGTATCACTAGGTCAACAATCAAAAACTTATTAGAGGTAATCAAGAATCTATTAGATAAGAATACTAGAGAGTGGCATACTAAATTAAGATTTTATCTTTGGGACAATAAAACTAGGGTCAATATATCTTTACTCACATACTTACCATTTGGTGTATGTGTTAAATCATATTTTTCTAGTAAACATCAGAATCCCCACTTTGTAATTGATGGTAGACTACTTAGAAGTTGATGATAAGATTGAAACTAGGATTCTAAGCTTATTACAACTTGAATAAAAAGGGGACACTAATCTATCTAAAACTTCACAAAACATTAGGGAATAGAAAAACACTATTTTTGACAATTGAGCTAAAATTAAGGCTCTTACGAATAAATAGACTTAGTTTTATGTTGGGATAGGGTGAAGCCACAATAGTGGTTTACAATTCCAGTGAGGAAGGAAAACTCACAAAAAATGACCCCAAGGCAAAAAATGTGATTTTGGGGGTTCGTATGAACCTACTAGTTCGAGCGAATCCATTTTGATCTTTCCCACCAAAAAAACCAAAAAAAATGCATTAGGAAGGGTGGTTCGCTTGAACCAAGGTTCGAGCGAACCCCCTTTATCCCTCATTCTCCCCCTGAAACACAAAAAAACCTAATTTTTTTCACTTCGGAGCTCGGTTTGAACATGAAAATGGCAGAGACTTCACAAATCTAACTGGAATCAAGTAGTTCTCAAAACGGACTATCCAACGAATATAATTTTAATATGTTTTGGTTTTATTATGTATTTTATTTATTAGTTTTATTAAACATAGGTTTTAAATCAAAAATGAAGGTCTTTGTTCTGCACATGTGGAAAAATAGCAGATTATCAAAAAAAAATTTGAAAAATATGAGTGCACCATATATTGAAGTCCTTGATCCAACAAAAAAATAAATTGAATTTTGATATATACAAAACATGTTACACGTTATATGGTCGTGCTATGTCTGAATTGTAATTGGTTTGACTTTGAAACTTGATTAAAGAAAAAATATTCAATAAAAAACTATATAACCAAAAGGAAGCACTAGATATCGGAGTTACAAATCTAAATTCGAAAGAATTAGAATTTTATCCTCCATGGAAAAAAAGTTATGTGTTATACAGTGTGTGTCACTTTTTAAAAATGTTGTTTTCATGGGAGATGGACAAAGAAGTGCAATCTAATTCCAAAAATTTTGAAAAAAATATTTTTAGATTCTACAGAAAAAATTTGAGGAGACTCTAGTTTGCATCATCTTCAAATTCCTCACAGTTTAGCCGCTATAGGTGCCTGAATGTGAAGATTTAGTTAATAATAATAATTTAAGTGTCCAGTTTGGCCAAAAATTGTAAGCCACTATTGTGGGATCACCCGATAAGTGACATGAAAATAAGGGAGAGGATGTTATTTTTGATGAGTTGTGGTTAGATCCTATCTAGTTATATAAATTATTGGTGGTAATACCTACAATCTTTGCACTTTGACTAGAGAGATTATCTTGTTACTTGTTAATGGGAAGTTTCTGAAAAATTACTTTTGAGCTAATGTAGGTCCAATCCCTACCCATACATGGTTAGTTTAGGTTGTCTATTTTTTTCTTGTTTCTTATTTTTCTTGTTATTTTATTTCATTTATTTTGTTGTTGATGTGTCACTATTTTTCCTTGTTGTAGGTCCTATTTTGATAATCAAGTGCCTATTTTGTGTTGTAAAAAGGGTTATGTGTGAGTAGTAATAGTGAAAAACCTAATGATGATTTATTTTCTAACTAAAAAATAATAATTATTTAGTAATTTTATATTCATGTCAATTATGTTAGATTGTATGTATGCTTGGCTAATCTAAGTCAAGATTATTTGTATTACTTTTATGAATATTTTGTGAATAAATACATATATACATGATAATGTTTCTTTGGGATGTTGAACTCAGTTATTGCAACTAAGTATTGAATGGAAAACCATAATAACTTGAATTTCTTTATCACCACCATGATCCCCAACCTAAAAACAAGCTCTATTATTTGTGTGTTGAGATGGATTGAGAAGAATGTAAGAAAATAAAATATAATAGAAAGAAAAATTAAAATAAAATAAAATTGAAGATAAAAGAAAAGTGAAAAGAAGAAAAAAATCAAAAGAACACAACTAGTTGGGTGATTTAGGTAACATTTTCTAGGGATATGGAAGCTTGGCTGGCAATAGACCTCCGCCTAGAGTGGAATCAGATATATCTTTGTTAAGGCTATGAATATTTGGCTAGTACTAGAGAAATGGTGATTAGTGATCATCTTGTTGGAAAAACAAGGATAGACAACTAAGAGGGGTGAATTAGTTGTTTTCAAAATCAAACTTATTCAACATTAATCAACCTTAAATCTCAGATCTGATAATTAACAGTGCAAGCATAAATCAACAACACATTAGAGACACATGAACACCAATATTTAATACGTGGAAACCTTGTTAGGGGAAAAACCACAATGGATGTTAGTCCACAAGATTATACCTTGTTAGAAGTATAATGAATAATGAAAAGGGAATGCACTTGCATTCAAGCACACTGCATAGAGAACATTGCTTAGAGGAAGGCTCACTGCATTACATACAATAATCAGATTAATTCCATCTGATGAAGTTGAACTGAGAAAATAGCTTCTACAAAAGCTTGATTACAGTTCTAGTTAGGCACACAAAAACTTTTACACACTCTTCCACACTATGTTCAAACTTCTTCACACTCTACCCTTCTCTTGAATGATTTGACCTTTATTCACATATTACACCTCTTGCACACACTGAGCATTTCCTTTAAATGATGAAAACAAACACTTATATTTATCTGCTACCTAGATTTACATCCACTATTCAATCGGCCTTAAATAAAGAATAAATTACAACTGTCGGCCTTAATACATGAATAAATTTCAATGCGCACCAACACAAGTTAGTCACAACATAGTGAGGACCCAAACAAACACCTTCAAACATTCCAAACAATAAAATATTAATCCTCATGGATCCGCAACACGCTAACACCATCATGTCGGTCAAGAACATGAAAAATCGAGCACACATCAGAAAAATATTCGATCACGAACACTCCAATCAATGCGTACGTACAAGGATATAGTATGATCTAGAATCATCTAGGAACATCACAGGTACATGCACAACACTTGAAATTACCATAATTTCATCCTCTTCATCCAAGAACACCATCTACAAAAACTGAATAAATGTAGGCACACAGATCTTCATAACTTCCACAAATCTTGATGCGAATCTCTAAAACTTCCGGACAACATACTAGAAAGCCTCAACAAAAAACCCTTTGAAGCACACCTTCATATCTTCAACATACAAAAATTTCCAACATTCTGACCTTCTCAGCATCACCGACTATCAACAATATTATTTTTACAATTTTCTCAATATCCTCAACATATACAACCTTAAGCATCATTAATGCTAATAGTGTTGATACCAATGACAACCACATATCAACAATGCAACCACAACATCCAACACATCTCTACTTAATTACACATATATTCTAATTGACTCCTAATCATTGGAAGGGGAGATTATCCACTAGCTTGATGATTGGGTGGAGGTTCAAAAGGTTTTAATTGTCTCAAAGAATAGTAATGAGAACATGTAAAAAATATTGAGTTTTGAACTAATTTGGTGGCATGCTAAGATAATTATTTCCTTTATTCTAGTCCTATATGCATCTCTCTACTATGATGGTGTTGAACTAGAGATTTTGGGTTCATTAATTACTTTGTCTAAAAATTCTCAAGAGAAATTCCCAAAATATTTGTCATTTATCTCTCCTCACATAATATGTCCCATTTTTCTCAATCAAAATTGGGACCCCCTTCTTTATTGATTTTCTTTGTCTTCAGTTTATTTTATTTCATAGTGAGTTTAAGATTAGCTCTAGTCCTTTATATTTTAAATGTTTATCTATCTTGGGTTATGGGAGGGATTTTTCATCCTTATTTTCTTTCAATTGAACCGTTTATTTAAAATCCAAATCTTGACAATCAAGTTTGAGTGTTGTAATTTTTTGGGGGGTTTCACACTTTTCTTTACCAAAGTTCCTAGTCATGATGCTCCCTGAACCTTTGATCCCCACCTTGTGTATGCTCTTAAACTTTTATCTCTCCTCCAACCAAATAGATCAATGCACCTTTATTTCCCTACTTCCTTAATTGAGGCTAAGACATAGAGTTTCAAGATTTATCTTAGCTATATACCTAATAATTGAGTTATCAAAAACCCAAACTCCCATTTTTGCTTATGGGGTTGCAACATTCTCTTTCACATTGTAAATTTGTGAAAAATACATTCAATCTCATAATTCCCAAACTATAGTACTCTATGCAAGGGTTCATACATTTTAATTTTATATTTCTAATTACATGGATCATGTCAAAACCTTAATCCTAGTGTCAAGAAAGTTTTTCACTCCAATCCTAACCTACCCCTCTAGCAATGCATTTATGGTGCTCGTTCATGAGTGCAAGTTGGTTCAAATTATTAAGATAGCATTCTTTCACTTTCACTCTTGGAATCTGGAACTCCAAATTATTTCATCTAGACACCTTCCTTTCCTACTTAACCCATACTCTTTAATATAATTGTTTATTAATCCATTTATAATGATTATGTGAGTAGTGAAAGAATATAGTTCTCTAGAACCTTGTTTATTTGTGTACTTATTTCTATCATTTCACTTCTCTCTATAGGTAGGGTTTTTAATCCTCATTTCTATTGTGCTTAAATTTAATTCATTTTCCTAACTCCACATTCTAGGGTTTCTCATGTAAATTATCATATGTATTTCATCTCAACCTAAAATCATCATTACATCATGTTTCCTCATACATATGTTTTATTCATTAGGTTTTTTTAATTTGAGTTCATTCATTAGTAAGGGTTGATAGATCCTTTATCACTAAATGGGTTGAAATCACATGGGAAATATTCTTATGTTTATGCCATTGATACAGCAATAGGTAGGAACTTGAACCCTTTATGACACTAGACTTATTTATTTTCATTTTAAATTACCTAGTTTAGAACCCAATCCCATATCATGGGTGCAATAATTTTAATGTGGTCTTGTCCCTCCAATTCCCCGAATTCTAACCTTTATTATCCTTAAAATTTTCAATATTTGTCATGATTTGTAATGTCAAAATTACTAAAACTTATAGATTATTTATTTCCAATAGATTTTTAAATATTTAGAGGTCTTAAGCTTCAAGTATTCAACAAATATCCTTCCACATAGACAATAATCATATAGTCTAATCCCTGGGTCCCCTATTCTTGTCTTATGTTAAAACTCTTTATTCTATACTCTGACATCCCTTTGTAGTATTTTGGGTTTTCTTTTGCATTGGTACTAGAGGAATTCATTACCTAAATTTCAAAACCCATCCATCCTTATTGACTTTTGAGTTTCTCTTTCACTAACAAGGTAGTATTGGGTATGTCAAAAATTTGATACCCACTTGACCCTTTGTAGTCTTTTGGACTTTCTTTTGCATTGGCACTAGAGGACTTCACTACCTAAACATCCAAACCCATCCATCCTTATTGACTTTTGATTTTCTCTTTCACTAACAAGGTAGTATTCGGTATGTCAAAAATTTGATACCCACTTGACCCTTTGAAGCTAATTCTGGGATTTTATACCTTTTCATTCCTTTATCCAAGATCACATGGTATCCCCAAGCTCTAAACCTTTCCAATCTAGTGTACTTTTCAAGCCTCTATATTTCCAAGTTAGACTAGTAGCCATTATCCCAAATCCCCAATCTCCCTTAGTAAAAGCTCATAAGTGGAAATCATGACTATACTTTAACTATTATCTAAGTTACACTTTCTATCTCAACATCATGACCCCCACCTACTTAAATATATGCCCTTTTATGTTTTTCACTTATCTCTTATCCTCTTGCAAATTGCATCTTCTAAGGAAATTTTACCTTGCATGTTTTCATTATTAGAATTTGATAACTTTTATCTTGCCTAAGGAATATCACATGATTTATAACTGGAATAATAGATGTTGTATCATTATTTTGTAGAATTCATACTATAAAATCCATTGGTAGATAGAATAGTATGGGAAACACTTTCTATAAAGATTAGTGTGGTGCAAGTAGTTTCCTTCCTAATATCACTACAATCACTAAACTAATATCGAGTTGTGCTAGGAGTTACAATGTAGACTAGAAAAATTTCTTTTGACATGATCATAATTTAGTAAACATCACTCTTAAGTCAATATACAATACACCTGTTTTTCCTATTTATGAAAAGTATGGAATTTAGTGGATATGCAATATGGGCCCCAATTATTACTATGAAAATAAGAATTCGCTAGAAATCAAATATAAGGCACTCTACTTTGAAGATGGTCAAAAATATCTATAAGAGTGATTTCAAGGAGGAAATACTAATCTAATCAATCTAATCAATAGGGTTGAAGATAAATTTGATACAAGGGACATCTACCATTGGATGTGCTTCTTTATAATGTCAATTATGGAAGGGAAGAATATTGGGTCAAGAACTATCATAAACAAGAATTTGAACACTCAACTAATAGAAGTTGAAAAATATTAATTCTATATGACCTCCAGCCTCATGTACCTATTATCCAAAAAGTTAAGTTTCCTAGGATTAACCAAGATAGGGAGGTTTGATGTTGGAAGAAATAAACGTGTATGATCATTACTTGTAGTATAGTTTAATTAAAGCTACATACATTAATATTGAGTGACTAATACATTTTTCTATTACATTATTATATTCCTAGATAATGATTATAATGAGAGGCTATCATTGGAGGCCACCAAAGCTATAATAAAATAGGTAAACTAGTTCATTTACTTCCCATAGTTTTAGTAGGTGAAATCCTACCAATATGGTATAACACTACCATAGAAAATAGGAAGAGATAATATGGGTAGGCCACTAATGAATTCTAAGTAATGGTTTACATATTCATAATAACTCCCAAGCTCAAAAAATCATGAACACTATTAACCATTATTATAGCTTCCTAAAGAATATGGTGTATAGATATATCCACCCCTCTATCTAACAAAGAAGAATGAGAAATTTAGCCAAGGGATAATCGCATCTTAAGGTTCAATATTGAGCACAAAATGAGGCAAGGATAAAATAGTTTAGTACAAGTAGTAGTTTTTAACATCTTGGGACAATTGTACAAAGATGGGTATACAAAGAAAAACTCAAAGACCAAGTTGGAGAGTTAATGGAATATGTGTGGTACCTCGTAGGTCTCAAGGATTTAGAGACACATACTCCTACCCTCTTTCTAGTGCTAGACAAATGATTTCAAATGAGAGGAGAGATGGGAGGATTGGTTCAATATAATATATTTTTAGAGATACATTGATAGTGTAGGAAAAGAGATTACTCAAAAGAGTGGTTAGATGTTATCATGAAATCAATAATAATCTTAGCACTAAAAATTTGAAGAAAATATTTATGATAAGCTAATATATCTAGATTACAATCTACCTTTCTTGAAGTGAGTAGTTCAAGTCTAATTCTCTACTCTAGTATCAAATTATATAATTCATTATGAAAATATAGAGCTACCATTTGAGTGGTAAACAAAAACCAAATGAAGAATGAAAATCATATAAGAGTGCAAGAATAAATTTTGAATAGAAAGAAAGTGGGAGAATCTAAAGAAAAAAAATCTAGGCCTTCGTAGAGTCAATTCCATGCAATTTCTTTAGGAACATTGATAATGTCAACCCAAATGGTACCATACTAAAATATTTTGCTAAATTATTGAATATTATATAATATATAATTGATGGTATGGTAAAGATGAGAATAAATTTCAACTTATTTGAGGTATGATTGATAGAGATAAATAAATTTCTTGAGCATAGAGAATAGACTATCATATCTAGAAAAGTACACTTTCAATATTCTCATGCTCCTAATTTCAATGTGGTGAAGGATGCTCTCTAAGTTCCTTACATGAATATTTAAAATTAAGCAAGCCAAAGGGGAAAATATTGAAGATAAAAATGGATATATTAATTCAAGGGAAAATAAAAGGAATAATGATAGCCAAGTGATTGTTAAATTTTACCTAGATTATAATTGTAAAATATAAACTTTATACACTATATGCTATTATATAAATTCAAAATAAATCTTTTAATTCTTAAAATTTAAATGCCCAAATTTGGGAGTGTATAAATTGGGAAAATATTAATTTATTATGAAAACTAGTTTGTAAGGTTGGATGGAAAAATGTTAATGATATTAAAAATTATTCAAATGTGTTGGATGTCTTGGATGGATGAGTAGGTGGATTTCAAGGGTGAAAATGTTTAGCCACCAGCTTGTAACCATTAGATCGAATGAATCATAGCCTTTGATGTATTTCTTTTAAGTAAATTTTTATTTTCAAACTCTTCCCTCATAACCTCTTTAAGTTTTCAATTATTGAATATGTTATTTTGGGGTTAAATGTGTACCTATATATCTAGAATTGAAGAAAATACTCGCATGATTAATGATGAATAATTTGACATGGATATTATGGAAGGTTGTATGTGATATCTATTGGCCCCATGGTTGTCATTGTACCAAAAGGTCAACATGTTAATGCCCAATACAACCGCTAGAGTTAACGGATCCAGGGTGGCAGTTAGTCCATATCTTGAATCCCAAGGGGACACTAACCATTTTCCAATAATCTCCCCTCAACACAAGCCAATGGGATTAGAACCTAGTACCTTTGGCTCTGATACCAATTGTAGTTTCCTCTATAGTTGAATCAATTTTCTTAGCTCCCTCATCAATCAAAGTAGATATTATTTCATCTAGGGTACCATCTACTTTTTTAATGTGAAAACATTGTTTCCATAACTAAGAGGCATGTTATTAAAAAAAATAGCTTTTGAATCATCATCATCTACTTTAGCATCTATCCCAACTAATTGTTTCAATAGGGAGTGAAACTTATTGGTAGGTTGAACAATGTTGTAACCTTTCATCATTTTCAGCTCGAGCAATTTCTTATTTAATCACATCTTTTCACTTGATGCTTTTGATCCAAACAAAGCATTCAAATTATCCCAAATTTCATTTGAGGTCTTCAATAAGTCAATGTGGTGGAGGTATGCATTTGATAGTGCAATACCAATCAAATTTATTGCTCTTCAATCCTTCACAATCCACTTTGTGGTTTCATCAACATCAGTTGGCCTTGTTGTTGCTCCACTTACTATATCCCACAGATCCTTTTCAATAAGGGTCAAATTTAACTTTATTTTTCATGTGTGGAATTATGAACCTTCAAATTTTTCTATTAATGTACTATTTTTCTCCATTTAAAGAAAAACTATTTGATTTTAATCAAAAAAAAGTTGAAGGTGTCATATTCCACTAATAATGCACCTTGAAATGATCAACGATTTTACAACTTGACAAGATGACAATCCTTATTTTAAATAAAATAATACAACTTGACAACCACACAAAACATCTCCTACCAATATATTTAGAAATACTAGATCACAAATAACCAGATGATAAATAATATTATTAAGTTGTTTCACAACAACTTAGTATTGTGACACTTATTTATAACACACATAAACCATAATTTCTAACACCTATGTGAACACTAATTACCAACACCCCCCTTAGGGTAAACGCTTTTGACCCAAAGCTATGAACTGGTGAGGTCACAAATAGGGGACCTCATCCCCACTATAAATTCTCAACAATTACACCCCAATGAGGTTTGAACCTTAATGGAAAGAATAACAACACAACAACTTAACCATCGCACCATGCCACTATTGGCTATAGTCTCCATTTTTCAACTAAATGAAGGATGGCCATAATTTCCTTCTCATAAATGGGTCTTAATAAATACTTACTTTTAAACTGATGACTCTCAAATTCAATGGACCTTCTTGTACAAGTATAATATCTAAACCATAACTTGAAACATCACATTCTATAATTTAGTTCCTTCAATAAAGTTGTGAGTGGTATAGCTATGCTACCATAAATTTTAACAAATAATTAATTATATCATGTAAGCACAAATAATCCCCAAATTTTATTGAGATTTATACATATTTCCATTCTAATATGGCCTTGATTTTGTGAGGACCCACCTTAACATCTTTGTGCAATAACTTGTGGCCCAATTAATCCACCTCCTTAACTCCAAAAACACACTTGAAAGACTTGACATAAATCTAACATTGTTCAGGTGTTTTTAAAACCTATTACATATGATTCAAGTTACCATTCCATGATTTTCTATATATAATTATATCATAGCATAAAACTAAGACAAACTGCTATAGAAAATTGGCTTAAAGGTTGAGTTCATAAAACTTTGAAATTTTGAAGGTGCATTTGCAAGGCCAAAAGGTGTCACTAAAAAATTATATTGGCCCTCATGTTTTATACTTTTTTATTGATATCCTCATATCTAATTAAAATTCAATGATTTCTAGAGAAAATATTGATTGGTAAAATAAACAACACTATGTAACTTATCTAGGAAATTATAAATTACCATATTTTGGAACTTATATTTATCATGTACTTGTTGAGTATTCTATATTCTAGATATATTTTCTAATTCTAATCTTATTACATACCATCACCACTAGAGATGAACATAATCAATCTAACTATGATGGATAGTAGGTTTACTCTATAGAGTATGAAATTTAACTCTTACAAAGGAAGATCAACTTTCCTTGAGAGTAATTCCACACCATACATTAGGATAAAGTAACAACTTTAAGCTTATTTAAAAGTAAGTTGATTATCCTTTTCTAATATTATGATTTCAAAACATAAAGATGAAATCAACTAACTAAGATGCTAGAGAAAGATAAACTAGTAAATAAATGTGTTAACAAGAAAATAATTACAAGTTTTTAACCCCATAAATGAAATGTATGCATAACATGGAACCTGTGGTCAAAATATGGAAGTTACTATCCAAGAAACTTGTGCAACTACATGTATTTTCATGTAAATCCACACGTGTCCATATAAAAATAGCCTGAAAAAATACCTAAAAATCATAAAATATAGCATAGATGTTCACCTAATCTGTAAAACTAAAAATGAAAATATACCAAAAAATATTGTACAATGAAAATATAAAGAAATAAAATAAATAATATAATTTACAAGATTTAAATGAATACTATATATAAATTTATAATATTTAAATGTATAATATATATGAATTTACAAATAATAAAGTACTTGCAAACCTCCATGTGGTTGAGTTCTTTCACAATACCTGCAAGAACAAAGAAAAAATAGATTTGTTTGGGATTTGACTCAATAAAATCCCTACTTTGGTGTTTCTACCTCCACATTATCCAAGATAAGTAGATAAAAGAAATAGTGCATGTTCTTAATCTAAATGCATCTAGAAATAAGAATAGTGAAAAACTAAAATGAAGGAGAAAGGGATGTGAAGATCCCAAGGTTCTCAAGGGAACAATAAAGGAGATGCTTGTAATAAAAATAATAAAAATAAAATATTTCCTACAAAGGCTTAAGCCATGAATAATATGAGAGCTAAGAATAATGTTATAAGAGAGCTTGAGAGTGCCAAAAATAAGAGAGATCTACAAAATTTTAAGAAAATAGATTCAAAGAGAGTGAGAGAGGGAAAAAGGAAGGGGCTTATGATTTGTTTAGAATTATTTCAATTTGTTTTAATTGACCTAGGAATGTGACAAGTTGAAATTTGCTAAAAAATAGCCACCAAATGAAAGCTATTGAAGGATGATTGCATGACGCGTGGATGTCTACACAAATGCATAAAATGTGTATTTTTTTTTGCTAAAAAATGGTGAGAGACTAGAAAAATATAATGATACCATGAAGGAAACACAAAAAAGTGACCAAACTATTATAAGATTCTAGTGCATTGTGTAAACAAATACACAATGTGCTAGTGTCTAGATAGTTTGGACTAAAAAATGATGAGACATTAGAAAAACATAGAGCTAATATAAAAATGACACCAAAAAGTGACAACAAGAAAGAAGGCCTGAGTACCATGGGAAGTAAAAAGGCTAATTCAAGGGCTGAAATGAGCCTACAAAAATAATAAGGGAATACACCTATAAGATCTAATGTTAAGTGGTTGGATCCCTAGTATTAATTGAATGGCGTGATCATAATTATTTTTTGGAGGTAGACATAGTGGTGTAGAACCTATTGATTATTATGCTTAAAATGAAAAAATTATGCCACAAAATCATCCACACCCTTTTTAATCATTTTATGACTTTGGTGATATCTTATCATTTATGGATACTTTTTATGTAATCCAATCAACTCAAATGTCCAACCATCTAAATTAAAATAAATGATTAAATCTTGAAATTTTATTTTAATCATTTCCAAGGTAGTAAGCCATTGAACTCTAAAAATAATAGTATTTCCACTAGAGGGAATAGAAAAAATATTTAAATCTAGCTAGTGGTCTCTCATGTTGAGTTTATTGTTGAGATAATTCCTTAAACACTTGATTGTACCCTAATTCACAATTATGACCTAAAATTCTAGAGCTAGGAAAACAATAAAATATTGCTACCAACTTATTTGTGATAAAGTTATGAGTGTTTCCTAATTTGATCAATACTCTCACCTTTTTTTTTGGAAACCCATTACCTTGAGGGTTTTTAGAATGTTGAAGCCTAAAATGCATTACAAGAGATAGTTGGCTATGGATCATTTGACTGTACTTGATTGTTAACAACCTCTAATGCTTTTTCCTCCTATTCATTTGCACCCTTACTATAGAAAATCATATTTTTATCAAATTATATCATCTATGTATTCTCAATCACAATTAAAATATAATTATGTTTCCCTTTTATCCTCAATTTGTTGTGGTTTCAACCTACTCAATGAAGGAAATGATAATTCATGTATGCTACAATATATTTTGCTAGTAAATGTTTGCTTCTTGTTGGATTTGAATTTTTCCTCTATCCTACATGCTATAATAATATAATCAAATAAATTAAGTGGATTTTAAAAATGTGCACCTCAAGTTAAGTGTGATCCTTAAGCTTATAAACAAATATGTCATTCAAGTTATCATCTATGGCTTTATCCACTTGAAAGAATAGGTTCTAGAACTGATGAATATAATCCTTGAATAAATGTGTTAGTTGTATCTTTACTAATTAGTTGAAGTAACTATATATCACATTATTGATAATGAATTTATATATTGTGTATAAAGACTAACTAGCTAACATTGAGATCATTTTTCTTTCTTTGAGTGCATAGAGATTAATACTATAAATTTCTTAGATTCTAGATATGTTGGTGTGAATAAGGATATGACCTAAATGGTTTACATCTTATGTTATGTTCACACTTTTTAGTTAAGTTTACTTAGGGAACATATAGGATAATTGTCACTTTATGCCTCAATTTATAAGATTATGAAACACATCATAATCTTATCTAATCATATGTCTCATGTTGGTCTATATTGTTGGTGTAAAAGGGGCACTTTATCTAACTAGTTCATTTCCTAGTTAGTTATTCACTTAGGTTCTTCTCACACCTTATTAATTAATTTTACTTAGGGTCCACATGGGATATTTATCACTTTGTGTCTCATAACATAAGATTAAGACACTTGTCACAATCTTATGATACTTATCCACTTTATATCTCATATCATAAGATTAAGACACTTGTCAAAATATTATGATACTTATCCACTTTATGTATCATATCATAAGATTAAGACACTTGTCATAATCTTATGATATCTTACCCCTCACCTTGGCCTATATAACCAAGGGGTTCCCTTTGTAATCACATACCATTCTTTCCAATTATTAATCTTGGAAGCTCTTAATGCATTATGTCATATTAACTTTGTATAATCACTCCTATTTATGGTTTGTGTTCTTCTTGTTTTTCCAATTTATGTAGCTTTGATTTTCTCTTAAAATTTTCTTTGGGTTATTCAATCTATTTCAGATTTCTAACATGGTATCAAAGATTTTGTTTTGAGAAATCTAAGTTCTTAGATTCCTAATTGAGAGATTGACTTTCTTGTAAAAAAATCTTGTGAATTCCTATATGCTATTCTATTGCGTTCTTGAACAATTTGGAGAATTAGAAAGGGTTTGCAAAGATTTAATTACCTCTTTATTTTGCATATGTGTTTTGTGAGATCTGGGTGATTGCAACATTTATAGTTGTATTGGCAAAAAAAAATAATGTTCCAACGCATCCAGAAGGCTCAAGAAAGTCAAATTTGGATTTTATTTCATCTAAATTGGAGATCATTTGACATAGTTGCAAACGAGGGTTTGAAGAAAACCATTTTTCACTGGAGTCATTTTCATTTTTGCTTCAGAATTCTAGTTTCCACTCATTTGTAGGAAAAACGATTTCTGGGTTTTTTAGCCAAGGTCGAAATCTCATCTTGGTATCTTTTAGATTTTGCATATCTTGAGCAAATTTGAAGAAAATTGTTGTCCAAAAAGTGCCACACATCATTTTTTCTATAGGCTGAAGGTAAATTAAAATTATTTTTCTCATCTTTTGCTTGCTAGATCAAAAGACCATTTTTGGGTTTTGTTCTTCGCATCAAAATATTTATGGCTTTTTATTATTGTCTACTCACAATGAATAGATTTTTCAGAAATCAAATCAGAAGTAAACTTTTTTTTCTAGAAAACGCGTTTCTTGTAGGCTAAATTCAACCAATTTTTCAAAAATTCATAACTTTTTCTTCAGACATTGGATTTGAGAAAATAAGATATTGTAAAAAAGTTGGAGATGAGCACTTTCCATCCATAGAGGTATTGAGAATATTTTTTTCCATTTTGTACTAGATATTTCAAGTTAGAGATGTTTGTTGCTAATTTCTTTAATAGACCAAAACTTTCACCTCGGTGCTCCATTTTTCAGAAACAAAAAGGAATTGGAAAGGTATTGGAGAGCACTACATAGCCATAAGGCTAATTGTTTCAGATTTTTTCTTAGGTTCAATTTGTATCAGAATTTATAATTTTGGCTATTTTGAGCCTATTGAGCATTGTATCTTGGAAAATAATTTGTAATCGCACTAAAATATAAAGTGCCAACCTTATAATATTTGGGGGTGTGATATTTGATACTAGTGAAAAGGGTGGGGGTGTTCATGGCATTATTCTATTCACATGTTCTGCATTCTCTTTTGCATTTCTTTATGATGGCAACAATAATAGTTCCTACTCTAACTGCATACAACTATTTTGATTGGAAATCAAAAATAGATATTCACTTAAGAAGACTTGGTTTACATAGAGTAGTAATGGGACTAGAAACTAAACCAACTAAAGATGAAGAAAATTTTGAGTGGTTTAATAGATGTGATAAAGCATATGGAGAATTTTGTGTAACTGAATCTCTTGATTTACTCTTTCATATTGAATCTTTGAATACTCAAAATGAAATATGGAAAAAGAAAGAATCTCTTTTTGACGCACAAGACTATATGAGGGGTTATATGTTAGAGAGTGAACTAATCAATTTAAATCTAGGAAACTCTAACACAATTCAGGATTTCTTTACCAAAATGAAATCACTAAGGCTATAGTGACAACAATGTGGAATTGATAAGAAAGATGAACAAATGATTCCAAGTATTCTCTCAAAGCTAAGTTTTGAATATTCAGTATTTGTTTCTACCTTCTAGTATACTAAGGATGGACTCGGGTCTCAATTCAAGATGCCATCTTTGGATGATTTTTCTACTTCTCTCACGTGGGAGTAGGATAAGCTAATTTAGATGGCCACTCTTAAGTCTTCTAATTCACATGCCTTTATTGTCAATCTTGGCACTAATGAACAAAGAGGACAAAGTAGTAATAAGGATAAGAAACAAAAGAGTAGTAAAGAGAATAAGAATAAAAAATAAACTACTCCAAAAGAAATTAATGAGACCTCATCTTCAAAGGATGAAAAGCCTAAGAAAGAGGATCAAATGTTCCTATTGTAAGAAACTCGACCATGATGAGCACAAGTGTTTGAAGAGACAAGTTGATCACTTGACACACATTCTTGGGAAGAATAATCTCAGTATTCTTGATTCTATCAAGAAGAGTTTAGAAGAGGGTTCCCACAAGGCCAAATATAATAGCAAGGGGAAAGAAAAGGGAAAATCCCTTGTAGCAGTTGCTTCTCCATCATCCACATGGGCTCTTGATTCGGGTGCTTCACACCACATGGATTTAGTTGAAGATGAACTTGAAACTATGGAGCCATGTACTATGCCTTCCATTTTGATGGGTGATGACACTCCACTTGAGGTTTGTGAGAGAGGGTCTATTTATATGGGGAATGGAACATTCCAATATGTTCTTTTTGTAACCTCATTATCAACTAATCTTCAATCAATCTACCAAATCACTCACATAGGCAAAAGAAAGCAAGTCGAGTTTACTCTTGATTTAGTGTTGATTCATGAGATGGAGAATGATTCAATAGTTTCAGTTGGGAGAGAAGATCATTAGTCTCAACTTTATTTGTTCTCTCACTTTGTCCTTGATCCTCCTTCAATTGTTCTACTCACTCACTCAGATGATGTAATTAATTTGTGGCATAAGCGATTTGGCCATTTGAACTACCACTACTTGCAGTAGCTCAACAAATAGGACATGGTTGCAGGATTGCCTATAGTTCACTTTTTTAAATGTGTTTGTCATGGTTGCATTCTTGGCAAGCATCCTGAAGAGAAGTTTGACAAAGGAAAATCTTCGAAAGCCTCGCATCTTTTGGAGTTGGTACATAGTGATTTGGCAGGGCCATTTCCACAACCATCTTTCAATAGAGCCCAATAATTTTTGACATTCATTGATGATTTCTAAAGGTACACCATTATGAACTTTCTCAAATATAAGTTTGAAGTCTTTGATTCATTCTTGGAGTATAAGGCTTTTGTAGAGAAACAAACTAGAAAATCTATCAAAGTTCTGCGTACAGATAATGGGGGGAATATGTCAACCATAGGTTTGTGCAGTATTATGATTTAGAGGGAATTAACTTGTAGCATATAGTCCCCTATAGTCCTCTGTAGAATGGAGTTTCCGAATGAAAGAATCGATCCTTGAAAGAGATGGCTAATTGTATGATTCACTCCAAGTCTTTGACACCACATTTTTGGGTAGAAGCCATTAACTGTGTGTGTTATGTCTAGAACTATGTTCCTCACAAAGCTATGGAGGGTGTAACTCCTATTCAAGCTTGGACTGGTCAGAAACCATCAATTAAGAACTTTCAAGTGTTTGGCTCTAATGTATGGGCCCACATTCTGATAGAAAAATGTAAGGCTATGAATCTATAGAGCAAGCCTTGCATATTTGGTGGTTACCCAGATGATGTCAAAGGCTAGAGGCTTCTTCATCCTACCACACATAATTTTTTCATTGAGAGGAGTGTTCAATTTGAGGAGAGTTCTTATAGTTCTTCTCTTGACACTTCTCCTACAACCATCAATTTGGAGTCCTTGTATCTCGATGATAGTTCTTCAGAGGTTCATAATACTTCAAATTATGATGAGGAGTCTTCTTCCTCCACTTTAGATGATGATAGTGATCATCAGGATGCACATAGTTCATCTTCAAATTATTATGATTCTCCTCTAGATTATCCCCCTTCTCTAGTCGTAGGGCCTCTTTAGGCTTGTTAGACTTTGCACTCAACAGGTGATTGGGTAGGGGATCCTTCAAATCACAGGAGAACACGATCATAGTTTCAAGATGGTCCACATGCATTTCTTGCTTCAACTTCCAATCCACAAACTTTTGGGGAAGCTTTTGGTGAAATTAAGTGAGATGCAACCATGCAGGAAGAGTTCGGTTCCTTGGAGAGGAACGAAACTTGGGATCTTGTCCCATTTACTAAGGGAAGGAAACTAGTTCAATGCAAGTGGGTCTATCGAAAAAAATATGTAGTAGATGGTTGGCTAACAAGCATAAGGCTTGCTTGGTTGCCAAAGGATTTCCCAAGTTGCAAGGATTGACTACTATGAGACTTTTTCACTAGTCGCCAAAATGAATTATATTTGACTTGTTATTGTTATAGTTGCAATTACACATGGATAGGATGTTCATCAGATGGATGTGAAGAGTTATTTTCTTCCTAGTGATCTTCAGGAGGAGATATACATGGAGTAGTCACAAGGGTTTGTTCAGGATTCTTCACTTGTGTGTCATCTTTGGAAGTCTCTTTATGGCCTCAAACAGGCCCCTCGGGCTTGGTATGCCAAGATGGACTCCTTCCTTCTGACAGTCGGGTTCACTTAATGCCATTCTAATCCTAATGTCTACATATTGTAATAGGATGATACTAACGCCTTCTTGGTTCTCTATGCTTGATGACTTTTTGATCACAGGGAGTCACTCATCCACCATTCAAGCAATGAAAATCGCCCTTCATGATCAATTTTTGATGTCAAACTTGGGCTTATTGCACTATTTCTTGGGGATTGAGATCACTCAATCTTCCTTTGGTATCACTCTTTCATGGTCTAAGTATGCACTTGACATGATCTAGAGGTTTCACATTGTTGATTGTAAGCCTGCATCGACTACATTCTTGTTAGGGGTCAAACTTGAGATTAAGTGTTCTTCACCCTTGGTTGATGGCTCTTTGTATCAAAATCTTGTTGGTAGTCTCATCTATCTGACTCACATGGGGCTTGACATGTCATATGTAGTAGGCATTTTCTCTCAACTCATGCAAGAGCCACATGAGCTGCACTAGAAAGTAGTTAAGTAGATTCTTCACTACATCAAGGGTACTCACAACTATGGGATTCATTGTACAACACACATGGATTTTGACTTGGTGGGACACAGATTTAGATTGGGTAGGCAATTGTTAGGATCGCAAGTCTAATTTAGGGTATTTCTTCTCCCTTAGTTTTGGTCTAGTTTTTTGGTCGAGTAAGAAGCAATCTTCTATTGCTCTTTCATCTACAGAGTCTAAGTATCAAGGAGAAATTAATGCTACTACTAAGGCCATCTGGGTTCAAAACATTCTCACTGAGTTTGGCATTCCCTTTCAAAAGCTCATAGTCATCTATTGTGACAACTTGAGTGTGATTCAGATCTCTCACAATTTGGTTCATCATCAATAGACCAAGCACATCAAGATCCATATGCACTACATCTAGGAGTTGATCCATGGTAAGATCATTGATCTCAATTAATGTATGACATCAAATCTGACTACAGACATCTTCACCAAACCCTTCACTGAGGGGGAGTGAGAAAGGGGTAGAGGGAGAGAGAGAGGGGGAGTGGGAAAGGGGTAGAGAGAGAGAGGGGGGGAGTGGGAAAGGGGTAGAGAAAGAGAGAGAGGGAGAAAGAACTAAGAGGAGAGAGGGAGAGAGGGAGAGTGGGAGAGAGAGTTGGAGAGAGAGAGAAAGAACTGAGATAAAGAGAGGGAGAGAGGGAGAGAGAGAGAGAGGGCGAGTGGGAGAGAAATAATTGAGAGGGAGAGTGAGATATGAGGAGAGGCAGAGGCAAAGTGGGAGAGAGAGAGAGGGGGTAGGAGAGGGGGAGAGAGAGGGATAGAGAAAGACCTTTGAGGGAGAGAGGGACAATGGGAAAGAGAGGGAGGGAGCATGGGAGAGAGAGAGTGAGTGAGGGAGAGTGGGAGAGGTGTAGAGGGAGAGAGAGAGAGTGGGAGAGAGAGAGGGAGATTGGGAGAGAGAGAGGATATTGGGAGAGAGAGAGAGAGGGAGAGAGGAGAGAGAGAGGGAGAGAGGGAGAGTGGCGAGAGGAGAGATAGAGAGTGGGGGAGAGAGAGAGAGGGAGGGAGATAGAGAGAGGGAGAGGGGAAGAGGGGGAGAGGGAGAGAGAGAAAGACCTGAGAGGAGGAGTAGGATAGATGTAGAGGGAGAGAGGGAGATGGGGGAGAATGGGAGAGAGAGAGGGAGAGGGGGAGAGGGGGAAAGGGAGAGAGGGAGAGAGGGAGAAAGAGATGGGGTAGAGTGGGAGAGAGGGAGACAGAGGAAGAGTGGGAGGGAGAGAGGGAGAGAGGGAGAGGGAGAGTAGGAGAAAGGTAGAGAGAGAGGGATAGAGAGAGAGATACAGGGAGATAGGGAGAGGGAGATAGAGATGGTAGGGAGAGGGAGAGAGAGAGGGAGAGGGAGAAAGAGAGGAGAGGGGAGATGAGGAGAGGGAGAGGTAGAGATGGAGAGGTGAGGAGAGTGGGGAGAGGAGAGTGGGGGAGAGGGTAGAGTGGGGGAGAGGAGGGAAAGAGAGAGAGGGAGAGGGGGAGAGGGGAGAGGGAGAGAGGGAGAGGGGGAGAGTGGGATAGAAGGAGAGATAGAGGGAGAGTGTGAGAGAGGGAGAGTAGGAGAGATGGAGAGAGAGATAAAGGGAGAGTGGGAGAGAGGGAGAAAGGGAGTGGGAGAGAGGGAGAGAGAGATAGAGAGAGAGAGAGAAATAGATAGAGACATAGAGAGATAGATAGAGATAGAGAGATAGAGAGACAAAGAGAGAGATAGACAAAGATAGAGATAGAGACAATGATAGAGACAAAGAGAGTGGGAGAGGGGGAGAGGGAGAGAGGGAGAGATAAATACCTTAGAGGGAGAGTGAGAGGGAGAGTTGGAGAGAGAGAGATGGAGAGGGGTCGAGAGGGAGAGAGGATAGAGATAGAGGGAGAGTAGGAGATAGAGAGAGGGAGAGGGAGAGGGGAGAAAGGGAGAGGGAGAGAGAGAGATAGAGAAAGACATGAGAGGGAGAGTGGGAGAGATGGAGAATGAAAGTGGGAGAGAGAGAGGAGGAGGAGAGAGAGAGAGATAGAGAGACTTGAAAGGAAGAGAGGGAGAGAGACTTGAAAGAGAGAGAGGGAGAGTGGGAGAGTGGGAGAGAGGGAGAGGGAGAAAGACCTGAGAAGGAGAGTGGGAGAGTAGGAGAGAGAGGGAGAGTGGGAAAGAGAGAAGGAGAGGGGAAGAGGGGTAGAGGGAGAGAGAGAGAAAGATTAGAGAGGGATAGAGATAGAGAGGAGAGGAGAGAGAGGAGAGGGAGGGGTGGAGAGAGAGGGGAGGAAAGAGACTAGAGATAGGGAAAGGGGAGAGGGAGAGAGGGAGGGAGAGGGGAGGGAGAGAGAGGAATACCAGAGGGAGAGGGAGAGATGGAGGGGAGGGAGATGGAGAGGGAGAGAGGGAGAGGAGAGGGAGGAGAGGGAGAGGGAGAGGAGAGGGAGAGGGAGAGGGAGAAAGGGAGAGAGAGAGGAAGAGGGGGAGGAGAGGAGGGAGAGAGGGAGAGGAGGAAAGGGAGAGAGAGAGAGAGAGAGGGAAGAGAGGGGAGAGGGAGAGGAGAGGGAGGGAGAGAGAGATAGAGGACAGAGGAGAGGGAGAGAGGGAAAGGAGAGGGAGAGGGAGAAAGGAAGAGAGATAGAGGAGAGGGAAGAGGAGAGAGGAGTGAGCATAGATAGATGGAAAGGGAGAGAGAGAAAGAGTGGGAGAGTGGGAGAGGGGGAGAGGGAAAGATCTAAGAGGGAGAGAGGGAGAGAGGGTGATAGGGTGAGATAGAGGGATAGAGGGGGGAGAGAGAGGGAGAAAGGGAGAGAGAGAAAGAGGGAGATTGGGAGAGGGCGGGAGGGAGAGAGAGGGAGAGAGGGAGAGAGGGAGAGGGAGAGACGGAAGGAGAGGGGGAGGGAGGGAGAGAGAGAAAGAGTGGGAGAGTGGGATAATATATTATATATTAATATAATATTAATATATATAATATATATTAATATATATAATATATATTAATATATATTATTTGGGGAAATTGCAAAGGAGAAAAAATGAAAAATCTCACAATGATGGCAAATGTGAGAGAAGGAAACTTTGGTGCCAAGGAAGGTCAACCACAAAAAATAGCAAAGGAGGCAGGTAGGAAATGGTGCCCGGTAGCATGCCACAAAGCATTCATCACAATTGACCTATTAGAGGAAGTATTGAAGGAAGCTACTATGCTAAAAAACCTAGCGATAATTGCTAGGGTTATTGGACCTAGACTAGAGCAGAGCACTCTTCAAAATTGGATTGTGGAAAATTGAAAGGTTGTGGAATATGTTGAATTCCTCCCAAAAGGCTTCTTCGTGATTGTGTTCTAGTCGCTAGAGCCTAGAGAGGAAGTTTTGGAGGGTGGCCTATGGAAACTCAGGGATTCTCCATTATATATACAGAAATGGACTCTAAACTTTGATGTGGCCAAACATGATCTCTATGACCATCCAATGTGTATAATATTGTATAATCTCCCTCTAGAATACTAGACTAATGGGAGGTTGGTTAAAATTGGAAGATCCCTTAACACGTTGGAAAATGTAGATGTGGAAATATTCAACAAAGATTCATACATATATGCCAGGTTGATGATTGTTGCAGTCAGAAAGATCCTGAGTGAAAAAATGCTCTATGATGGGGGTGAACATTGGATACAAAACATAGAAATAGAAGAGGAGAAATTTTTTTTTTTGTGATATCATAGCAGATATCATTTGGTATGTGATTTCCCATGGAAATCCATAATCAAGAAAATTTGGTGCCCCAAGCCACCTCGATCAACAATGTAATACTCGCCATCCCCCAACACAATTGAAATCATGCCTTCCAAAAACTCACAAAATGTGACAAACTCCTGGGATCCCCCATGCTTCAGTCATGCTTTCCAACAAAGTGAGCCCCAATGGAGCTCTGAATATTGGATTGGTGGAGAATGCAGCAGAAGACTTGCTAGCTCTAATTACTGGCAATGGGTTTGAAGCTGGGTCGGTGGCATCTCTTGAGTAGGATGGTTTGTCCCTAGAATTAGATGAATTGGACATAATTAACTCCCACTGTATCTGTCAATCAATGATAAAATTTTTGGGATCAAAAAAAGAGGGAAGAGGGCAAAAAACCAATAAACAAAAGTGGGAGGAAGAGTCTAGGGAGAATGGTCTACCAAGCGTTGCAAAATTATTTACATCCAAGGGAGTCAGGGCCTCCCCTGGATAGCCATGAAGATCCTAACATGGAACATTGAGGGCCTATCGACCCCTGAAAAATGATGCTTGGTTAATCGTCACCTCGAGCGAATCAAAGTGGACATCATCTTGCTTCAAGATACAAAAGTAATCGCTTCAGAAGGCAACAAATTTGTGAACTATTGTAGAATTGGAATGGTATTTTCTGTGATGCCTCTAGATCTTCTGGGGGGTTGGGAGTTCTCTAGTCTACCAATACGGTGGACTTCTAAGCAATAGAGTGTAAGGAAAATTGGATCAATTGGGTTGGTCAAATGTCACATGGGTGAGGAAGCTTTCTGGTTATTCAATGTCTATGGCTTGCTCTGAACAGAGGAAAAATTAGTGGTCTAGAAAGATATACTAAACACTAGGGTCCCTCTCCAAAAGGAACTGATGATGGTTGGTGGAGACTTCAATGCAATTCTAAATCTAGAAGAGAAGAATGGGGGATCATAAAAGGTATCCAAAGAAATGATCGATTTCAGGGACTTCGTGGCTTCCTTACCTACAATTTATTGTACCCCCAAGGATGGCCTCGATACATGGAAAAATTGAAGATCAAGGTTTACAAGCATAGTAGAGCACTTGGATTAGTTCCTAATCAAATTGAGGTGGTATAGTGATAATTACAACTCTTTTTCCAACATCCTCCCTATTTTTGCATCTAATCACTTACCAGTGTTTCTATCAATAAACTTGAGTGAAATTCCTCCCAACAACTACTTCAAATTTGAATCGATGTGGTGGAGGGATACGATTTTTATGGGAAAAATGGAAACTTAGTGGTTGGAAGTGTAGTGGATCAGTGGCACCCCAAGTTTGAAATTGATTAAAAAATTGGGACACATAAAGAACAAGCTCTAGAATTGGAATAAGTCTTGCTTTGGAGACATCTTTGCTAAAGAATTAAAAGTAGAAACCGAACTAGAAGAATTGAACAAGCAAGTTATAAGAAATGGTATGATAGCTATTGAATTTTCCAAGGAGAAGGATTTGGTCATGTGGCACACTGAGCTATTTTCCAAGGAAGAACTTTACTAGAAGGACAAGTCACATGAGGCATGGTTGAAGGCGGGTGACTCCCAACACAAAATAATTTCATGCAGCTTCCAAATCAAGACGCTCGAAAAAAATGGATTATGAATATAAGGCATCAATATGGGTCTATTGTGGACAATGAGGATGGTTTGGAATCAGAGGCAGTTAAACATTTTTTGAAACTACTCATCTTAGGCCATGGCCCTTAGAATAGGCACGATTTGATCTTGGACTGTATACCTTCCCTCTGTGAATTTGAAAATAGGATGTGGCTTGAACCATTTTCATTGGAAGAAGTAAAGTAGGTTTTGTTTGATGTGGGGCCAGAAAAATCACCGGGACCGGACGGTCTCCCAACACAATTCTTTAAAAAAAATTGGTGCTTCATGGCAAGCAAAATCTGGGAATTTTTTGAAGACTTTAGAAAAACAAAAAGAGATTTGTGAAGGACATCAACAATACAATGGTCGTCGTAATTCCAAAAAAGAAAGATTGTAACTGCTATGTGGATTATAGGCATATTTCATTTTCCAATTCTTTATATAAAATTATTTCCAAAGCACTCTCCAATAGGCTAAAAAAGGTAATGGGCACTATAATTTTTGGAGATAAAAATAGCTTCACCCCGGGCAGAGAAATTATTGATAGTGTAATCATCACAGCTGAAACCACCCATTCCATATCGAAAGAAAAAACATAGGGAATTATGCTGAAGCTAAATGTAAGCATGGCATATGATCAAGTGGACTAGAGTTTCTTTTTGGCAATAATGTGATGCTTTAGCTTTGCTGAGGACTAGATACAAATGATCCATGACTGCATATCTACCCCCAGGTAATCAATCTCGGTTAATGTGTTGCTTTATGGTTTTTTTGGTGCAACTAATGGGTTGAGGCAAGGCAGCCCCATCTGGCCTTTCCTATTTGTCATAATGTATAAGGAAATGGGTAGGCTATTTGGAAGACTTTGAGATTCTAAGGTATGGAAGGGAATTAAGGTGGCACCTTATTTTGATCCTATAACTCATGTATAATTTTCTGACAACACACTCCTACTCGACGAAGCAACATTGAGCGAGGAAGAGGTAATAAAAGAGGCATTAGACAAATATATAAATGTTTCTGGGTAGGTGCTAAACAAGGAGAAGTCTCAGATTATATTCTTCAACACCAAGCGGGTGATTCAAAAGAAGATAGCTCAGGTATTGGAATTCTCAGTTTTGTGCCTACTTGTGAAACACCTTGGGGTTCTTCTTTTCATTGGGTCATGTAAATTGAGTTTGTGGGATGAACTGTTGGAGAAATGTTGCTGCAAGGCTAATTATTGGAAGTTAAAATAGCTATCATTGGTACGAAGAATCCAGATAATCAAGTCAGTGATGTTAGCCTTGCCAATCTACGCCATGTATTGCTTCAAACTTCCCAACAAAGTCATATCAAATCTTGAAGGATTTCTAAAACGGTTCCTTTCGGAAGGTTCCAAGGACACAAAGTGTATTCCTTTTCTAAGTTGGGAAATTTCTTGCCTTCAGAAAGAGGTTGGTGGTGTGGGCCTAAGAAAGTTAGAGGTGGAAAACTGGGCACTTGGTGCCAAGTTATGTTGGAAGATGGTGAAAGAACCTAAACTGGTGTGGTGTCAGTTACTCCAAAATAAATACTTGGATGATAGTGATCCTAAGAGGATCCTGACACTAGAAACCTCAAACGATGGCTCAACAGTCTATAAGTTCATCGAGGAAAGTAGAACCACCATAATGAAGCACATTTCATGGAAAATAGACAATGGTGGAAAGGCGGATTTTTGGTTTGATTCATGGGATGGAAATATCCCATTGGTGGAAGAGGTGGGTGACAGAGGTTGGACAAGCAAGGTGATTGAACAACATGGGTGGAGGGTGGAAAATTATGTCTGCTCGACTATAATGTGGGGTTGTGGGTGGATCTGTCTTGACAGTGGGCTAGTTCCCATAGAAGTTGAACAAAAAATCAATGATGCCCTTAAAAGGAGAAGAATGCAAATCTCATCGGTGGAAGATGAAGTCATCTAGTGCGGTGCTCACTCTGGGAACTACTTGGTAAAATTGGGATACAAAATACAAATAGTATAACACACTATTGGGAAATGTGATCTGATATTAGGATCTAGACTAATTGCATAATTAAATGCTTAATGTTTACAATCTTTAAAATCCAAATTACATAAACGAAATTAACACATTAACATGGTTAATTAAGCATAAATAATAAAGTGAAGAAAATAGAATGTGAGAGAGGAGAGAGAAAATGCAAACAATCTAATAATGGAGTTCGCCACAATCGTGACTACGTCTCCGGGTCCGCTCCAATGGAGTGAAACCAATCTGATTAATCTCCAAAAAAGGATTACAAAAGGTCTTCCACCTGTTACAAGATTTCTATCTCCTTGGACGATAATGAATTAAAAATAAATCCTTCAACAAATGCAACAAGCTTAACTAAGCTTCAAATGCATAAGGATCAAATTCACTATCACTTGGAAATATTCTCACAACTCTCTCAAAAATTCACTTCCAGCACTTAGCCAAAAAATATCTTCACCAAAAATTGCTTAATCTCACACCCCCCCATTCTACCCTTTTTATACAAAAAAAATTACTCAAATTGGCTCATAACCAATTGATTTTCAAATCCCCTTAACGTAGAAAATATTATTAAACCCCCCCCCTTATTTACATAGGGATATCCTCCCCTTAAAATAACCCATCCAATTTTACATAAAATCTTCACGGATGGCCTCTTTTAATTTTATTCCATAATCCATTCAGATTTATTAGGAGATCTTAATAATTCACCTTTGAATATAAATGGGCTTGATTTTGTTAAGGATTTTATCTTTAATTATAGGGGGTGAATTGGTTGGCAATTTGTTTTTTTTCTTTAAAAATAATGTTTAAGTTCCCCTTAAAAAGGGGATCTTTCAACCACATGTATTATTAAATATTAA
This sequence comes from Sequoiadendron giganteum, assembly GCA_007115665.2. NCBI lineage: Eukaryota > Viridiplantae > Streptophyta > Pinopsida > Cupressales > Cupressaceae > Sequoiadendron > Sequoiadendron giganteum. The sequence goes on along the minus strand of CM021107.1, from coordinate 109,643,806 downwards.
AGGGGTTTTATCCCATTTAAATAGGGGTAAATTTCTTTTGTTTTAAATTAAGACCCCACCTAATTTTTCTCACGTAGGCCTTAAATTAAGGCTTTTAAATGGGAGGAGTGGTAGGCTTTTATATTTATTTATTTATTTTTTAAATAAAGCCATGTCCAACAAATTGCCGCCACATGTAACTTCGGGAAGCCACCATCTGTCATCTCAATATTCATCCATGTCAGCATGATGATGTCATTCTGATGTCATCATTGTACCTTCAAGTCAACTGAGCTTTGACCTTCCATATCTTGCACATACGAGCTCCGATTTGCGAAAAACAAACACCGTCAGAAAGCTCTTGCCGAGCTGTTTGCGTTGACATAAATTTTGACCACTTTTGGTGACATTAAATTTTGACCTTTTTTCTTGCCTTGGGCCTTGAGTTGACCAGTTGTTGACTAAACTTTGACCGGCAATAACTTGGGCTTCGTAGCTTTGTTTGACTCCATTCAAGTTGCATTGGAATCAGGACATCGAGCTCTTTCTAATGGCGCTAAAATATAGAGTATCGGAGACACTTCAATTTTAGGTGAAAATATCTCCCGGATCAGGCCTCCCCACTGAAGAACTTTTGGACCTCCAAAAGTGGCATTTATTCAAACATCAAGTGAGGACTTGACCTCCCCACTTGTCCTGTATCATTTGTACATTTGTATACCTGGCTCACAATCACAACAAAGACTGCAACAATATTGTTGAACATAAACATCACTTTATCACTTCCATAAATATCTACATCAACTGTTGTAGCCACTAACCAACAAACATTGACTAGCATCAAGTTGAACAACAATGCAAAAATGAAAGAGAATAAATCAACAACATATCGATCTCCCACAATAGAAACATTTTTACCCAAGGGACCATCAATGCTTTCAATCACCATTCCCTCATGCTGTACTGTTGGTGTATCCTGCAACATCTGACCCTGGTTAGCTACTCCAAGTTCATGTCTAGAACCACCTATAATGACAAACATAAGAGTTAACTCTTTACTTGCATTAATCACCCTCTTTAATTGCCCTATTTTTGTAAAAGAACGATCAGTCTTAATCCTATGAGAATGTACAATATACTGTATGCCATCTTTAAACAAATAATAATGATTATTTTCCCTATAGAAAATGGATTTTCGATCATATAAATAAGGGCTACCCAAAACTATCCCACAGATATCTAGTGGAACCACATCAAACTATACTTCATCCACAAACTTACTAGTGATTGCAAATTTCAAAGTGCATTGTCTTGTTCTTTCCAACTTATCATTCTTGCAAATCCAGCCTAGTGGATAAGGTTTCTTATGCGATGTAGTTTTCAATCCCAAGTTTCTTACAACATCTTCAGAAATTAAGTTAACTTGAGAACCACTATCTATGAGTGCATCAACTTTAATGTTCTTAGCGACAACCCTTAAATAAAACAACTCATTCCTTTTCTTATCTTCAGAGACATCATTAGCTTTAGAAGTAGAAGCACAACTATCAAAGGAAACATTGGAAATAGGAGCTTTACCTTTCAAACCCATAGCTGTTATCTTAGTTTCATCATCTGAATCGGAACCAAGATCCATAACAACATTTGAAGACTCCTTCTTACCTTTATGTTTTTTATTATGTTTTTGAGCCCACTTAGGTTTCAATTCGGGATGCAACTGCCAACAATGATCTTCATCATGACCCTTCCTGTCACAATGAGACCAAGAAAATTGGACATCCTTCTTAACTGTAGCTATCTTCTTTCCTTTCCCTGTCTCTGCAACCTTAGATGATTTCTTTACATCATTATCAAACTTATCAATAAAAGATCCTTTACCCCTTGACTCTAAGTGTGTAGCTTGGACACAAACTTCATCCAAGTTGTTAGGATTCAAAACCAAAATGGAATGTCTAAGATATGAATGAAGACCTCCTATGTACTTTAACAAAGTATCCTGGGTGTACAAAGGTACATTTAATGCAATAGCCTTCTTTCTAAATTCATGGGTGTACTCTTGGATAGTTTGACCTTTCCCTTGCCTAAACATTTTCTAGTCCATCATTAATTGTTGCATATGGCCTAAGGGATAGAATTGCTTTTTAAGAGCATTAATAAATTCTGCCCAAGTTAAACTGACTCTACCATGCTGTGAAATTTCTGCCTTCGTTTTACTCTTCCACAAGGTTAAAGCTATACCTCCTAACCAAAGAGTAGCCAATTGGATCCTGTCAACATCATTAATAGGTTTTGGACTCTACAATAGACTTCTACTTGTTGAATCCAATCATCCAATTTTTCAGCATTAAGTTCACCACAATACTTTGGTAAATCAAATTTTACATCCAACTTAATTTTAGGCTTATGCCCATTCTTGAAAGGATTAAAAGAAGTAGAATAAGGAGAAGATGGAGAAGAAGGAGAAGGAGAAGAGGGAGGAGAAGAAGAAAAGGGGTGATTTGGTTGCTTGCCACCATCTCCATGTTGTTTCCCTTTCTTGTCTTCACGAACATCTTTCCCAGAAGAACCTCCTTCACGTTCCTTCCATTCTTGTCTTTCTTGGAAAAGAATGTCCACCTTAGCCTTCATCTCGAGGAATGCTCTTCGAAACTCCTGCTCAGTGATTTCTTCAGGAACCTCCATTCCAGACACAGACATCTTCGAAAAAGTTCTTCGCTTCCCGATCTCAGGATCAAATTCTTCAAGCTTACCTTCACCCTTCTGAATCCTGGATCTCGTTAGCATTCAAAAATACCAATTGCAATAATAGTTACCTAATGCTCTGATACCAATTTGATCTAATTAGGGTCTAGACTAATTGCATAATTAAATGCTTAATGTTTACAATCTTTAAAATCCAAATTACATAAACGAAATTAACACATTAACATGGTTAATTAAGCAGAAATAATAAAGAGAAGAAAATAGAATGTGAGAGAGAAGGAGAGAGAAAATGCAAACAATTTGATAATGGAGTTCGCCACAATCGTGACTATGTCTCCGGGTCCGCTCCAATGGAGTGAGACCGATCCGATTAATCTCCAAAATAGGATTACAAAAGGTCTTCCACCTGTTACAAGATTTCTATCTCCTTGGACGATAATGAATTACAAATAAATCCTTCAACAAATGCAACAAGCTTAACTAAGCTTCAAATGCATAAGGATCAAATTCACTATCACTTGGAAATATTCTCATAACTCTCTCAAAAATTCACTTCTAGCACTTAGCCAAAAAATATCTTCACCAAAAATTGCTTAATCTCACAGCCCCCCATTCTACCCTTTTTATACAAAAAAAACTACTCAAATTGGCTCATAACCAATTGATTTTCAAATCCCCTTTACATAGAAAATATTATTAAAACCCCCCCCTTATTTACATAGGGATATCCTCCCCTTAAAATAACCCATCCAATTTTACATAAAATCTTCACGGATGGCCTCTTTTAATTTTATTCCATAATCCGTTCAGATTTATTAGGAGATCTTAATAATTCACCTTTGAATATAAATGGGCTTGATTTTGTTAAGGATTTTATCCTTAATTATAGGGGGTGAATTGGTTGGCAATTTGTTTTTTTTTCTTTAAAAATAATGTTTAAGTTCCCCTTAAAAAGGGGATCTCTCAACCACATGTATTTTAAATATTAAAGGGGTTTTATCCCATTTAAATAGGGGTAAATTTGTTTTGTTTTAAATTAAGACCCCACCTAATTTTTCTCACGTAGGCCTTAAATTAAGGCTTTTAAATGGGAGGAGTGGTAGGCTTTTATATTTATTTATTTATTTTTTAAATAAAGCCATGTCCAACAAATTGCCGCCACATGTAACTTTGGGAAGCCACCATCTGTCACCTCATGATTCATCCATGTCAGCATGATGACGTCATTCTGACATCATCATTGTACCTTCAAGTCAACTGAGCTTTGACCTTCCATATCTCACACATACGAGCTTCGATTTGCGTAAAACAAACACCATCGGGAAGCTCTTGCTGAGCTCTTTGTGTTGACATAAATTTTGACCACTTTTGGTGACATCAAATTTTGACCTTTTTTCTTGCCTTGGGCCCTGAGTTGACCAATTGTTGATTGAACTTTGACCGGCAATAACTTGGGCTTCGTAGCTCTGTTTGACTCCATTTAAGTTGTGTTGGAATCAGGACATCGAGCTCTTTCTAATGGTTCTAAAATCTGGAGTATTGGAGACACTTCAATTTTTGGTGAAAATATCCCCCGGATCAATGGCCCTACCTGCTCTGTTGGAACTCAATAGTCTCACCCAAGGTCGGGGCATTCTTTTGGGTGGCTCTCCACAAAAGGATTTTAACTAGTGACTAACTGCCTATGTATGGCATATAGGATCCATTGATCTATGTGTTGTGTTGGGGTGATAATGAATTCGTCAACCATTTATTGTTGGCTTTCCCTTTTGCAATGAAATGTTGGGACTAGCTAATGAACTCCTTGGGTTGGCAAGGCCCTCGACAACCAAATCTATATGAATTCCTCCTGGGTTGGTTAGCTAGGAATGATCTATGGAGTGATGTGTGGATCTCATCGCTCTCTATGGTGGCATGGAACATCTAGAAAGAGAATAATTGACACATTTTCAATGAGAAATCCCTGTGTGTTGAAGAAGTCATCAGGTGGATCGAGCAATGTATATGTGAAATAGCAAAGATAGAATGCCACGTAAACACAAAATAGTTTTCTCCAACTGGGATAATGAACTACAAAAATCTTGGAAGGCTCTAAAAATACCTCGTTTTGATCCAACTAAGTAGGTTGACCCTTGTGCAATGGGAAAATGGATATTATGGAGACTAGGTAGATATAAGTTAAATTTTGACGAGGCTGCTAAAGGAAACCCTAGGGTGGCTGGTTCGAGATGCTTGATCAAAAATGAAAAAGGTGACTACATAGGGGCTATGGCTCATAAATTGGGCATCACAACTAACAATGAGGCCAAATTTAAAGCATTAGACGTAGGTGTGGAACTGTGTATTAATTTCGGGATCTATAAGGTAGACATCAAAGGTGATTCAGTTATTTGTGTAAACATTATAAGTAAGCAATGAGCATCCAATTGGAAATTTCAACGTTGGATCTCGATCATCATTGGCCTCTTGGACAAGTTGGAAACATACTCAATTGGTCACATATACAGAGAAGCCAACTCGGCCGCTGATTCGTTAGCAAACCTGGGCACCAGATTGGAGGTTGAGGAAAAAATGTACTCACCTAACGAGCTGCCACCCGAGGTGATCTACATTGTTAGGAGTGAATCAAGCTTGGAGGCGGTCATGCAACATGGTTAAACTTGGTGGCGGGTAGAGAAGGTGTCATTCATTTTTTTCAACTACCACAACAATCATGACTGGGTTGAACAATGGTAGGTCCTTCACTATTTGGTCGGCTTATGTGTGCGGAAGAGATTGAGTTTATCTTCTTGGGACCTCCCCATGATTTCTACTGCTTCCTTTGAAAACTCCAAGGTAGTTGCAAGCTAAAACAATCAAAGGATCAATGGAGTGCTTTGGAGTTATTTGTAGATGTGCAACGACAGACAACTGTAGCTTGCTACAAGAGTCCCCGATAGAAAAAATCACCTACTTGTTCCCTCAAGTGCAAGTGAAGGATAGAACTACAATAGTGAATGTGATTGGAATTGATTTATGGGGTGGGGCCATTCCCATAATGGTGAGGTTTTGCGTTGTGTTTTATATATCCATATACAAGTGGTTGGGGCTCACCTCTAGGGTGTTACTGCTGCCAACAAGTTCATGTGTAGGAAGGTATATTTAGTGGTAGCAGATGTTATTGAATCTGTATATTTCAAACTTGAGAATATCTTGGCACTTGGCATCCTCAGTTTGAATGAAGAGAGGAAGAAAAAGAAGATGAATATAGTGTGGTGCTTGTATCATGTTGGGGTGGAAAAGAAGTATAATATTGCATATTTCATGTCTTTCCTTGAGGAGAATCTTAACCTGATAGCCTAGGATGTTCTAAATAGATTGGTTGAAATTCTTGAAGGTATAGGGTATCTCTACCACTAAATTTTGGGGCCCAGGATGGGCTGCCATGATCTCATTGTAATTTTTTTCTTATCAATATAGGGAGCTACCCCTTTGGTAGCACTAATCTATCAAAATATATTAATATATTAATATATAATATATATTGATATATAACAAATATATATCATAACAAATATTATTCTCAAAACTAAAGTAAATGGATATCCATTTATAATGGATATCTATTTTGTTTGTTATAGGTTATAATGATAGACTTGCACAATCTGCAATATATATTAATATATATAATTGTAAGAGAGGGGAACCAACCACTACAAAGCCCTAGGTCATGAAAAACCAAGAGTGGTAAGGCTTCCCTAACTTACCTCAATTTAAAGGAAGGTTACGATAGGTGAGATGAGAATGATGAGAACTGTGGGGTCCTTCGATCACTCTACAAACCCGAATGTTGAAAGGAGACTAGGCAAGTCAATCTTCAAAGTCAACTCTGTGTCTTAGGTAGCTCTTTGTCTGAGGAAAAAAGCATGGTTCTAGGATGAAAATGCGGCATGCTAGCGTCTCATAGGTGTGTTGGCATCTATACAAACAAAAATCCAAAGAGACAAGGTTTAAGCTCTAAAAAGTGGACTAACAGCTTAGTTTAAGAGTTTCAAGAACTTTAGAATAATACTAAGAAGAGTGAAATGTATAGACAAATGTGATAAAGGAAATAGATTACCTTAAGGGTGATGAAGATGATTTCACCAGAATAATCTCCTTGCCAACTCACTCCAAGATCTCTCCACCTACACACAAAAAAGGGGGAAATGTTGGGGCTGTTTAGGGGTCTGCCTCAGTTAGACCCCATTTTGGTGTTTCCACCTCCACGAACAGCCAAGTTTCCAATGATAAAAATAATGATAAAGAAGGGAATACAAGCTACATAAACAAGATACTACAAATATTACGTGCTTACTCAACCAAAATGATAGAGAAGATAAGATGAGCTTACCACCTCCTTCCAAAGCACTCAAGGCTAGTGGAGGAGAAAATGAGAGGAACTCAAGCCTCTACTACAATGGTATTTGTCTTGCATGCACATTATCGGAGTGATGGAGTAGTGGATTGCTGTTATGGAGTGTGAAGTGTTGATAAAAAGCTTGAAGTGAATGAATGGAATGGATAGAGTGCTCAAACAATCTTGCAAAACTTGAGCATGGATGAGAGAGTGAAGAATATGAAGGAAAAAGATGAAAACCGGCCATATTCAGGTCGGCCAGTCGAAGAGGGGCGTTACACTTTGACTTCCAATGGGAAGTGTAATGTCTCTATAGACTCTAACCACAAGAATCTACCAAGGCTATAAGCAATTCATAGGGAAATCTATGCATCACGCATGCATCCTCGATAGAAACACCCCCACCAACACACAAATTAGGTGCCAAGTGTAATGTGAGCAATGGGCTTAAGTGGAATTAAGCTTTCGCCTTAGGTTTTCTAAAATGTAAGGGGATAAGGGGGAATTTGCATCAGGGGTGCAAATGCACTCCTATACATTTTCCCCCCATGTTAGTTAACATGAGTACTAATGAGTGCTTCGATAAAGTAGAGTAGTAAGAAGTAACAAGGTAAGAGATGTATACTTGAATCGACGAGGAAGCAGAGCATGGTCTAGAAAACTCAGAAGTGCAAGAAAGGACTTCATAGTTCCACGGAACTACAAAGCTAAAGCGCAAAAGCGCCTCACTAGCTCATGGTTCTGTAAGGGAGGTATCCTTGAAGAACTCTCACATGAAGGAGACTGAGCAAAGGGGCTCCATAGAGTCAAAGATGGTGACATGTTTACCCACAGATATAACATGTCAGGAAGCGGCTGCGTAGGCTAGTGAATGGACAATCATGCAGACCATCGCTAAGTTGTAAGACTTTCAAAGGGATCCCTTGGGAACCCTTCAAAAGGAAGGAGGGTCCACTCAAGGGATGTATTGTTTGAAAAGTGAAGTCGAGTAGGGATGCCCCCAAGCTAGACATAAGGATGTGAAGTAGGTCTAGTCGAGCTGCCCCCGAACTAGACACAAAGAAGTAAAACCGGTCTAGTCAGGTTGCCCCGGAGCTAGACACAAGGATGTAAAATCAGTCTAGTCGGGCTGCCCCCAGGCTAGACGCCATAGAATTTTTTTGAGAACATTCAAAGGGGTCCGCTCAAGGGATGCACTGTTCGATAGCTGATGTCTTCTTTTCTGAATCAATTCATCATCAAGGAGTCCTTTTGAAATATGTTCACTTCATCAAGGAATTTGAAAGGAAGGATATACGCCCATGCGAGGGGAAGACTAACACTGTTCTCACTTTAGACGAATATTTCCAAGTCCTTTCTTTGCAAACCCATGATGAAGGAAACATGTTCTGTTAGGGTTTCAACTTGAGAATGCAATTCTAAAGAAGAAGCATGTGAAGGGTCTTTGAGAAAAGATTCATTTGGCAATGAATTCATTTTATAAAGACCAAGTAATGTTGTCACACATGAAAGGGACAACTCAAGAAAAGTAGAGAGAAAGAGAAAGAGAAAGGTAAGAGAAAAGAGATCACACACAAAGGGCACTAGAGGATTTGGTTTTACAAGGTCAGATCTTCCTTTATAGTAAGTAACCTTGGTGAGAGGAAAAATATCATCAATCCCCAAGGAGATCAAGAAGAATGCATGGAAGACAAAGTAAAATAAAAAATTGGGTCAACATGGAAGGAGGCCTAAATTCTCCTGACACTTTGCATTGTCCCCAATTTACCAAAAGTCAATCACAAACATGGAAGAGTGAAGATACATATATAGAGGAAGGTTTACAATGTAGACACCACACCTGTATCCAAGCATCGAAAGGGGTGATGAGGGTCATCTAGGAAAATATAGCATGATCACGAGAGAACACATCACAACATGCACACACATCTAATCTAAAGATCAAGAAGAGGGTCTCCCCCTAACATTGGTCGACCAGGAGGTCGTTAGCTTCCCACTCTAGACCATTGTAGCGGGAAGGATGATGATACTGCAATGGTGTAATGTTAAGGGGAGGAGATTTCGATCCTCCTGCAACAAGGGCCAAGGCAGAGGGACCTATGAGGTCTTCGTCACTCAACTCTTGTGGGTCTAAGGTCAATGAATTCATGAAGATCACTAACAAGGTCAGAACTTCATCCACCAAATTAAACATGCACTTAATGGAAGTGCCATTCTTCACTTTGGTGGATGGAGGAGTTTGCACCTTAGGTTCATCGCTAGGCTCATCGAGAGACTCCAAAGTAGTGAAAAACTCAGGGGAGGTTGGGACTAGTTCTGTCACTAGGACAGAACAAGTCAATGCAGTGCCACCTTTCGGAGAAGGTGGGATCTTCTTACGTCCTCCATTGCTGGAGGGACCATGCTCTACCTTCTTCTTTTTCGGAGGAGGTGAACTCCCCACAGACAAAGCAAGGAGGGTTAAGGGAGAATAGGAAAGGATCGCAGTGGATACAACCGAAGTATGAACCATATCCATGGGATTTGGGAAAGGTGAGACATCCACGATGGAATTCAATAGAGGCAGCTCCACAAAAAGAGTGATAAACACTTGCACCTTTCCTAGTGCTTGTACGCTCACAGTGGAAACCAGAAGTGATACGGAGTTAGTTTTGATAGAGATAGGAGGGGGGAGAGGAGGGCATAGTAAGAGGTATAGTCATCTCCTCCTCCTTATTCTATAGGGAAGCATGCTCGGCTAGGAGATCCTTCATTGGTGCTTATGCTCATGTGCAAGGTGGTTTCTATGACTATTCAAACCAGAAGTCAGAGCTTGCAAAGGGATGAAAGGTTTCTGCTCAGTCATGGGAGTGTCTTCCACAGTTGTTTCTAGTTGAAGGATGGACTCCTGAATGGGAGCAGAAGGATAAGGTTTAGAAATGGCAGAAGGAATTGACTCTAACGCCTCAGTGGCGGGCCTCTTCCCATTTATTGTTTTAAGAACAAGAATAGTAGGATGTTGTGGAGGCTGGGACAAAGAGGACTCTCCACAAGGGGTTTTTTTGTCTTCCATACCGAATGGGCGTAGGCTCCATGTGTAAGATAGGAAGATCAAATGTAGGATGTTTGGCCTTTCACCAAGCGAGCATCATGGGATTCTCTCACAAGCATGAGACACAAGTAGATGGCACCAGGGTAGGGTGAGAGGAATTATCGGGCTGAATAGCGGAAGAGGGAGAAGGAGGATCTTGGGACCAATTCTCTTCTTCTCTTCTACCTACCTTGGTAGCATCATTGTCAGCTTCCAAGTAAGCCCTATGTGAAATATCATAAGGCAAAGGAGGTTACCTCACTTTTAGCCTAGCACACCCTTTCTTATAGTTTTGATATGTATGGTACAATAGGTCCTTCCTAGGCAGGAGAGGACCAAGAGATACAGGCCAAAAGTAATCTAGGGTATAGCTGCCACATGCAATCAATGGTCTATAACTAGTGTCATGGACAACATGTACCGAACCTCCATGAACAAATTTTAGACACTTGTGCACAACCAAGGGAACTGCGTTCATAGCTACCAGCCAGGGTATGCCTATCTTTTCTCTAAAGAGGTTAGACCCCGGGATGATGTCAAACTCAAGGCTCATAGATTTAGGTCCAATGAGGACTAATAGGACAATACTCCCTATAGGAGGTATGAAAATTCCATCATATGTACAAACAGTACTCTCAGGTGCATCATATCCATCCTTATGCAGGAATTTAATTAGCATGATCTCCTCAATTATGATATTCACTTGAGATGTCAGATCAATGAGAACACATGCTACAATATTCTTGTTTATCCTCACAGGAATGTAAAGAGGAGATGGTTCCCTATTAAAGCCCATCGAAAGGTCCTGTGAGGTGAAGGTTATGCTAGTACCACTACTCACAATCTGCGTAGAGGGAATAGGTTGATTTAAGAAAGAGGCCATCATGCACACCAAACAGTACTTCTACAGAGCCTCCTAAGGTCTCTAGGATAGCATAGTGACCCAATCAAGGTTTCGTTGCACAACACCCTCGAAACATTCCAACTACACCTACTAGGGGTTGTAGGTTGGGTTGTAAGACAGAAGCCTTACAACACTCCTAGAACATGAGGAAAGGGACTTTCAGTATCGCAAAATGGAACCAAAATGGTTCATGTCAGGTTCACCAAAAATGTAAGAGAGGGGTACCAACCACTACAAATCCCCAAGTCATGAAAGGCCAAGAGCGGTAAGGCTACCCTAACTTACCTCAATTCAAAGGAAGGTTAGAATAGGTGGGATGAGAATGATGAGAACTACGGGGTCCTTTGATCACTCTACAAACCCAAATGTTGAAAGGAGACTAGGCCAGTCGATCTTCAGAGTCAACTCTGCATCTTAGGTAGCTCTTTGTCTGAGGAAAAAATCATGGTTTTGGGATGACAGTACGGCGTGCTAGCATCTCACAGGTGCACCGGCATCCATACAGCCAGAAAACTAGAGAGATGAGGTTTAAGCTCTAAAAAGTGGACTAACATCCTAGTTTAAGAGTTTTGGGAAGTGTAGAATAAGACTAAGAAGAGTGAAATGTATAGATGAATGTGATAAAGGAAATAGATTACCACAAGGGTGACGAAGACGATTTCGCACAGTAATCTCCTCGCCAACTTTCTCCAATATCTCTCCACCTGCACACAAAAAATGGGAAAATTTTGGGGTTGTTTAGGGGTCTACCTCAGTCAGACCGCCATTTCGGTGTTTCCACCTCCACAAATAGCCAAGTTTGTAATGATAGAAAGAATGATAAAGAAGGGAATACAAGCTACACAAAAAAAAGACACTAAAAAATAGTATGTTCTTACTCAACCAAAATGATAGAGAAGATAGGAGGAGCTTGCCTCCATCCAAAGCACTCAAGGCTAGTGGAGGAGAAAATAAGAGGAACTCAAGCCTCTGCTACAATGGTGTTTGTCTTGCATGTGCACTATCAAAGTGATGGAGTAGTGGATTGTTGTAATGGAGTGTGAAGTGTTGCTACAAATCTTGAAGTGAATGAATGGAATGGAGAGAGTGCTCAAACAATCTTGAAAAACTTGAGCATGGATGAGAGAGTGAAGAATATTAAGGAAGAAGATGAAAAATGGCCATATTCGGGTTGGCCAGCCTAAGAGGGGTGTTACAATTTGACTTCTAATGGGAAGTGTAACGTCTCTACAGACTCCACATGCAAGAATCTTCTAGGAACATAAGTGCGTTGTGTGGAAATTTGCGCACCGCATGGGTGTCCTTGACAGAAATGCCCCCACTGACACATAAAGTAGGTGCCAAGTGTGATGTGAGTAGCGAGCTTAAGTGGAATTAAGCCTTCACCTTAGGTTTTCTAAAGTGTAAGTGTGTAAAGGGGAATTTGCATTAGGGGTGTAAATATCTTGTAGAAAAAGATGGCTCACTCTGCTCCAAAAAATTTTGCAACTTTTGTAGCCTCCGACAAGGATCTCTACAGGCACTCCATTGTGACAAACCATGGCAGGGTGGGTTTTGGGAGCATGACATTGATATTTTCATACCCAAATGTGGATTCATAGGCATCTCAATGTAAGCAAAGGAATTCGAGGGAGGGGAGAGGCAACCCTCTTTGTTATGTGATGAATAAAGGCCATTTCCTCTCTTTTAAGGAGGCTTTAAGTGGTGAAAAAGTTGACTTTTCTCCTCCTAACCGATAGCCTCAGCATTGAAACCCTAGTTGGCACCCACAAAGCAGTTAGGATGTGGTCAAAATGGTAGGGCCCCTTCTTTCTCTTTGCCCCTCATCCACATCCCCTATGGTGTGATTGGATGAGTTCGCCAAAGAGCAGGAGGAGTTTCTGCAAGATTATGCCCTAATCTGTAGATTCACAAAAGTATGGCCAAAATTATGCGATCTACACACATGGGTTTCTGAGAATTGGAAAGTATTCATGAAGGGAAAAATTTGGATTTACCCTTGTGTCAAGGGCTTTTTATTTTGGAATTTGACTCTAAGGAAGATAAGGAGCAGGTGCTGGAGAACGATTTTTGGAGCTTTCAAGGTGATTTTTTATGTATGAAACCATGGTTCCTAGCCTTCGATCTACGAATAGAATTTGTCTCCTCAGCTTATTTTTGGGTACGACGACCATTTCTCCCTCTACAATTTTGGGAGCTTGATTGTCTACGAGCCGTTGGGAACAGTTTAGGGAAATATCGTTGCACTTCCAAGGAAACAATCGACTATCAGAACTCCACCTATGCACGAATATGTGTTGAAATGGATTCATCTAATGGCCTACCTGCTGAGATTATGTTGAAGGTGGGTAATAGAATCTGGGTGCAACCTGATGACTATGAGAAAGTCGCCTTTAGATGTAGGTGATTCTTTTCTACGGACCATCACACATCCTTGTGTCAAAAAGAACCAGTCATTGGGAAGTTGGCCTCCTTTGGGAAACCTTCCTAGTTTGATGGGGATAGTCCTCAGTATTATGTCATTACTCCCAATCTCCCTAAGGCTCAACTCAACTCCATGCTCCTTCTGAGGACAACAAGGTTTTCTCATCAACTTTGACTAATGGGTTTGTGTTGGATTTCCCAATGGCAATAGATTGTGAAATTGGTACTGATGTTGAGGGTCGTCAACCAAAGGATGTTGCCTCAGCTTGTTCCCTTGCATTGATGGAGCACTCTATGGTTACAGGCTCCGTACATGGCCCAAAATTGGACCACTATCATTCAAATGATTATGGTTGGATAGAGGTAAAGAGGAGAAAATAGAATCCTCAACATCATATAGTTTCGATGTCCTCCAAGAAAGGGGGAAATGTGGAATCTTAAGTCTTGCTACTATTGGTGGCATCAGTAAATATTGTCTAATCTAGAATAGATTTGGTTTCTAATAGTGGTATTAGGAATAGTAAGAAGAGATTTGAATGGTCTAGCTTGAACATTGTTGATGTAACTTTGAATTTTATTAATTTAATCTTCACAACTCTGCTACATTTTACTGATAAAAAATAAAATTAACATATAGTATATATTATATAAATATATATAATAAATTAATATAGTATATGAATATATAATAAGTATATATATTATAACATATAATAATTATTACCAGTAAAGTAAATGGATAACAAATATCCTTTATAAATGTATATTTTTTTCCTTTTCTAATGGTTCTAAGGTTGTAATAATGAATATTCATTTGGTAATTTATATAAAAAATAAAATGGGACCATTTTGAGTATTTCAATGGTCCCTACATTCTTTCTATCACAAAATTCTCATGATTACTATCAGTATCAGACAAAATTCTACTTTTGGAAGATTCTCTTACACTTCTTTTTACAATTAAAATCATTTGTGTGTGTTTATTGTTTGTGTAATGGGAAGCAACAGTCATCGTAAGAGAAAAGGTAAAAATAAACTAACAATAGATCAAATTGAAGCATATAGAGCACAAGATAGAGAAATTCATAGGAAAAGAAGACAAGGTATCAAAAATATTCAAATTGAAGCTTCTTTTGTACCGTTAAATGTTAATTAAAGTGAAGATGAAATAGAAATTGAAAATATTGAACAACATATTGAAATAGAAAATGTGGAAATTAAAAATGAAAATGTGAACGTCACTGAGAATGAAAATGTTGCTGAAAATGTTATTGAAAATGAAAATGTTGTTGAAAATAAAAATTTTATTGAAAATGAAAATGTTGTTGAAAATGAAATTGTTATTGAAAATGTTGGAATTATTGAAAATAGTGAGAATGAAAATGTTAATCACATTGAACTTGAAAATGAAAATGTTGATAACATTGAAAATGTTTAAAATAAACCTTATGTAACACCTAATTACATGAGAACCCCTAAATGGTTGCTTGAAATAGATGAGAACATAATAGATAATCTTCAAGGAAAAAGGTCGCAATGAACGGTTCATTTGTTGGATACCAAAATGTTCAATGAAGACTTTTTTGATAAGACATTAACCTAACAATGTCAATTTTTTGTGCAATTACTTAATATTTACAAAATGAGACCATTATTAAAAAATTGAAGATTCGTCCCACCAAAAAATCAGAAAAAAATAGTATTATTGTAAGAAATATTTTTAATTCTCTAACCTCTATTGCAAAGACTAGTAAGGAAAAAGATTAAAGGGTTGCTTGTACAGTGATCACAACCTCACTAGTAAGTCATTATTTGAGAAAGGCTTCTTTAACTACACAAACTTGTATTGATTTAAATCTAAATTGTAAAGCATTGAATAGAGAACTCTCAAGAAGAGGAAGACCTGATAGTCCTCTACAAAATGATATGTGGGATTTTAGTGGGAGGCTTCCATGTGTTGATTAGAAGCTAATTGATAATGTAAAGATGCAAATTGAATAATTTTGGAACTCTCACTCTAAAGTATCACCAAATGTAAATGATATTTGAAAGTTACGAACTGGTAATCAAGATCGTACACTGCATCCTAAACATTTCTTGGAATGTAGCCAAAAACATTTTTACAAACAATTTTGGCAAGAACATCCAAATTTGTAAATTTCGCAAAGGGCTTTTGAGTCTTGAAAGCCATTTTATTGTGTACCTATTAATTTTCATAATACATGTTGTAAATACCATGTTGATTTTTCAATGTATCATGAATTATTATGCCATATTCGTTCTATTATGCATACTGACAAAATTTTGTAGGAGTGTCAGGCAATGCAACTTCCCAAGTCATCCAGGGACTTGTTAGATTGATTTTTATGCATTAGAGGTGATGGTTGCTTATTTTATAGACATGATTGTTTAAATGAAACGTGTTTGTAATGTGGTGGTTTATCAAATTTTGTAACATTCTTTCATGAGGGCAACAATCATGATTTTGGTAACAATATTGTTAAGAAAAATAGGTTTGAGACAGTGAAATACACATTGAAGAGTGGAGGTGAGGGTTCTAGATGCAATTTTGTTTCAAGAGAGGTAAGTATAGACATGCCCCTGATAGTACAGAAGAGGACAAGAAGATAATCAGGGAGTGCCATTTTTACATGATTCGTGATAGATCTCATTCATCTGAGTTTGTACAAAACTGTTTTGCAATTTTTTTTGAGTTATTACAAGAAAAAGGTATTACAATGGGTCAACATCTGATTTGGTCAAATAACTACATAGGGAAATTCAAGAATACTCACATGTTTTATTGGTTGAGAAGGATGCATATAGAGAGGGGTGTACCACATGTTTGGATTTTTTCAAAGTTGGGCATGGAAAAGGTGAGCATGATGGTGCAGGGGCATATGTGAAGAGAGCTTTGGCTAAGGAACAAATGAAGATTAGGGGTGGTGCAACATTCAGTGATGTACATTCTATTGTTGATTGGTGTACTTATGCATTATCATGAGGAGGGACACGTGATTCACAAGTGTGTAGGTTCTTTTGGTTGGTTGAGGAGGGTACAATGGGCGACAAATTTGAATGTCAAACAATTAGAGATTTTTCAAAGATGCATTCATTTTGAAGCTTACATGCAAGTGCATGGACCACATGGACATGAGAGATGGATTTTTTTTGTTAGAATTGTATTCAGTGTGAGTCAAGTGAGTGGCTACATATATGGATTCCATAGTACCTAACCCCTTTATCTATAGCACAATCCTTTTTAGAAGATAAAATGGAATGTTCATTTGACTATGACTATCTTTCAGATCTTGTACAACTAGGGCATGTTTATGTAGTTGTAGCACCACAGGGGAATGAAGAGGGATTAGACTATTGGTTGGCATGATGTGTATAGGGAAAGAAAAATATAACACGATTGATGAAAGATGATGATGGGTTTGTGTATCCTACAGGTTCAGTTGTTGTTTCTCGAACTTGGTTGCATTACCATTTCATCATCGTTTAGGTTGTTTAGAATAATATAGATATTTTATTATAAGCATATTTTCTATTTTTCATTACCATTTCATCATAATTTAGGTTGTTTAGTATAATATAGATTTGTTATTCTAGGTATATTTAGATGTTGATAAAAAACTTATGATCATACAGGTCCAGTTGTTTTTTATGGAACTTGGTTGTGAACATATATGATTAGAAAGAATGGCATACCTTAATTTGAAGACTATGAGAATCACAAAACCATTCTCATGTATCTGCAACTTGTTATAGTAACAAATGTTAAGTTATTGAGACATCATGCTAGACCAAAAAAAAAGGAACTATGGACAGTTAGTAGTGTTGATCATGAAGCATTACTCGAAACTCTGAAGGTAAGAGATGACCCTTCAGGCACACTTGAGTAGCGGATCATTTGTTGTATGGGACAGGTATGATATTTTTAATCACATTTTGTTATTATTTATCTGCTAAGGTTCTATAGACACCTAAAAATCACTTAGGCCTGCGACCACTATTTTACCACCTTTCGTCATAACATGATTATAACATTTTAATTATGTTTCTAACCCACATTCAACTATTAATTAAATAGTTCATAATTATTTAATTAATTCATAATCTCTCATTCTTCATGATTATTAAATAAATAAATCTTATTTATTTATTTAATATGTCACTAATTCCTAAATCCTCTTAATTGAATAGATTTGATAATTTATTTAATTAATTAACTACTTCTTCTAAATTAAATAATTATTTCTAATTATTTAATTGTTGCATGTGACACTTCTATATTTTTAAATAAAACAAATCATTTAAAAATGTCTCACATGGTTAACTGATTCTTCATTTAGTAATTAATTTCAAAAATCAATTACTTCTTATCTCACAAAATCCCTATTTTGAATTAATTTAATTCAAAATGGAAATATTCTTCTACAAATCAAGTAATTTCTAAAATTACTAATTTTCTAAAATCTCATCCCCTTATCTTCTGATTTTTACTAATTTCATCTCAAGGTCACGTTTATTCTCCATCGTCGATTTAATTTATTAAATTAAATCTTGTCCACACATTTGGGGATTGTTTCCCTAACCCTAATTGAGAGTTGTCACCTTGAATCTTAACCATTGATTCTAGGTCATTTCTCAATTTCTCATCTCATTCGTTCGTTCAAGATTGCATTTTCTATAAAATGACAATCTTGATCTCATTTTTGGGATTGATCATCGCTTAATCTATTTTTATTATTAGCATTCTCATATCTTAGGCTTATATTACTATTTGCATAATAGAATTAAAATTCTAGTTTGCACATAGAGTCAATTTTATAAATTCTTCAAAAGCTTTGTTAGGTCTAGGCACATAGAATTTGCTCACAAATATGAGGGCATCCATCATCAGCAACAAGCTTGAGGAGGTGCAATGGAAGTCAGCCATGGAGTATTAAATGGGTGATACCTTTCTAGTTTCTTCCATTTTCATTTATTTCTCCTTTGCATTCTATTGTTTGATGTTTCATTGACTTGCGGGTATTACTAATCCACTATTCTATCTTGTAGGAAATTATCCATCATTACATTGGTGAACCCGACAATCTAACACATTTTTGTAGGTTTTGTATGGCCTCAATTTCTATTTTAGAAGTACAGGAGTACGGAACGATGCAATCACAGGCTCATGTGATGCATATGCTCTGTCGCACTACATTTGCAATCGTGAACGATGCATATGCTCTGTAGTAACGCATATGAGAGCCAGAACTATGCATTCGACAGGCCACAATGCATTTGACATCCATCGTGCTGCATTCACTCAAGCCACAAATGATTGGTTGTAATTTCTTTTTAAAAAAATTTCTAGATCCGATGTGACCGCAACCAATTTTTCCTTTTGATGGGATTAAAATAAACCAACCCTAGGATAGACATTTAATTCAGAATTTACCAATCCTGGGATAGAAAATTTAATTTGGAATTTATCAGTCTAGGATAGTCACCACATTTTACTTTTGTTTGGTTAAAATGAACCCCATGCTTTTGTGAAGCGATATCTTCACTTAGAGTAGAATTTTTTTCATTTGGGTTTAAAACTGAACATTGGTTTACTATGATTGATTGGATAATAGGTATATGCTCTCCCCTTTACTGGGTGATCAAAAAGCCAAACTTATCCATTTTTATATTTATGCATTTCTTGTTTTCTTAAATCTTTTAGAAGGCTTGCCGTAGTGGGAAAAAATACTCACCCTACGAGAACGACCTAAGTGGGAACAACCAAAGCCAGGTTTTCCAACCCACTATAATCAAAAGTGAATTTTGGGGAAACCCATATTCATTGGTAGTAGGCAAGATAACCATCCCCAAAGTCTTTGTTCTAAAGATTGGGAGGTCTCCTAAGCGAGTTTATCTATTTCCACGCCAAACAGAAACCTTGACTAAGAACCATAGTGTAGAAGCCAGTCGTGTCAGTATTCAAACATTGTTTCAATCACGGTGCAAGGGGAGGGAAGAATCTCCCCCCAACACACTCACCATATAATCACCATGGACTGTTTGCTCAGGGGATTCGGTATCCACTTCCGTCACCTTCAGTATGCACTTGGAAAAGAAAAAAACATGGGCGCCCTCTAGGGGGTGACATGGTTGTGTGAGTCGACGTGATTTTAAGCTGTGGGTTGTGATTGTTATGATGACCTTTTGAATATTAAGAGTGAGTCTACTTGAAGTATCTTTTTGTTTAAATACCAGTTCAAACAAAAAAGGGTCATGCTTGATCCTTGCACATACACTTAATGTTTTAGTTTCTATGTGTTTGCCAACTATTTTCAAACAAACTTCAACAAACTAAAAATCAAAATCTGGGTCAAAAAACTTGTCAAATCTACAAAAATAGAGTTATGTTTTTTCCAAAAATTTGCCTATTGCGACACAATCGCTCTGATAAACCGCAATCACCATATCTTGAGCTGCATTCGGTTTGATGGGCCGCATTTGAATCATCCTGAACCGTATTCACTCTGATGAGCCACAAGTGAAACATACAGAGCTGCATTTGCCAATATCAACCCGCATTTTCCATACTATGTCGCAATCAACACTTTTTTAACCGCATTCACCTTTGTGAGACGCATTTTCTTTGTCGTACCATATCTGCTATAATGCATTTGCGAAAAAACCTAAAAACACTCTCACTGTAAAAAATAAATTGAAAGTTCACAACTTGTCTTTAATTCAATCAAGTCTTCCTTCACTATGACAGTTCAAACCAGACTCTGAATTTCTCAACTATCATCAAACATTGCATTTTAGGTACCATTTTAGGATCACAATAGGGTTCCCTTTCTAGTCCATTAGATTGCATTAATAACTTCACCATCTCCTTAGACACTTACTTTTGTAGATTTTAGGAGTTGACTCTTATCATTCATTGTCCAAACTTTGTATTTAATAGTAGGTTATCATTGGACCCAATTACCTTTGTCACTTTGTCAAAACTTTTGTGAATTATTTCCCACTCAATAGTCTAGTGTGGAAACTTCACTTTGTCCTCTTTATAGTCCTTTTATGGTCCATTGGTCTTCCAAAATTGAATCATTGTAAAAAAAAATTGTTTGCCCAAGTTGTCCTTTTTCAAATCCCTCAATAGTAAGTACATATTAGACTCCTTTAGTGGCATATCATTTAGCATCTCCATTTAGTATCACACCATTTTACATTCACAAGTCTTTAGTCTCACTTGTATTCGTAGCATCCTTTAAAAATCCAAAGAAACCAAAAAACATAGTATCATACTTAGATCATTCTCTCCAACATCCCAAGTTGAGAAAAACCTTGTATGGTTGAAACTAGATTACAGAAAAAGAAAAGACTCGTGGATTCCTTTAGACAAGACACCAACTTTCTTGAGTTCACAACAAGCATGGATTCATTCCCTAATGCCATGAATAATCCTTGTTTTGACATGGGAAATTCCAACATCAATCCTTTTAGTGAAATGAACATTCCATCATCTCCATCGCATATTTTTGAACCATTTATCCGACGGGATCAAAATGGGGAAGTCTTTGAAGAAGACGTATTGGCTGTTGCCCAACATCCAGAAGTTGTTGCTTTTGTAGAAGAAGTAGTCTTAAATGACTCTTCTAGATTCCTAGCTATCCTCCTTGACCAAGGGGCTAAGTTACCAAAGGGATTTGATCTTAACACTCTTAGAGCAACTTCTTCCACTCCACCATCACACAATCCTTCCATGGGAGCCTCTTCACAAAATGTCATTAACACAATCAATGCTTCCTCCCTTGGTCATACTACCACCACAACCAAGACAACATCTATTGGGGGATCATCTTCCCAAACCAACACCACATCACAATCCATCCCCCAACAAACATCCACCATCCCTTCACAAACAATGGGGGCAACCACATCAAGCCTCTTTGGAACTACATCTATTTCCATGAGTACATCAGCAAACCTATTATTAGGTTCTTCAAATGCTATGGCAACCAACTCATCCAACCCTTTTTGGAGAAATAAACGAAGAGTTTCTATACAAGGCACCCAACCCACTTCCTCATAGGTTAATACCAACATTCCTCAAGGCCACAATCTCTTATTTGGGCAAGGAAATCAAGGCACTCAATATTTCACTCCATTTGGGCATCAACAAGATCAAAATCAACAAGGCCCTCAATCCTTCACTCCATTTGGACATCAACAAAATCGAAACCAACAAGGTCTTCAAATTCAGTCCAACATGGCAGGATATCACATCCCCTCTTATGCCTCTCAAGTCCATACACAACAGCACATCCCTCATCAAAACACTCATTTCCAACAACCGCATAATTATAACACTCATTTCGCTCACTGACAACCAATTTCAAATCAACACGTCTCATCACAACAGTTGGGGACTCAAGCTGCCCCTATCACCAACATGGGTGATGCTACCAACCATCCCATGGTGGAAGCACTCACACTCCAACTCGCTGCTCTTCAAACACAAGTGGAGACCTTGCAGCAATCCAATAAAAAGTCATACTTGTCACATAACTTATGTCCATATCCATTTGACACAACCTTGTATATGCCACCCTTTCCTCATGGATATGTGGTATCTCATTTTCCCAAGTACAAAGGCAAAACAAACCCCATTGAACACATAAGAGAATTCACCACTAGTTGCATGGACATTGCATATGAGCAAACTTATCTCATGAGACTCTTTTCTAGAAGTCTCGCAGGTCATGCACTAGAATGGTTCTTGCTTTTGCCTAAGGGAATCAAAACATGGGATGAATTGGTAAACAAGTTTGTTGAAAACTATGCCTATAACATCAACACGGATATCAACATTGCCTCCTTATACAGACTTACCCAAGAGGATGTAGGAGAGATTTTTATTCCATTCTTTCAAAGATGGAGAACCTTAGCAAGCAAATGTCCGATAGAAATACTTGAAAAGGAGAAAGTCACCATGTTTGTACAAACTCTCCTAGGACCGCTAAGGTATGGCTTACAAGTCCATTGTTGACCCACCTTTGTTGACCTTGTTGAAAAGGGTGTTCAACTTGAGAAAGCCTTGATCACCAAAGGTGAAATTAAATATGGTGGCAAAACCATCAACACCACCACGGATAATAACCCAAGTAGCTCAAATGACAAAACCAAATATTGGGTTAAGAACAAGCACATCACAAATGACGGTGTAGTTGATGCAAAAACCGTCAATGCAATAGGTCATGTACTCACAATCAAAGGAGTAAAAAATCAAAACGCACCTATAACTACACCGACACCAACTACCAATGCTATCCAAATAAATCATGTGCAATCTAATCAAAGGTAGCTACATCAACCCCGACAATTCCAAAAATGCACATACACCCCTTTGGGTGAACCTATATAAATTGTCTTGAAGAAACTTCTTCAAAATGGCATCATAACGCTGGAAGAGCCAAAACCGTATGACCCTGGTTAGTTCAAGCCATCATGGTGGGATGACAGTTCATTTTGAGATTACCACAATGCCAAAGGGCACAAAACTTCCTCTTTTCATCAATTGCGAAATCTGGTGCAAGACCTCATAGAGAACCACACCATCGAATTTGGTGGTCAATCATTTACATCTAATGTGGATCATTCCATAGACAAAAACCCACTACAAGATCATGGTAAAGCTTCCTCGTCTGGCACAAATAATACCAACAATCAAGCCAACCACATCTGTCTGGCCTATAATACTATCCGTCATGTATACAATTATCCGCATGGTACTATTATCAACAATCTTCATGCTGCTAATGAAGATGAATGTGTTAATAGCATTACCATTAACAAGGCCCTAGAATGCAATGTAACCACGTGCAAAGGCAAGGTCACCATCCCAGGTCCTTCTACACGTCAACTGAAAATCACCATACCTGGTCCATCCACCAGATAGCCAAACACAAAACTGGAGTTCAACATTATCGAGCAATTGAATAAAACACCTGCTCAAATATCCATTCTCAAGCTGCTCTGTATTTCACCTGCGCATAAGGCCATCCTAGATAAAGTACTGCAAGAGTCGTCTATCCCAACCAACATCGATGTCAACCATTTTGAGACTATGGTCAGATATCTGAATTCGCCTCATCACATCACCTTTTCGGACAGTGACTATTCCTCGCCCAAACCATCGCATAATGATGCCCTTCACATTGAGGTTTTTGTCCACAAGCATAAGGTTAGATGAGTCCTAGTAGATGGCAAAGTAGGATTGAACATCTTCTCTCTAAAATTGGTCAAATCTCTTGGTTTCTTTGATGCATGTGTAGGTGCTAGCAAGAGCATCATCATCAAGGCATACAATGATGAAGAACGTGCTTCTAAAGGCATTATTACAATTCCACTTCGAGTAGGACCAATTATCATAGATACAACATGCCAAGTCCTGGATCATGACATACACTATAATATCTTACTTGGTCGCCCATGGATTCAAGCTCTAAAGGTTATTCCATCCACATACCACCAATGTCTGAAATTCCCTTTTGATGGAACTGAGATCACTATCCTTGGAGATCCCGATCCATTTCAATACTGTACCAACCTGTGAGCCACTGTTGAGCACCAGGTACCCATCAATCGAGAAGCCTCATCTTCCACTCCGTCCAAATATATTGACCCATTGACACTCATGAAATCATCCATTCCATCACCTTCTACCACACCACCTTCATCGGTCCCAAGTAAAGACCTTCAGATCTAGGACCTTGGCTGTGTAGAATTCAAATTGAATATGGCTTACTGTATCACTACAATACTGAAGCCACCTAAAGCCTATGGTAGACTATGTTTTGCAGTTGAGCCCAAAACAAATTTCAAGGTTCCACCGAAAGTGTTTTTACATAGTGGGGTGATATGGGTAATGAAGTCATTATTGACATAGATAACTAGATCTACAAAGACCCAACAAAGTTATCTCCACTACCGCTGCATCTCTATGGCAAAGGCTATGATATATGCAAAGCCCTAGGTTTCAACGACACGAGTGGCCTTGGAAAGAACAATAATGGAAGAAGGGAACCTATTATCATGACTACAAGACCAAGGTACATAGGGCTAGGGTTTGACCAATTCAGAACTGACAATCAACATACCCATGAACTTTCAAGTAAGGTTGTAACAGCTACAGAAAGTGTTGAGACATGTGAAGAATCCCTTACCGAAATTGACTCAAATGAATGGGAATGGGGATCTGACAAAACCATCAATGACTATGACATTGACGAACTATTCTTGGAACCTGGCCAACTTTCCTTTGAAGAACGATTCTGCCAAGAATATAAAATTGACCCTATTGACCGAAATTCAAAAAATAAGGAATGGGTAACCATTCCTTGGAATCTAGAAGAACACAAGGTGTCGTCAACAACACCCGAATCATCCCACCCCATTCTTGAGCCCACCCATGAGCCTAATTTATCTGATCCCACTATCCATACTTCTGAAATGCCAACCACTAGTCACGATGTTGATAATTTTACCCCATATTATGATTTTGAATTCGATTCATCTGACTCAGAGTATGGACCATCCATTGCATCTGACATAGAAGTGAAAATTGACAAATTTTCCTTTACACTTGAGGCATCAATTTGCACACTTTCTGCATCTTCCCCATCCTTTACCAACACTGACAATGGAATCCTCCTTGTTTACCCACAACTAATCGACTAGGACCAACAAGATCCACCGGTCATGGACATATTTCAGAATGACGAGGAAATTGTAGAATTCATGGGGCTAAGAGAAGGTATTCCATGGGGTGATCACAAAATAGGTTTCTCCTTTGATCTAGATTATGCAGCTTACTTCGAGGAGACTGTGCAATCCTCTGGTCGCAAAAATGCAAAGAATAAAAAAGAAAAAGAAATGTCTTTAGGTGAAAACTGCAAGGCACCTTCTGACTGTAAAATAGTAAAAACAAAGGATGTATCTGAAGGTGAAAACCACTTTGAGGCACCTAAGGATGGAGGATTTGACTTTCTCCCCATAACATAGGAAAAATCAGCTATGCTCATTGAGGACACAACGGAAGTTAACATAGCCACACAAGGGAATCCCAAAATTATTCTCTTGGCCGCATCATGTCAGACAAAGAAAAACCTGAATTTAAACAATTCTTCTCACATAGGAAAGTTAACTTCACATGGTCATATGTTGGCATGCCAGGCCTTGATCCTAAATTGGTTCTGCATCATCTTCCTTTAATCCCAGGAATCAAGCTAGTCAAAAAAAAGTTGCGCAAAATGCATCCACAAATTGCACTACTTGTCAAGGCTAAACTAAAGAAGTTACTGGATGCTGAGTTCATAAGGTCAATAGACTATGGTGATTGGATATCCAATATTGTTCCTGTTACAAAGCCAAATGGACAAATCCATATCTGCACGGATTTCAAAGATTTGAATAAAGCTTACCCAAAGGATGACTTCCCCTTACCAAACATAGACATGATTGTTGACCTCACGATAGGGTATGAGATGCTATCTCTCATGGATGGTTTCTCAGGCTATAACCAAATCTGAACTACAATAGAGGATCAACATAAAATGGCATACACTTGCCCTTGGGGAACATATTGTTGGAATGTCATGCCTTTTGGCCTAAATAATGCAAGCGCAACATACCAAAGGGATATGACAACAATCTTCCATGACATGAAGCATATCCTAATGGAAGATTATGTCGATGACCTATTGGAAAAATCTTTGACAAGGAAAGAACATTTCAAAGTCTTGGACAAAATTTTTAGATGGCTTGAGGATTACAAGGTTCGATTGAGCCCAAAGAAATGTGTCTTTGGAGTCACTTCAGGCAAGTTGTTGGGATACATAGTTTCGCAACGAGGCATTGAGGTTGACCCAGCAAAAGTAAAAGCAATTCTAAACATGCCTCCTCCAAAAGGAATCAGTGAGTTGTGAACACTTAAGGGAAGATTGCAGTCTATTCGTCGATTCATAGCATAGTTGGTAGACAAGTGTCAACCATTTCAATATCTGTTACACAAAATCATTCCTTTTGTATGGATGGATAAATACCACATAGCCTTTCAACAAATAAAAGAATATCTATTGACACCACCAGTGTTGATGCTGCCTATTGAGGGAAAACCATTAATCTTGTATGTCTCTGCAACGAAAAATGCATTGGGGGCATTATTGGCGCAAAATGACCATGAAGAAAAAGAAAGAGCCATATACTACATCAACCACACACTAATTGGCTATTAGCTCAACTACACAACCATTGAAAGGGCATGCCTTGCAGTTGTCTTCATGGCACAAAAATTAAGACATTATATGTTGAGCCATCAAACACATTTGGTAGCAAAGATTGACCCATTTAAATATCTCTTGAGTCAAGCAGCATTGACAGGCTATTTGGCGAAATGGGTCACGATATTAAGCGAGTATGACATACAATATGTAGAGCGCAAAGCAATAAAAGGTCAAGTAATAGCAAATCAACTGGCAGATGCACCAATCCAAGCCACTCATCCACTGATAACTGATTTTTTGGATGAGTCTATCTTTCACGCAGAACTAGCTCTCCCATGGAAACTATACTTTGATGGGTCCCACACTGGTCACAACTCAGGAACTGGCATATTATTTATCACAACACAAGGGGATTCAATTCCTAAATCATTTCAGATTTCCTCCCCTTGTACAAATAATATTGCAAAATACGAGGCATTGGTCACAGGTCTCAAGATAGCAATCAAATGGAAAATTCAGACATTCCTCATATTCGGGGATTCACAATTGGCCATCCATCAAGTGAATGATGACTATGACACAAAAGATGAGAAGTTGCTTCCCTACAAACGAATGGTAGATAGTTTCCTGATGTATTTCAAAATGATTGCATTTGAAAAAATCCCAAGGACACAAAATAAGGCGGCCATTGGATCTCTCCTAGACATCCCTAAGAATGTGTCACAATTTGAATTCTTAGTGGAACAGTTGCTGATGCCTGCATATGATATTCCAGAGTCAGAAATGGTGTGCGAGATTGTTGGTCCTAGTTCGCCTTGGTATCGAGACATATATGACTATCTTAAATCCCAAACCCTCCCACCCAACCTGTCCAACAACCAACAAAAATCTTTTATCCGAAAAGCGGCTAGACATACCATCATCAGTGACACCTTATACCATTGTGGCTTTGACAACAACCTTCTTCGTTGTCTCGACATTGATGAAGCCCAAATGATTTTACAAGAAGTACATGAGGGTATATGCGGATCTCATTCGAGTGGCCCAACCTTAGCTAGGAAAGTCACCAGACTGGGATACTACTGGCCGACATTGGAAAAAGATGCTCTTTAGTTTGTCAGAACATGTTGAAAATGCCAGGTGCATAGTGACCTAATTCATGCACCTGCATAGGAATTGAGACCAATCACTTCTCCATGGCCTTTCAGACAATGGGGACTCAACCTCATGGGTAAGATCCATCCATCCTCTTCTAATGGCCATAAATTCATAATCACCGCCACTGAGTATTTTACTAAGTGGATTGAAGTCATCCCTCTCACTTACATCAGCAGTAAACAAATATCCAAATTCATCCTAAATTACATCATTACCAATATGGTGTCCCACAATCCATCATCACAGACAATGACAGACCATTCAAAAATCAGGATGTTCATGAACTCTATGAGCGATTCCACATCCAACACCATTTCTCCACCCCATATTACCCACAAGGTAATAGCCAAGCTAAGGCATCAAATAAAACAATTATTCGCATTCTGAAGAAGAGCATCAATGACGCTAGCCGAGATTGGCACCTACAACTTAATCCTGCTTTATGGGCCTATGGTACTAGCATTCGTAAGTTGTTAGGTCTAGGCACATAGAATTTTCTCACAAATCTGAGGGCATCCATCATCGCAACAAGCTTGAGGAGGTGCAATGCAATTCAGCCATGGAGTATTAAATCGATGAGACCTTTCTAGTTTCTTCCATTTTCATTTATTTCTCCTTTGCATTCTATTGTTTGATGTTTCATTGACTTGCAGGTATTACTAATCCACTATTCTATCTTCTAGGAAATTATCCATCATTACAGGTTCATTATTTAGTTTGTTTATAATAACATAGATTTGTTATTATAAGCATCTTTTCTATTTTGCAGTACCATTTCATCATCATTTAGGTTGTTTAGAATAATATAGATTTTTTAGTCTAAGAATATTTTCTACTTTGATCATATAGATTTGTCATTCAAATTATATCCTGATGTTCCTAGCATGATGGATTGTGGAGCCACTGCAACAATAGCTACCTCTGATCCTTTGGTAGAGGTATGCGACATATTAGAATAATATAGATTTGTTATTCTAAGAATTTTTTCTAGTTTGCATTACCATCTCATCATCATTTAGGTTATTTAGAATAATATAGATTTGTTAGTCTAAGCATATTTTCTATTGTGATCATATAGATTTGTCATTCAAAGAATATTGCAATGTTCGTGGAATGATTGATCATGGAGCTACTGCAACAATAGCCAGCTCTGACCCTTTGGAAAAGGTATACGATAGATTAGAATAATATAGATTTGTTATTCTACGCATCATTTCTAGATTTCATTACCAATTCATCATCATTTAGGTTGTTTAGAATAATATAGATTTTTTAGTCTAAGCATCTTTTCTATCATGATCATATAGATTTTTCATTTGAAGTAT
The DNA here is from genome assembly GCA_007115665.2 of Sequoiadendron giganteum. Taxonomy (NCBI): domain Eukaryota; kingdom Viridiplantae; phylum Streptophyta; class Pinopsida; order Cupressales; family Cupressaceae; genus Sequoiadendron; species Sequoiadendron giganteum. The sequence goes on along the minus strand of CM021107.1, from coordinate 109,614,588 downwards.
ATTGTGATGTTTGTGGCATGATTGATCATGGATTTGTTGCAATAATAGCCATCTATGATCCTTTGGCAGAGGTATGCGACAGATTAGAATAATATAGATTTTTTATTCTAAGCATCTTTTCTAGTTTGTATTACCATTTCATCATCATTTAGGTTGTTTAGAATAATATAGATTTGTTATTCTAAACATATTTTCTATTGTATGTAGTTTAACTGCTACCTTGATGGTTTGTACAAGTGCTTGTTACTCCAGAACATCAACGTTCTACTATTGTGGAAGAGTGTGTCAACCACAAAGGCAACGTGTGATCTATTTCCTTCCCCTACTAGGAAATAACTATGTATTAAGGTCATTTATTGTATACCTACGTGGAATTTTGTAAATCCTATATTTGATAGCAACTCTTGAATGATAATATCATGTGCATTGTGTATAATTTATGTGTATTTGTGAACCCCAATCTTTTATACCTACATAAACATGATAAACAAACACATAATTAGATTAAATATGCAAGTTAAGACAAGGATTCCCCATGAAATACATTTACAATGATCAAAATAGCAAAATATGAAGAACAACATGAAAGATAAATGAAATCCTAATTTAAACAAAGAAAACTCTTGATCCCATGGGGGAGTTGGTGCCAGTGAGATGTTACAATTAGCCCTTTCCCAACTCATAGTTGCAAATGTTGATGATTTGATGAGTGATCCACCTTGATGAAAATTCAATCAAGCTTCATGATAAAAATCTGCATAACCTAGCCAAGAATGTGAAGAAATGGATGAAACTAGATATGCTTGAGAAAGAAGTTGAGTATAGTAAGTTTACTCAAATTGTGGATGTTTGAATGAGAGTAAGAGTCTCTCATTTATAGATTTCAATCTTGGAAGAATGAGTGAAAATAAGCAATGTGGGATCATTCAACATCCAATGGCCAAGTGCCATTTATCAAGATGTGAATGGTTGAGGAATGAGCACATTTTGGTCAATGTGCATGATAAATGCTATGAGATTCAAATTTGAAATTTGAATGTGACATGTGAGAGGGAAAGAGAAATGGAGTTAATGTCACTTGGCTCAATGCACAAAGACATGTAAGAGGCATTGAATGCCTTGTTGGAAGGACCAAGTCCACTTGACCTTTTTGAATTCAAATGAGGGAATATTCCCTTTTGATGCCATGTGAGGGAAAATAGAGATTTAATAAATCAAAGTAATTGATTTATTGTGCAATTTGCATTCTCTAGAGGATTTTAATGAGAGAGATTAACTTAATCAAGGTTCTGATTAATTAAATGAAGAATTAGGTGATTTAACAATTTAGACTTAAATAAATGAATTAATTTAAATCAGAATTGAGAGGAAATGATTTATTAAATAAATGATTTGATTTATTTAACCAAAGAGGAATATGTTAGATTAAATCAATTAAGGTTTAATTTATTTAATTTAATAGGACTTTAGAGATTTAATTTAAATAAAATGAATTATTTAAATGAAGACAGAAAGATGATTAATTAAATTAAATTGATTAATTTAATCACCGGAGGAGAAAGACCTAATTAAATAAATAATGATTTATTTAATTAAGGGATTGAAAGTGTTGATAAGATGAGAGTATGATTCAAGATGAAATGATGTTAGTAGGATCAGAATCAAGTGCATGTATATTTTATGTGTCTACATTTTTCCCCTCTTTGAAGCAATGTACTTGTTGCATTGATTCAAAGAATAAACTGCTGTGATCAAAGTTCAAAATTTCTTGATTTTTCAAATGCCCCACTGTTGCCCCAGTGGAAGGATAATGCTGGATATATTTCCCCCTCGAGAGATCGAATGGAAATGTATGATTTTCCAATTGAGATCGCTATAAAATGCGAGAGGAGTGGTTCTATTGATTAGAGGATGTAAGATAATTCTTTGATGTAGACAATTCTGATGATGTATAGACAGTCATCGGCCATGGGTAGCCTTGTGTATATTTTGATAAAACACACCGATTTTAGATAGAAATGTTAGTAAAGATAAAAGAATAAGAAGAATAAGATGGATGGAAGGAGAATCCACACAAGCTCACATTATTACCGATGATGATGATGTATTGCTTACCAGGAGTTGGGATTTTCAAAGGGCCAATTATGTTATGTTTAATAACACACATAGGTATGATGCATCAAGGTATAAAGGACCAGGATGGTGTTGTACCTAGTGTGATGGACTTTGACTTGACAATCAGATAGGAGTACTTTTGTTCACACTTGACAAACATAACCTTATTCAGAATGTAGTTCAGATATTCCAGACACCTCGAGCCAAAACATAAGAAGACAAGCCTTCTTATGTGGTCAACAAGATACCTAAAACATCCTTCCTACAAACAAAACAAAGTATGTGTGATGAAGTTATTTTACAAGAATATCCAACAAGCACAGTAGATAAAAATATAATGATCATTGCCCCATTCCTTTCTCTCTAAACCTATTTTGTTTAGGCATCATCGAGAGGTCCTTGGAATGAGCGCAAAAATAAGATAAGTCTAAAAAGACCAAGATAAAGTAAACAAACAAACCAATGTTCTTCGTACCACTAGCCAGGCTAAACTACTACGAGGGGTACCTGATGCTTATGTCCATCGTAGGAAAGCTTCATCCTAGGACATGTAGTGATCAGGGTTTTGGTAGGACTGATTGGGTGATAAGCTATTGATACTTCGAGTTGACCAACCCACTTCCTTACTGACTTAGACTTCCAAGACTTTGACGATTAGGCGTTCACTTTGGAACCTACTAGACTTGCTTCTGACTGACTCACCAAAGGGTGACAATGACGATTGATTTTATTATGAGTGATGAAAATTGTGGGTGAAAGCGAGATGAGATGGATGCACCATTTTGGATTTTTCAAATATTTTGAGGCTGTTTTTGGTATTTTCGAGATTTTGACGAACGGAATAACTTAAAGACTTATCCTAGGGGTCTCAGGAGCTGATCCATAGATTAGCCTTGCCTACATTATACACGCAAAGACCACGTAGTTCGACTGACGACAGACTTGACTTGATGATAAGATGGACAAATGGACTGCCATTTTATTGCTTAAAGGACTGACCTAAGATGTAGACTAGATGGGCAAACAGATTGCCAATGCGACAGATGCCTAAAGGATTGACCCTTACTGTCTCGGGGGATGATCAAAGATCAACCTTGCCTACATTCAAGCTCAAAGACAACGTAGTTCGACAAGGTGGAAGACTGACAAGACTCAATGATGAAGGTTTTTGAAGATTTGGATATTTGGACATGTTTTTGGATTTTGGATGATTTGGATGATTTTGATTTTTGAGTTTTCAAATGTTTTTGAAATTTTGATGAGTTTTTTAATGTTTTTTGGATTTTTGCATGATTTTGACAATTTAGATATGGATATGTGATGATATCAGTGCTCTGTTTTAGGATTTTGTTGAAAACCAAGCTTAATGTTGATCAATTAGATTGATGGATTGATAGTTTGACTAAGTGTGTTAAGTCAAACAAAAGTGATAATGCACTTGTAAAATCTAGGAAGTTGTGTTATCCTAGAGTAAACTCGTGCAAAAAAGATAATTTGACTAGGTGTGTTAAGCCAAATGAGGTGATTATGGATTAGATAATTTTGCTAAGTGTGCTAAGCCAAACAAAGTGATCATAATGAACTTGTAAACCCAAGGAAGTTGTGTTACCCTTGAGTAAACTCATGCACAAGATGATAGTTTGACTAAGTGTGTTAAGTCAAACAAGGTGACAGTTGATTGGATTCGATTGATCAATGATGAAGCTTGGTTTGAAATAAAATTGCTTTGATGGTTTGATGTGACATAGATGTGCGCATTAGACGCGACTGATATTGATTATTGGATTGATGTTCAGCAAAAGATAGAGCATGATATGGAATGTCTTCTTGTCAAAATATGCCATGGGCTAGTGATTTGGATTTTGTGGCTCACAAATGCCTTGACCAGTTTGATTTTATGTTTGCCAATGCTTGGAACATCACATAAGTGTGAAGGATATAGATCAAGATTTATTTTTGAAGCAAGATGCAAATATCTGCCCCGAGTGTCTAGCAATGTTTGAATGACCGTTAGTGGATTCTTGAACAAATGGATATGAATTATCTTGCGATAAGATAAGGGTGTTCAAAATAGAGGATTATCATTTGGATAATGCTTGAAGGCTCAGATAACATTGGGATTGGATAGGATCAGTGAAAATGACCCATGTCAAGATGTTTACCACAAACAAGTTTAAAGTATGCTCCAAAATTTTCATCAAGATCTAGATAAGGTAGATGGATGGTATTGTGTTGGCTAAATGGTTCATAGATAAATGGATGATATGGTTGGAATGTTGGCTTTATTATGGATGTGATAAGATGCTTTCTCCTAAACTGGTGGATGCAGATGCTCAATTCTACACATGATGCTTGTTTGCCAGGTTTTCATCATGGTACCTATCCAAAGTGCCACTGAAATGGTTTTCACTATAGGAAGATTTTTTTCTTTACTATTTTCAATCCTTTTTCTGAATTTTTTTGGATTTTTTATATTTTTTGATTTTTTTTATGTTTTCTAAGAGATTTTAAGCTGATGTTGATGCTTCTATCATAACATGCCATCAGTATCTTGTTTGAAGAAGTTTCCTTGCAAAGATACGTGCACTTGTATGCAACTTTTGAGATCCCTAATCTATTTTGCTGATACCGGAGTTAACTTTATCTTTGTGCACACATCGTGATAGAGTGCCTTCTGAATCCTTACAATGAAGGGTCGCTGCCAATACATGGTCAATGTGAGAATTGGAAATCATGTGTGGAGGCATGGATGGAGTGTGTTTAGGGATAAAATATGGATTGGCTGATAGTTTGGAACCTTTGACTCTCCAAACTTGGGAAGATGAGCAATAATGAGTGGATATGGAAGTGTGCATGGAATTAGGACCAACTGCTTGATACACTTTGTATGTCACTTGAGAAGCTTTCTTTTTCCTTTGTGGACATTTTTGATGGATACTTGCCCCTTTCTTATTTTCCCCATAGTTTCTTTGACTGATGGAGTTTGATAGGGATAATCTTTCTTTGTATTCTTTGGTATCCATATGTATTTGATTTGTGTTTCATGCTTCTTAGCTTCGTTTTCCTTGATAACATTCTTCATGCCTTGATTCAGGTCTTTCTTTTGACATTGGTCCCAATTCATGGATGGGGTGATGGGTGGATGAAGATTCATGATGTGGCGGGTTGTAGTATTGGCATTGGTTTCATCATAAGGATTCTTCATGCTCCCTATGTTGATGTTTTCTCGAGACGAAGTTGCCCCCAGTTTTTTGGAAGTGTCACTGATATGCCTATGTCCCTTGATTGTCGAATAACCAAGGCCTTGATGCTTAGGATTGCCAAAAATCTGCACTGGTTCCAAGATACCCTGTTCATGTAGGCCTAATCCTCTGCCTTGATAATTCATTTGCTCAAAAAATTTATCTACAGTAGGATATGATTTACCTTGGAAACAAGGTGCTAATCCTTTTGTGCTCTGTTGTGGACCTTCAAAAGTGCCAGCTTCTTTAGTGATGAGATAGCTTTCCCTTAAAAAGGTGAGTGTTCCAAGTTTATAAGTGATAGGATCCTCCGCATGTGGGATGACTTTCTGATTGATATCTTCAGTTTGATCTTTTGAGATATTAGATTGTACTGCTTCTTCAAGAAGTGTTGATGCTTCACTGTCCGCACAAAAGTCTTCCTCATGACTCACTTCATAGGCTGTTTATGATTCACGACTTATGTAGAAGCCTTCTTCATGATTTGTTTCTGATATTTCTCTACATTTGTCTATATCTTGATCATGTGTACAAAGGTTAGGACTAGGAGACTTTGTACCTTGGTAATGATGTCAAGAGTATGAGACTCTTGTTTTGAATGAAGATCATCTACATGTCCCTCCAAAGAAAGCATCTTATGGGTAGATGGAGGAGTATGTCCTATGTGGATGTGGTCATCTTGTATGGATAGGAGAGTTTCCATTATATCATTGTAGTAGCTTGGAGATGCAAATTCTTGATCTTGAATGATTTCAGAATTGCTTTTGACATGCTTTGGATCAAGTTCGTGACATGGGTCAATTTCAAAGAATGGATTTCTTTCTTGGATATCTTCATTAGGCATAGGAATATTCTCAAATGTCATGAGGTCAAAGGATGGCCATATGTTTTGGAGAGGATCATTGCTAGACCTTGGTGAAATATGTTCATCATGCTTTGGAGTGAATTCTTGAGATATGTCCTCTAACTCATTAGATGATGTAGAGACATTTTCAACATGATCATTGTTCGAAGGATCTTGATCATCATTTTTAACGATTGTGATGGGAATTTGTTACAAGCTCTATTGTGGGAGTAAGGCATGTGTTTGCTGCTGAGTCAACAACACTTGTTGTTGGTCGTGTTGTTGTTGTGCCAACAATCCTTGTTGTTTTGCTTACTGTTGAGTTGCTTGTTGATGGATTAGTTGCAATAATGCCCTGAATTGTGTTTGTTGGGCTGATTGAGCTTGGTGTTGGGCTTGAGCTTGAGCCTGAGGTTGTTGGGCTACTTGAGCTGCTTGCACAATTTATGTGGCTTATTGGGCTTGGAGTGCCTTTTGGCGGGCAGCTTGTTGTGCAGCTTGCAACATGATGGAGAATGAATTGGTCGTGTTGTGCTTTGGCGGTGGTGGTGGAATGGGAATGGTGTTGATTGTTGGGGTTGCTTGGATGGTTGCCACTTGTTGTTGCGATACCGATGGAAAAACGGGATGATTTGGTTTGATGTTTTGATTCGGCATGATAGATTGAAATTGAACATTGTTGTGGTTGAGTATCATATTGCCTTGATTTAGGTAACTTTGATTTTGCATGGTGTTACCTTGACTAGGATGAACATCTAGAGTTGTCAACATATTGCTTGGATTTTGAACGATATTGATGGGATTTACAAACATGTAGACCCCAAAGTTTACTAAGTGTGGATTTGAAATGGTCATGTTTGGTAAAGTTGCACTTGGCATGTATGGATTTGGTGGGATAATGTTGTTTGGAAAACTCCTACATTGAGTGTTTGGTTGATAGATTTATAAATTTGGACTTGGATTTAAATCTACCATTGGGAAAGGTGTTCCAAACTTTGGATTGGGCATACTCACATTCGTTGTACTTTTGATGTTTGGACACGATGATGATGCCATGTATAAATGTGAGTTTCGATAATTAATTGGCATTGCGAGACTTGGATAGTTTGGTTGAATTGGATTACTCATTATGGATGGATCAAATTTATATTCCATGTTCCTCTTGTGTTTTGACCTTGTTGCGAGAGTGAACATCTAAGGTGTTTAGGACCAATTATGAGATGAAAGATGAAAGGGTGAGTGATATGGGTGTTTGAACTTCTAGGAGCTTTGGATCGATGCTAGACTTTTAGGAGTTGATTTGATTTGATTTTGATTGATGATAGTTTGACAAAGTGTGTTAAGTCAAAAAAGATGATGAATTGGCTAAGTGTATTAAGCCAATCAAAGTTAATTTGACTAGGTATGTTAAGTCAAATGCAATGATGCTGATTTTTCAAAAGTCTAGCGTAAGATGTTGAAAAGTTCCAAAGGTTGTTGGTGAGATGGAATTTGCTTGATGTTTGAGAGATGGCTGAAATGATGATTTTGACCCTAGATGACCCTATGAGGACTTACCTACAAGACCAAGGTGATGAAGAACATGCTTTTCCCTAAAGGTAGTTCAAACCAAAAGATCAAAGTTTGCATGGAAACCAAATGACTCAAAAGGGACCAAGCACATGTGTGGTTCAATTGTCTTTTATCTTGGTTCAATGAATTTCTTTTTATCAAAGACACTTGCTTGATTAAGTTTCAAACTATATATTTAGTGTCCTACTTTCTTTCTTATCCCACAAGGTCCATTGTGCGGAAATCGAGTAAAATAGGGCAAGAGTTCCTTATGTTTAACCTTGTTAAAAACAAATGATGATAGAATTTGTGCACTTAGAAACCTCTCAGAATATGATTCCTAGGGAAAGCAAGAGTGTCTAAACTCATCAAGAGTATTTGTTTCTCACAAGGGGTTTGAAATTTGAAGGTCTTGTGTATGTTTGTTTTCAAATGTTTTCAAGATCAAGCAATGTGTTCTTTTCTTTCAAGCACTTTTACAATCCTAGGATGATGAGGTAATATCTTGTTGGGTTCCCACTTGGATAAATCTAGCTACGCATACCTTGTGCGAATGGATAAATGCTTGACCACACTGACTCCCCTCCACGACACTCACTTATTCAAGTCATCCAAGCATTAGTAGCCATGAATCTCCCATGGCATACCTTCCATTTCTACAACAAGACCGCATGTATAATGTGGGGCGGCTTCAAAGGACATGACCTTTTGCACCAACAAGATAAACAAGGTTTGGCCTTTTTCTAAACAAAGGGTTCTAATGTGGGTATTTCGTTCGTGGGGGATTATCCAACATCGGTGAGAGTCCATTGTTGTCCATCTCATCAGAATAATCCTCATGATATTGGCCTTTGTTCTAATATCCACACTTATATACCAGTTGGAAGTCGCTTGGCTTTAGCGTGTTCCCGATTGAGTCATTCCCTTGGGTGAGTACTTTTTCCCACAAGGCAGGCCCTCTAAGATAAACAAAAGCAAGCTAACATATCCCGTCGTTCACACAACCTTCGTTGGAAAAAAAATGGGAAAACCTCTGCAATATGTCGTGCTCACACTCACATGTTTTGTTCAATTTTTAAATGCCCAAATTGAAATGTGAAGGCAATATTTTTAACAACCTAAGATTACCAAAATGTTTTTGATTCTCAAGATTGCAATGAAGCATGAGAGAAGCACATACACATTTTAGATAATATTAACTTGTAAAAAATATTGCAAAACATGGAAAACATTGGTTCATTTTAACCTTTAAAGCAATAATGACTTCTTTTTAAGCACCGAATGAAGTGTGAGTTTACCTTGTTCAATTGTTAACCTTTAAACAAAATCTAGTTTATTTTTCCAAGGTTCTTTTTAGCCCCTTGGCAACTTTTGAAAAGAAATTTGATTTGTTTATTTTAGAACCCAAAATAAATTTAGTGTCCTAAGATCAATGAACTTATCAAATTCTTTAAAGAGTGTTAAAAAACACTTTAGTGTTTAAAAACACTTTGTACAAAATGAGCATGAGCATAATGAATCTCCTACTTTTTTTAAAAAAAGGAAATTTTCTTGTTATTTTTAAAACCCAAAATAAATCTAGTGTTCTAAGAGTATAAAGGAAATCAAATCCTTAAACTTGAAATTTTAATTGCTTCCAAGAGTGTCTAAAGACACTTAATACAACAAAGAAAAGATGTCATAAGAAGCCTTGTTTTTGTTTTCTCCTCCCTTTTTTTGATTTCCTAACCTACAAAAGTGCTCAAAATATTAGATGAGATCAAGAAACAAGAAGATATAGGGGTTAGATAAAAGATTAAGCATATAAACCCTAAAATTTAGACCAAGTTTCATGGTGTTTTGATATTAGGTGAAAGTTTGAAAGTTTTAACTCAATAAAAGTTAAAAAACACATAAACCATTAGATATCTTATGAAATTCTACCCCATTTAAAAAAAAAATCTTTGAAAAAAACTAAAAAATGACCAAGATACGGCCATTTTAAGTTCGAGTAAAAAAAATAGGAAATCAAAAGCGGCTCTGTTTGACCTGGGAGCGGCTCTGTTTTAATTTTTAGTGGCTCAATATAGCGCTGCACGGCTCTGTTTGCAAAAGTGGTTCTGTTTGAGTTTTTAGCGGCCCAATATAGCGCCGCGCGACTCTATTTGACCTATGTCTGCAAAAAAAATGTTAGAAACTGTGAAATTTTTTAAAATACGTGATTTAAATGCTTGAACTGCCCTCCTTCTAGTGCCAAAATGTGAACCCCAATATTTTATACCTACATAAACATGAGAAACAAACACATAATTAGATTAAATATGCAAGTTAAGACAAGGATTCCCCATGAAATCCATTTACAATGCTCAAAATAGGAAAATATGAAGAACAACATGAAAGATAAATGAAATCCTAATTTTAAAAAATCAAACTCTTGATCCCATGGGGGAGTTGGTGCCAATGATATGTTGCAATTAGCCCTTTCCCAACTCCTTAGTTGCAAATTTTGATGATTTGATGAGTGATCCACCTTGATGAAAATTCAATCAAGCTTCATGATAAAAATCTGCATAACCTAGCCAAGAATGTGAAGAAATGGATGGAACTAGATATGCTTGAGAAAGAAGTTGAGTATAGTAAGTTTACTCAAATTGTGGATGTTTGAATGAGAGGAAGAGTCTCTTATTTATAGATTTCAATCTTGGAAGAATGAGTGAAAATAAGCAATGTGGGATCATTCAACATCCAATGGTCAAGTGTCATTTGTCAAGATGTGAATGGTTGAGGAATGAGCACATTTTGGTCAATGTGCATGATAAATGCTATGAGATTCAAATTTGAAATTTGAATGTGACATATGAGAGGGAAAGAGAAATGGAGTTAATGTCACCTGGCTCAATGCACAAAGACATGTAAGAGGCATTGAATGCCTTGTTGGAAGGACCAAGTCCACTTGACCTTTTTTATTTCAAATGAGGGAATATTCCCTTTTGATGCCATGTGAGGGAAAATAGAGATTTAATAAATCAAAGTAATTGATTTATTGTGCAATTTGCATTCTCTAGAGGATTTTAATGAGAGAGATTAACTTAATCAAGGTTCTGATTAATTAAATGAAGAATTAGGTGATTTGACAATTTAGACTTAAATAAATGAATTAATTTAAATCAGAATTGAGAGGAAATGATTTATTAAATAAATGATTTGATTTATTTAACAAAAGAGGAATATGTTAGATTAAATCAAATAAGGTTTAATTTATTTAATTTAATAGGACTTTAGAGATTTAATTTAAATAAAATGAATTATTTAAATGAACACAGAAAGATGATTAATTAAATTAAATTGATTAATTTAATCACCAGAGGAGAAAGACCTAATTAAATAAATAATGATTTATTTAATTAAGGGATTAAAAGTGTTGATAAGATGAGAGTATGATTCAAGACGAAACGATGTTAGTAGGATTAGAATCAGGTGCATGTATATTTTATGTATCTATAGTATTAAAGTGTATACTTTGTCACTTATGAGTACTCCAATGAATAATTTATGACCTACGTATTTTCATGCGTATACTTTTTATTCATGTGTGTAATTCATGACTTAAGTGTATTTGAGTAAATTATTTACTTATTCACTTACTCACGAGGAGCAGAACGAACCCTAAACCCCTTTGCACCTTTACACTACATCCATTTGACCCTTTTTCCATCAACTAAAACCTCAACACCACGAGAAAACGCCTTAGATATATCAAAAACCAAGAGAGGTTATTGTTTAAGGGCTCTACATGATCCCATAGACTCAAATCAATTATTTCTAGGTGACACAGTTTTCGAGTAATAACTCGTCAAAGGTTGGTTCCTTTTAGCACTTTGGACTCTTAAGGGAAATCACCAATCCAATGTAGCTTAGAGTGATTTGATGTCTTTGGGTGCAAAAGAGGGTCATTCCTAGCATAAAAATGTACCCATCTAGATGTGTTGGAATAGTCCATTTGGTCATACAAGATGCAAAATGAAAGTTGTGCCACTTTAAAACTTTACATTGCTTGCATTTGCCAACTTTTTCCTAAACTGAAAACTCATCACCACGAGAAAAAGCCTCTGAGATGATAGAAAAAAATGGGAGAGGTTATTGTAGAGGGTCCCAACATGATCCCATAGCCTCTAATGAAGTTTTTATAAGCATCATGATTTTAGAGTAATAGCCCATCAAATATTTATTCCTTTTATCACTTTGAACTCTTAAGGGAAATCATCAGTCCAATGTAGCTTGTTGGAAACATGTGCCTCAATCTTGCTGACTTGAACTACATGTAAGATAAAATTGATGAGACACCTAAGATATCTTGTCAATGAGTTGTTTAGTCTTGAAGGCTTGAAGTGTTCATATCGATGAGACACCTGAGATATCCTGTCGATGAGTTGTTTAGTCCTGAAGGCTTGAAGTGTTCAGATCGGTGTGACATCTGATCAGTCTTGCCGAAGAGAACTATTGAAGTGACTAGAACTGTCGACATGAGTTTTGTATTTCATAATGACAATAGTTATTTGGTTGATGAGGTTCATCGGTGAGACTCTTGCCGATCTGAGGTATGTATGTAAAGTAGATTGGATAATTTTTGGTATGACTCTAGCCGATTATCGGATTGGGGTGACAATGGTCATTGGGATCACTTGTGAATGTCACTCTGGTGCTTGTGGTCTGGCTGAAGAGTTCTATCGGGGAGACTCTTGTCAAAGTGAACTACATCGGGATGACATTGGTCTTCGGGTAGACTTGCGAATGTTGAACCGACTGTGTTAGTCTGGATGATAGGTCTAATCGGTTTAAGTCATGTTGATGAACAGATGGTCAGGCTGACACAGGACTTTGGAATACATCTTATCGATAGTGGATCTCAAGCCGATGTGATCTATTCAGTGTGAGTCTAGCTAATGGTGCTTGGTCAGTGTGACATGGTCTATCGGGATGAGTTCTCAAGATTTGATTGATGGTGTTGGTCATGCTGATGTACTTCATTGGTATGAGTCTGGTCGATGAACAGGTGATTAGACTAACTTTGGCCTTCGATTAGACCTAGGAAGTTTGGACCGACAACAAAAGTTCAGCCAATGGGATATGGTTGGCATGAGTCAAGACGATGGTTCTTCATCGGTGGGAAACATGACTTTGGACTAGCTTTGAGATCTTCATCTGATTGTTAAATTTTGGATGATGGATCATGTTCGATGTGACTCCTACCGATAAAATTTTTTGAACTACGATGAACTAAAGGTCATTGGGGTGACTTGTGAACTCATTGAGACTTTATGATCTCACCCCGATAGTGTTTTTCTTTCTGATGGTCTCTTCTAGTTGGTCTTCAGTGTGACTCTTGGCAATGTTGTGGTCTTGATATTCTTGACAGACATCAGAAAGACCTAGACAATCGTTTGGACTTTCCAAACTCTCGTCGATAATGGTTGTCATGCCAATGGATGTGATTGTTGAATAGAGCTGACTTGGTGGACTATTGAGGTGTATGATGGACATTGGTGGATTGTGTTGAGTTCATGGCCACTGTTCCAAGATTGGCAAGAATGATTGTTGATCTACAGGGAAACTGAACAAATGATTTTGTATAGGAAATGAACTGATCAATGGCTCAGATGATTGAGGGGTTCAACAATGAATTTTCCATGTGAGTGTTCTCCACTACATGTTGATAAGCATTATAACAGGGAGAATTTTGTGTGACAGGAAGAGAAGAATGTGAACCTATGGAGGTTGTCAGGTTGTGCTGGCCGAAAGGCTGGCTGAGTGAGTGGGCTAGTGAGACAAAATGAATCTGCATTATATGTTGTGGTAGGACATTGTAATAGTGTGAGGATTCTAAAAATTGTTGTTGTCTATATTCTCCAGATGGACAAGATGTAAACTCCAGAAGAGCATAGTTCTAAGATTGTATTGTAACTGTTCTTGTTGTTGATTAATAAAATTGAGCTGAGTATTTTGGAGGGTGGGGTTTTTTACTCGAAAGGGTTTCCCCCACGTAAAACTGTGTGTTCATTTGTTTTTCTTCCATGTTGTTTGATTCTGTAATTTGAAACTATGCATAGTGTTGAATCTGGTTAAGTCTGCATATGCTTTTCTCAAAAGGATGAATGTGGGAAATCAATTATGCCAATTCATGCTTTATGCAATAGTAGTCGTGTCTTTGAGGCAATTTGAAGGAATTAAAATCACTGAAGGCATTGTTGTTCTTAGATGTTTCGTTCTAAGATGACTCAATTTTCCTAACAAGTGGTATCAAATCCTTCTTTTGGTTGTTGGTTGTAGGTATTTCTCTTGTAAATATTTCTTAGTTTGTTAGGCTTGAAGAAATTTGGAGGAATGGGCTGATGATTGATCCTTTGGTGAGTAAAATTTCTTGCTCTTTTGAGACAACACATAGCATGAAATACATTGAATATGGATAAATTGGATTTGATCATATTGTAATGATGTGGTTTGTAGCTCCTAGTTGGAAACGAATGATCCTAATGCAAGGGGTGTGAGTTTATGCTTATGGTTGTATTTAAACAGAGCATGGTTCATATTGGGTGTCAGTGTGAGAGGCTCCTTGATGGTATGGAGATGCTTGTGTTTTTATTCAGCCATAGATTATTGTGTTTGTATTGGGTTCTTTGACTTGGCATTCAAAGTGTTGTTCTTTGTTACCTCGATTGCATAAAGCCTATGAAGTTGATCCCTAGGTAGTTTGAAAAATTCTGAATATCTTGGCTCTCTCAAATGAATGTGCATGCTTGTGGTTCTAGAATTGGTCTGGAATGGGCCTGGAGCTCCTATACTACCTATTCCTTGTACTTGCATGGCTTAGATTCATGTTCTTTGGTTCTAAAGGGTTTTTTATATATTTTCCTAAAAAGTCTATGATGCATATTCATTTTAGTTCAGTGTTCTAGTTAACCATGATGGTTGTGTGCAGACTCTTGATTCATCCAGATGTGTAGTGTATATGGATTTGCATGGGTGTTTTATAAACATGGTGGTTTTGCAGGTTTTGCATGATTAAGAAAAACTTGTGGTTTTGTGAATCTGCTGATAAAAACTATTTTCTAGACCCTAGTTGTTTGGGGCATTGTTGGATGAGATAGTTGCAGTGCTACATGTAAGTGTTTCTTGCTAGTTTCCTAGACTATGGTGCTTGATTTGTGGACATTATTCAAAAATCGGATTTGGTTTTAATTTGGTGTTTTAGTCAAATTGTCTACATTGTTGTTCTCTTTGAGATCTCAGTTTTGTAGTTTCTAGTATGATGATGGGTTTGCAATTTTATTGTGATTGATCTTCGAGTTATGCAGTTGGTGTATTAGCTACCCATTGGCTATAGTGAGATAACTTAGAAGTGGACTATCTATATCCATGAGGTTGATTCAGTCTTGGTGTAGATCTATTAGTTGCCCTTGCCTGTGGTCACTTGTGCATTGGCGTGGTTGCTTCTAGATGAGAGGAAGGATGGTGTTGAGTACCTGAATAGTCGATTATAGGGACTTGTAATGTGTGTATCATGATTTCATGGAGATCTTGATACACATTATAGTGTAATATTTTGATAGTGATGGTGTGGTCTATGTGGTTTGGAGATCTTGGTGCTAATTGGCATTGTTGTTAGATGGACATGTTGTTGATTGTACTTGGAGGATTTTCAGATCAGTAGATGTTTGGTCATGATGCTTGGAAAGTTTGGATGTCATGGTTCAGTGGGAGCTTTAGCAGTGACTGTGGGTTCATCACTTGGTGGTGAATGATCTTCTTTAGTGTTCCAAATGATACTAGGAGGTACTCTTAGATCCTGTTGCTGTAAAAGGTTTCTTTCGCATTTGCATGGACACTATTTGAGGATGTGCAACATCTTGAAACCATGGAGGACATTTGGAGTCTTTGGTTGATGTTTTGGTGGTGCTTGGCAGGTGATGTTGGTTTGGATTTTGTTTGCTTGTGCATTAGACTTTTGGCATGAGGCATTGCTCTTGAGACCATGGTGAAGTCACTTGGAGCATGGTATCTCCTAAGGGGGATGTGTAGATCATGGTATCATGATAAGTTCATGTTTTAGATGTGTGGATATTTGATAGTGGTCTAGATTTTCTCTGTGTTTTGAGTACATTGGTCATATTCTTGAGAACTTCATGTTAAGTGTAGTAATGTAGAATTGGAGATTAGCATGAGATGATTAGTTGCAGGTGTTCATGGATACATGGAGAATAAGGTGAGGTTGATATTATTTTGAAAAATCCGTTCATTATAGTTGAAAGTACGAGTAGCCTACACCTTGGTTGGACGTGAGTTCAACAAAGACCAATGAGGATATTTATCTTGGATGAGTCATGATGGCTTGTATATCTTGGAGGAGAATTTTCTTTTCCCACTCTTGGTCTACTCAGTAGTGAAGTCTATTTGAGAGGTATTTTCCCATTATATCTTCCAAAGGTGTTTTATGCTTTATTTCATGATATGGATCTTGAATTGTTGTTTAATGGTTCTATAGGATTCATAGTGGAAGGTGGACAATATGGTTTATCTCCTTGAGATTTTGTGTTATATCATTTATTGATGAGAACTGGTAGGAGATAGTTATATGGGCTGATTTCCTGAGATGGGAAATGAAGTAGTTTGATCTTCTTTGAGAGGCTTACATCCATGATTGGTTACATTTTACTGTAGACATGTAAAATATATTGAAACGCTTGATCCTTATTACTAACATCATTTCTTCCTAAATCATGTTCTTAACTTGGCTCCACTTTTCATCCCTTAATTGAATAAATCATTATTTATCTGATTAAGTCATTCTCTCCTATTACTTAAATTAATCAGTTTGATTTAATCAACCCTATGTCTCTATTTGAATAAATAATTCATTTTATTTAATTAAATCCCTAAAGTCATCCCCTTAAATTAGATAAATTAATATTTATTTGATTTAATCTAACATCATGCTCCCTAGTTAAATAAATCAATTCTTATTTAATTAAGTCTAAATCATTATTCCTCTCAACTTTGATTTAAATAAATCATAAAATGTGAATCAAATTTGTCATATCATCTAATTTCCTATTAAATTGATAAAACCTTGATTAATTTTATCCAAATCACTCCAATCCTCTAGATTTTGCAACTTGTGTAATAAATCAATTTATTTGATTTATTAATTCATCAATTTCCATTCAAAAGGGCATCTTTTGTGGAATATTCCTCCAATTCAAAAATCCCTTCAAAAGGGGATGGGTTTTTCCAACAAGGCATTTAAGGCCTCTTACATGTCCTTGGCCTTGAGCCAAGTGACATTAACTTCATTTCCCTTCCCTCTAAAATGTCACTTTCAAATTTCAAATTTGAATCTCATAGAATTTATCATTCACATTGATCAAAATGTGTTCATTCCTCCTCCAATCACATGTGGACAAGTGGCATCTTCTCATTGGTTGGTCTTTTATCCCACATTAATCCAAATCCTTCAATCTTCAATTCTTCAAATCTATAAATATAGGCCTCCTCTATTGAATTGATCATCCACAATTTGAGTAGACTCAATATACTCAACTTCATCCTCAAGCACATCCATTTCCATCCATTTCATCAAGATCTTAGCTAGGTTATGCAGGTTTTGCATCATGGAGCTTGATTGAATCTTCATCAAAGTGGATCACACATCAACATTGCATCAAAGGAGCTGGGAAAGGGCCAATTTTTACACATAATTGGCACCAATTACCCCATGGGATCGAGGATTTGCATTACTTAAATAGGATTTAACTTATTCTCTTGTCATGTTCTTCATTTTCTTTCTATTTTGAGCATTGTGAATGAATTTCATTGGGAATCCTTGTTCTTACTTGCATTTGAATCTAATTATGTGTTTGTTTCTCATGTTTTTGCAGGTATAAGGATTATGGTTCACATTTTGGCACTAGAAGGAGGGCGAACTTAAAGAATATAACATGTTTTTGCTCAAATTCCATTGTTTTAAATATTTTTTGTCTTCCCAGGTCAAACAGAGCCGATGGAGGTCAAACAGAGCCATTAGAGGTCAAACAGCGCTGTTGGACGAAATTGCAATGCATTTGCAATCTCTGTTTTTACAAAAAAAGCCACTAATTTCACTAGAGTGTCGCTTGAAACTCAAAAAAATCTGCATTTGCAAATAGCATCGTTGCAAAGGGCATCACCTTTGATTTCTTGTGTTTTTTCCCAAACTTAAAAATGGTCGTATCTTGGTCATTTTTTGGTCTTTTTTGGAGCTTGTTTTTTTTAAATGGAGTATAATTTCATAAGCTATCCAATGGTGTAGGTTTTTATCAACTTTTATAGAGTTAACATTTTCAAACATTCACCTAATGTCAAAACACAATGAAACTTGGTCTAAATTTTAGGGTTTATATGCTTAATCATTTATCTAACCCTCATATCTTGTTTCTCGA
Source organism: Sequoiadendron giganteum (assembly GCA_007115665.2). NCBI lineage: Eukaryota > Viridiplantae > Streptophyta > Pinopsida > Cupressales > Cupressaceae > Sequoiadendron > Sequoiadendron giganteum. The sequence continues at coordinate 109,596,385 of CM021107.1, read as the reverse complement.
TTTCATCTAACATTTGGAGCTTATATTGAAGGTTTTAAAGGATCATGGAGCATGGAAATGAAAGAAAAATAATTATCACATGATTGTAAAAAGTATTTTTAAACACTTTGGGAGAACCTATAATCCCTTTCTAATGATTTGATTACCTTCATGCTTTTAGGACACACTAAATTTTATTTTGGGCGCTAAAAAGAACATCACAAAATCTTTCCATTTTGCCAAAAAAGGGCTTAAAATGAACTTTAGGACAAACTCGCTAGATTTGGTTTAAGGATTAACAATTGAACAAGAAAATTTCATATTTCCTTTGGTGCTTAAAAATAATAAACTATTGCTTTGCAACATTAAAAAATGAACATGTGTTTTTGTGTCTTGTAATATTTTTTGCAAAGTAATTTCATTTAAAAGGGCATATGCGCTTCTCTCGCACTTCATGACAATATTGAGAATCAAAAGTCTTTTTGGTGACATTAAGTTGCATAAAATATTGCCTCCACATTTCAATTTGGGTACTTAAAAATTGAACCAATCTTGCGAGTGTTCTCCCTTTGTTTTTCAATGAAGGTTGATCAAACAATGGGATATGCTTGCTGGATTTTGTTTACCTTAAAGGACCTACCTGGTAGGAAAAATTAATCACTCTAGGGAATGACCCAACTGGTAACACGCTAAAGACAAGTGACTTCCAGCTGGTATATAAGTGTGGATTCTCGAGGAAAGTTTGAGAATCACGAGGATTATTCCGACGAGAAGGGAAGCAATGGTCTCTCACTGCATAGATGGTCCCCCATGAATTGAATTCTCGCATTAAAACTCCTTGTTTAGCAAAGGCCAAAATCCTTTCTATTTTTTTGTGCCAAATTTTATGTCCTTTGAAGCTGCCCCACGCAACATGCGGTTATGTTGTAGAGATGAAAAGTATGCGATGGGAGTTTCATGGGTACTAATGCTTGGCTGACCTAAGAAGCGAGTGCACTATAAGGGGGAGCCTGTGTGGTCAAACATCTAATCATCCACACTAAATATGCGCAGCTCAATTTATCCAAGTGGGAATCCAACAAATATTATCTTTTCATCCTAGGATTGTACATGTTCTTGGAATCAAAAGAACATTGCTTTGATTGAAAACATTTAAAAAAAACATTCACAAGGACCCTCAAAATTTCAAACCCTTTAGGAAAGAAAATATCTTTGACAAATTCAAGTGCTCATGTTTTTTCTACGGATTTCATATTTAGAGGCTTATAAGTATTTGTATTTAGATCTTAATTTTCTCTCACTAAAGTCAACATTAGGAAACTATTGCCTTGAATTCCTTGATTTTCACATAATGGACCTTGTGGAATGAAAATAAATTGATAGATTAGACATTTAGTTTGAAAAGCTAATCAAGAAGTGGATGTGGTAAAAAAGCAAGTCATTAACCAAGATAAAATCAATTGGACCCCACACATGTGTCGGTTTATCTTTTGTCTTACAATCTTTTGAGAAAACATTGGTCTTTTGGTTTGAAATGCTCTTGGGGAAAAACATGTTCTTCAAAACCTTGGTCTTGTAAACAAGTCCCTCTTAGGTTCATTTAGGATTAAAATCAATCATTCTCATCCACCCCTCAACCATCAAAAGCAAATATCATCTCATTAACAAACTCTTGGAAACTTTGAAAACATCATTCATGCTAGACTTCTAGGAAAAATCAAAATCATCTTGTTTGACTTCACACACTTAGTCAAATTAACCCCTTGTGTACAAGTTTACTCTAGGATAATAGAACTTCTTAGAATTTACAAGTTCATTATCCAAAATCACCTTGTTTGACCTAATACACTTAGTCAAACTATCCTCAATCAAAATCAAATCAAATCAAGTCCTAAATTCTAGCATTGATCCAAAGTTCCTAAAAGTTTAAACACCCATATCATTCACCCCTTTCATCCTTCATCTCATCATTGGTCCTAAACCCTTTAGAGGTCAACAAGTTCAAAACACAAGAGGAACATGGAATATAAACTTCATTCATACATCATGAGTAGTCCAATTCAACAAAACTATCCAAGCCTTACGATGCCAATTGATTTTCAAAACTTGCATTTTTACAATCCATACATGGGATCATTATCTCCTAGAAACTTCAATGGTACAACAAATGTGATTTCTTCGAATCTAAATTTTGGAACATCTTTTCCTATGGTAGATTTAAATCAAATTTAAAAATTACAAATCTATCAACCAAACAATCAAGGTATGAGCCTTCCTCCTTTACCAACCATCAATCAACCGAATCCGAGCAACACTCCAATCATAAACTAAAGCATCATAACAAATCCTCCAATTGTGCCATTGCTATCACAATAACAGATGGTGGCCACCTAAGCAACCCCAAAAGTTAACACATCTACCATTCCTCAAGTGGCCTAGGGACCAAGCACCTCAATCACACTAGCCATAACTCAAACCTCGATTATCAATACAATCGCTCCTTTCATCACAATGGTCAACACCATTCCCAATCCACCACCATTACCACCAAAGCACAACATGAACAATTCATTCAACATCAAGTTGCAAGCAGCTCAACAAGCACAAGCTCAAGCTCAAGCCCAACACCAAGCTCAAAAAGTGCAAGTGCAAGCTCAATACCAAGCACAATTACAAGCCACTCAAATTGCACAGGCATTTCAACAAGGCCTACAACAACAAGCAACCCGATTACTAGCCCAACAACAAGATTTTTTAGCACAGTAGCAACAAGACCAACAACAAGATCTTTTAGCACAGTAGCAACAAGACCAACAACAAGCATTGTTGGCACAACAAATGCAGACATATCAGCAAACCTTACTCACGCAACAGAGCTTGAAACAAACTCCCACCAAAATTGTTGAAAACAATGATCAAGATCTATCCATCAATGATCACTTTGAAGATTTTTTTACCTCATCCAATGATCAAATCAACATACATCAAGAGCCATTTTTTAGTCATGATCAAGACCCCTCCTACAAAGATCTATTTCAAGGAGTGTTGATGTTATTTGATCCTATTGATATAATGCAAGATCCCTTCGCCAATGATTATGTTGACAATGTCTCTACATAACCTAATGAGCTAGAGGACATATGTCACCAAGGTCTAGAAATGGTCCTTCCCAAGATATATTGACATCCTTTGATCTCGTGGTTACAGATACTAAAGGGGTCCCAAACTCAATGTTTGATCCAATTCCACTCAAATCTCAAGAGGATATAAAGCCACTTCCCATTCCTAATAAAGATATCCAAGAACCCTTTGTAAGCAATCCATCCTTTAAAAATGACCCATATCAAGAACTTGATCCAAGGCATGTTGAAAGCAATTCTGAAATCATTCGAGATCAATAAGTTTTATCTCCAAGATACTACAATGATATAATGGACACTCTCCTATCTATACGAGATGATCACATCCACATAGCACATACTCCTCCATCTACCAATGAGATGCTTTCTTTAGATGGACATGTAGATGATCTTCATTCAAAACAAGAGTCTCATACTGTTGACATCATTACCAAGGAACAAGAGTCTCCTACTCTTATAATTTGTACACAAGACCAAGATATGGAAAATCTAGAGACATATCATAAATGAATCATGAAGAAGCCTCCTACAAAAGTTATAAATCAGAGACTATGAATTGAGTCATCAGGAAGGCTTTTATGTGGATGGTGGATAATAAACACCCCTTAAAGAAGCATTAAAATATGATATTTCACAAGATCAAGCTAAAGATATCAATCAGGAAGTCATCCCACATATGGAGGATCCTATCACTTATAAAGTTGGATCACTTACCTTTTTTAGGGCAAGTTGTTTTATCAATGAAGAATTTATAACCTTTGAATATCCATGACAGAGTAGAGAAAGATTAACACATTTTTTCCAAGGTAAATCATATCCTATTGCAAGTAAAAAATTTCAATAGATAAATTATCAAGGTAGAGGATTAGGCCTACATGAATAGCGTATCTTAGAACCAATGTAGATTGTTGGAAATCCTAAGCATCAAAGCCTTGGTTATTCAAAAATTAAGGGATCTAAACATGTAAGTGATACCTATAAAAAACTGGGGGAAACTTCATCTCAAGAAAGCATCAACATAGGGATCACGATGAATCCTTATGATGAAAGCAATGCCAATACTATAACCAGCCATGTCACAAATCTTCATCCACCCATCACCCCATCCATGAATTGGGACCAACATCAAAAGAAATATTTTAATCAATGCACGAAGAATGACATCAAAGAAAAATAAGTAGCGAAGCATGAAGTACAAATCAAATACAAGTGGATACCAAAGAATACAAAGAAAAATTATCCCTATCAAACTCCATTAGTCAAAGAAACTATGGGGAAAAATAAAAAAGGGAAAAGTATCCATCATAGATGTCCACAAAGGAAAAAACATGCTTCCCAAGAGACATACAAAGTGCATCAAGTTTTTGGTCCTAATTCCATGCACACTTTCATATCCACCCATCATTGCTCATCTTCCCAAGTTTGGAGAGTCAAAGGTTCCAAACTGTCAGCCAATCCATCTTATATTCCTAAACACACAACTCCATCCATGCCTCCACGCATGATATCCAATTCTCACATTGACCATGTATTGGTAGTCACTTTTCATCATAAGGATTCAGAAGGCACTCTATTGTGTTGTGCGCACAAAGATAGAGTTAACTCCGATATTAGCAAAGCAGATCAAAAATCTCGAAAGCTGCTTTCAAGTACATGTATCTTGGAAAAGCAGCTTCTTCAAGCAGGATATCAATGGAACATTATGAAAAAGGCATCTAAATTAGGATCACTAGGTGATTCAACATGAGCTTAAAATATTTCATAGAAAAATACAAAAATATCAAAAATATCAAAAATCCAAAAAAATAAAAAAGGATTGAAAACAGTAAAGAGAAAAATCGTCCTCTAGTGAAAACCACTTATGTGGCACTTTGCATAGGTACCATGATGAAAACCTGGAAAATAGGTGTCATGTGCAGAATCAAGCATCTATGTGTGCCATTTCAAGAGAAAGCATCTTATTACATCCATAATAAAGCCAAAATTTCATCCATAATAAATCCATTCATCCATCAACCATTTATCCAATCCATTTTCATACATTTGCATCCATACTCCAAGTTATCCTAATCTTGATGAAAATTTGGTGCACAATTTATACTTGCTTATAGTAAACATCTTGGCATGGGTCATTCTCATTGATCCTATCCTATCCAATATTATCTAAGCCATGAACCACTATCCAAATGTGCATCCACTACCTAAACCCCTTATCTTATTGCAAGATAATCCTTGTAATCCTTTGCATGCTTACCATACCCATCCATCCATCCATCTATCCAAGAATCCACCCATGGCCTTTCAAACATTGCTAGACACTAGGGGTAGATATTCACATCTTGCTTCAGAAATAAATATTGATATATATCCTCCACAGCTTATGTGGTGATCCGAACATTGGAAAACATGAAATCAAATTGGTCAAGCATTTGTGAGCCAAAATCCAAATCACTAGCCCATGACATATTTTGACAAAAATATGTTCCTTATCAAGCTTTATCTTTCATCGAACATCAATCCAAAAATCAATATCAGTTGCATCTAATGCGTACTTCAATGTCGCATCAAATCATTGAAATTTTTTTTTTCCAAGCCAAACTTCAAAATCCTGATCAATCACATCCAACCAATCCATCATCATCTCAAGATATCCTTCCCAATCCTTGTGTTTCTTAACACTATCCTTGCATTGTTGTGCATCCTCAACAATGTTATCATCATCAATCTTAAAATCCTTTTGTTGTTTAACATTATCCTTCCATTGTTGTGTATCCTCAACAATGTTATCACCATCAATCCATCAATTTGATCAATCAATCCTAGCTTGGTTTTTTAAAAAATCCTAAAATAGAGCACTGATATCATCACATATCCATATCCAAATTGTCAAAATCATGCAAAAAACCAAAAACATTCAAATATCCATCAAAACTCCAAAATAGGTCAAAAAGTCAAAAAAATTCAAAAACATGAAGTCTGAACTACAATGTGTCTAAGCTTGAATGTAGGAAAGGTTGATCTATGATCGTTCCCCAAGACATTTTAGGTCAGTCCTTTAGGCATCCATCGTAATCTAGCAATCTAGTTGTTCATCTTTCTCATCATTGAGTTGATTCTGTTGTCAGTCGAACTACGTGGTCTTTGCATGTATAACATAGGCAAGGCTAATCTATGGATCAGCTCCTGAGACCCCTAGGATAGGTCTTTAAAATAGTCTCTTGATCATAAATCTCGAAAATACCAAAAACATTGAAAAAACTCAAAAATCCAAAAAAAATAGCCTCATAACATTTCAAAACCTCAAAAGCATCCAAATATCTGGAAAAAACCCAAAATGGTGCACCCATCTCATCTCACTTTCACCTGCAATAATCATCATTCCTAATAAATCAATCATCACCTTCATCCTTTGGTAAGGCAATCAGAAGCAAGTCTAGCAGGTTCCAAAGTGAACACCCTAATCATCAGAAGTTTCAAAGTCTAGGTCAGTAAATAAACAAGTTTATCAACTTGGAGTATCAATAGCTTATCATCCAATCAATCTCATCAAACCCTGATCAGAACATGTCCTAAGATGCATCCTTCCCATGATGGACATCAACATCAGGTATCACACTATAGTTTAGTCTTAGCTAGTGGTATGAAGAACATTAGTTTGTTTGTTTACTTTATCCTTTCTTTGGATTTATCTTATTGCGCTCATTCCAAGGACCCTTTCGATGATGCCTAATCAAAACAAGTTTGGAGAGAAAGGAATGGGGAAATGATCATTATCTTTTTTATCTGTTGTGCTTGTTGGATGTTCTTGTAAAATAACTTGGCGAATAGTTGCTTTGTTAGGTGCATCCTAGCAGGGTTTTTGTATGTCAAGTGTGAACAAGAATACTCTTATTTGATTGTCGATTCAAATTCCATCATACCAGGTACAATTCCATCTTGGTTCTTTATACATTGATTCATTATACCAACATGTGCTATCAAACATAAATTAATTGGCCCTTTGAAAATCCCAATGCTTGGTAAGAAAATCATCATCATCATCATCATAGTGTAGGCTTGTGGATCCTCCTTTCATCATCTTATTCCTATTATTCTTCTATATTTACTAAAATTTATATCTAAAGTAGGTGTGAGATCTCAAAATATACACGAGGCTACCCATGGCCTATGACTGTCTATACATCATCAAAATTGTCTACATCAAATATTTGATCTTTCTAAAGAATTATCTTTCATCCTCTGATCAATAGAACCACTCCTCTCATATTTTATCATGATCTCAATCATAAAATAAAACATTTATGCTCGATCTCTCGAGGGGGAAATATACCAGCATAATCCTTCTCGCTAGGGCAGCAATGGAACATCTGAAAAAATTGAAAAATTTTGAACTTTGATCACAACAGTTTATTCTTTCAACCAACGCAACAAGTGCATTACTTCAAAGAGGGGGAAATTATAGACATGGAAAATATACCGACACACTTGATCATGATTACTAGCATCATTTCTTCCTGAATCATCTTCTTAACTTGTCTTCACTTTTCATCCCTTAATTGAATAAATCATTATTTATCTGATTAAGTCATTCTCTCTTGTTAATTAAATTAATCAATTTGATTTAATTAAACTTATGTCTCTATTTGATTAAATAATTCATTTTATTTAATTAAATCCCTAAAGTAATCCCCTTAAATGAAATAAATTAATCTTTATTTGATTTAATCTTACATCATGCTCCTTAGTTAAATAAATCAATTCTTATTTAATTAAGTCTAAATCATTACTCCTCTCAACTTTGATTTAAATAAATCATAAAATGTGAATCAAATTTGTCACATCATCTAATTTCCTATTAAATTGATCAAACCTTTATTAATTTAATCCAAATCACTCCAATCCTCTAGATTTTGCAACTTGCACAATAAATCAATTTATTTGATTTATTAATTCATCAATTTCCATTCAAAAGGGAATATTTTGTAGAATATTTTTCCAATTCAAAAATCCCTCCAAAATGGGATGGGTACTTCCAACAAGGCATTTAAGGCCTCTTACATGTCCTTGGCCTTGATCCAAGTGACATTAACTCCATTCCCCTTCCCTCTAAACATGTCACTTTCAAATTTCAAATTTGAATCTCATAGCATTTATCATGCATGTTGACCAAAATGTGTTCATTCCTCCTCCAATCACATGTGGAAAAGTGGACTCTTCTCATTGGTAGGTCTTTTATCCCACATTCATCCAAATCCTTCAATTTTCCATTCTTCAAATCTATAAATAGAGGCCTCCTCTATTGAATTGATCATCCATCATTTGAGTAAACTTACTATACTCAACTTCATCCTCAAGCACATCCATTTCCATCCATTTCATCAAGATCTTAGCTAGGTTATGCAGGTTTTACATCATGGAGCTTGATTGGATCTTCATCAAAGTGGATCACTCATCAACATTTCATCAAAGGAGTTGGGAAAGGGCCAGTTTTTACATATAATTGGCACCAATTCCCCCATGGGATTGAGGATTTTCATTGCTTAAATAGAATTTAGCTTATTCTCTTGTCGTGTTCTTCATTTTCTTTCTATTTTGAGCATTGTGAATGAATTTAATGGGGAATCCGTGTTCTTACTTGCATTTGAATCTAATTGTGTGTTTGTTTCTCATGTTTGTGTAGGTGTAATGATTGGGGTTCACATTTACATATGTTAATTTTGATCTTGGTGATTGAACGGTTGGGTGTTGTTATGGATTTTCCTTTGGGATGTGAAGGAGATCATACTTGACATAGCTTGCTTTTAGAGCTGTATGTAGGAGGATGTTCTACAAGTATATGTTGTGCAAATTTTCTCTCTTTGGTCTTTGTTGTCTTCCTAGAAGTTTGACTTCATTTTACATTGGTTTGAAATTTGGTCAGAGCTTTTTTTTTCACTCAAGTTTTTGAGTGGTAACTTGGAGGTTCTTTATCTCTTTCCTATGATGGGTGTTGAAGAACTTGGAAGAGCTCTGGGAGATTGTTGAGATAAATGATTCTTGTAGCAGTTGGTTGCAGGTTTTACATATCATTGTGGATATTTTCTTGGTACTACATGGTTATATTTTCTGTGTTGTTATTGGTAGACTTTTTATGCCTTTGACCTTTCAGATTTGGCATTACCCATGTAGTGGGAGTACTTGGATGTATTTGGTCTTCTTCGATTGGTTTGTCTAGGGTGCTTGTATCTACGGTTGATGGGTTGGTTGTGTTGTTGGCATGAGTTTACTAATGTTGATAGCTTGAAGGTATGTGAGATTGGAAGGAATAACACGAGTTGTGGGTGTTATTTTCAGTTGCATGGGTTGATCAGTTGGATGGCAGTAGTCATTTTTCTAGTTGTTGTTCTAGCTAATGTTCTATCTTGTTTCTGGAGAATGTTTTTCATAGTTGTGATCTGATCTGGGCCTTGGAGGTTGATGATTGTTTGTGCTTCTATATGGTTTTTTGTTGGTGCTCTGGAGTGGTCAGTAAGATCTTCGTCAAGTGGGAGATTTTTGGAAAAATGTGCCTCAATCTTACTAGTATGGACCTCTTATAAGAGAAAATTGGTGAGAAACCTGAGATATCCTACCGATGAATTGTTTAGTCCTGAAGGCTTGAAGTGTTCAAATCGGTGTGACATGTGATCGGTCTTGTCGAAGAGAGCTACCGGAGTGACTTGAACTGTCAAAGTGAGTTTTCTGTTTCATATCGATAGTAGTTATCTGGCCACTAAGGTTCGTCGGTGAGACTCTTGCCAATTTGAGGAATGTATGCAAAGTAGCCTGGATAATTTTCGGTATGACTTTGGCTGATTATCGAATCGGGGTGACATTGGTCATCAGAATGACTTGTGAATGTCACTTTGGTGCTTGTGGTTTGGCTAAAGAGTTCTGTCGAGGAGACTCTTGCTGAAGTGAACTACTTCAGGATGACATCGGTCTTCAGGTAGACCTGCGAATGTTGAACCGACTATGTTAGTCTGGCCGATAGGTCTGATCGGTGTAAGTCATACCGATGAAAAGATGGTCGGGCTAACATGAGACTTCAGAATGCATCTTACGGACAATGGATCTCTAGTCGATGTGATATATTCGATGTGAGTCTGGCCAACGGTGCTTGGTCGGTGTGACATGGTCTGTTGAGATGAGTTCTCAGGATTGGTTTGATGGTGTTGGTCATGCCGATGTACTTCGTCGATATGAGTTTGGCTGATGAACAGGTGATCAGGCTAACTTTGGTCTTCGGTTAGACCTAGGAAGTTTGGACCGACAGTAGAAGTTTGGCCGGTGGGATATGGTCGACGTGATTCTAGCTGATGGTTCTTCATCGGTGGGAAACATGACTTCGGCCTAGCTTTGAGATCTTTGTTCGATGGTTAAAGTCTGGCTGATGGATCATGTTTGATGTGACTCCTATCGATGAAAGGTTCTGAACTATAGTGAGCTAAAGGTCATCGGGGTGACTTGTGAACTCGTTGAGACTTGTTGATCTCACCCCAATAGTGTTGTTCTTGTTGATGGTTTGTTCTAGTTCATCTTTAGTGTGACTCTTGGCGATGTTGTGGTCTTGATGTTCTTAAGGGACATCGGGAAGACCTGGACAATCATTTGGACTTTCTAGACTCTCGTCAATAGTTTATGTCATGCCAATGGACGTGATGGTTGAATGGATCTGCCTTGGTGGACTGTTGAGGTATACGATGGAAATTGGTGGACTGTGTTAAGTTGGATGTGACCATTCTAAGACTAGAAAGAATGATTGTTGATCTACAGGGAAACTCAAAAAAATGTTTTTTATAGGAAATGAACTAATCAATGGCTCGGCTAATTGAGGGATTTGAAAAAGAATTTTCAATGTGAGTTTTCTCCATTGTATGCTGATAGGAATTATAATAGGGAGAATGTTGAGTGATAGGAAGAGAAGAATGTGAACCTGTGGTGGTCATGAGGGTGTGTTGGTCAAAAGACTGGCTAAGTGAGTGGGCTGGTGAGACAAAATGAATCTGCATTGTATGTTGTGTGAGGACATTGTAACAGTGCAAGGATTCTGAATAATGTTGTTGTCTATATTCTCCAGATGGACAAGATGTAAACTCCAGAAGAGAATAGCTCTGAGATTGTATTGTAACTGTTCTTGTTGTTGATTAATAAAATTGAGCTGAGTGTTTTGGAGGGTGGGATTTTTTACCAGAAACGGTTTTCCCCACATAAAATTGTGTGTTCATTTGTTTTTCTTTCATCTTGTTTGATTCTGTAATTTGAATCTATGCATAGTGTTGAATCTAGTTAAGTCTGCATGTGATTTTCTTAGAAGGGTCAATGTGGGAAATCAACTACGCCACTTTCCACTTTATGGCATAGTAGTCGTGTCTTTGAGGCAATTCGAAGGAATTAAAATCACTGAAGGTACTGCTTTTCTTAGATGTTTCTTTCTAAGATGACCTGATTTTCCTAACATAGCTCGGAGTGTTTCGACGTGTTAGGGTGAAAAAGAGGACCATGCCTAGTGTAAACATACCCATCCAAATGTGTTGGAAAAGTGTGTTTGGTCGTACAAGTTATAGAACAAAATTTGCACAACTTTGCAACTTTACACTACTTGCATTTGACAAATTTTTCCTCAACTGAAAACTCATCACCACAGGAAAATTCCTCTGAGATAGAAAAAACCAAGAGAGGTGATTGTATAGGTCCCAACACAATCCCATAGCCTCAGATAAAGATTTTGTAAGTGTCACGATTTATGAGTAATAGCTCGTCAAAGATTGTTGTCTTTTAGCACTTTGGACTCTTAAGGCAAATCATCGATCCAATGTAGCTCAAAGTGATTCGGTCTATTTGGGTGCAAAAGAGGACCATACCTAGTATAAACGTACCCATTCAAACATTTTGGAACAATCTATTTGGTTGTACAAGTTGCAAAATGAAATTTGCACCACTTTGCAACTTTACACTACTTGCATCTGATAACTTTTTCCTCAACTAAAAACCCATCACCACGGGAAAATACCTTTGAGATTGTAACTAAGGAAAAATTCAAGTTAGCAATAAACAACATAAACAAACTAAACCCTAGCTAACAAAGAAGTATAATGGAGTAAAAAGCATAAAAAAAAGAACGATCTCACAAAAGCCTTCATTTACTCCATGATTCATCTCCATTGCCCTTCTCCAGTTTTGCTGCAAATAGTATTTGACCTTAGATTTTGATGAGCAACTATGACCTATGACAAAGACCTAGCAAAATATTGAAGGATTTGACTAAGAAATTGCAAGTGTACTAAAAAATTTGCAAGCATGAAGTGACAAAATGAGGTTGACATTGCCCTTTTATAAAAGTCAATGTTTTGGATGAATGGCCAGGATTGTTAGTTGACAAATTCCCTAAGATGGAAGGCTAAAATTGAATATCACAACTAGAAATTAGGGTTAGGGCATAATTAGGGTGAAATTTGAAATGGAGGGCTATGATTTAATTTTCGGAAAATTAAACCAATGGATAGGAATGTATGTGACAAGAGGATATTGGGCACGGAAAAAGAGATTGTTGGAGAATCAAATAAGAATTTAAAATTATTTGATTTAGGAGGAAGTGTTGACCTTTTGAATTAAAAATTAATTTAATTCAAAAGAGGTGAGGCCATGATAGTAAATAATGATTTTTAATTATTTACTTGGTGGGAAAATGAGAATTTAAATAAATGATTTTATTTGGAGGAAAAGACAAAAGGATAATTAAAAAATTAATGAAAATTATTTAATTGTAGAGGAAAAGGATAAAGTGAATAATAATCAAATAAATTTAGGAATTTATTTAATTATAGAGCGATATAGGAAATTAGTGATGTATTTAAATAAATAAATGTAATTTATTTATTTAAATAATTAGGAGGAAAAGGATAAAGTAAATAATTATTAGATAAATTTAGGAATTTATTTAATTATATAGAGATATAGGAAATTAGTGACGTATTTAAATAAATAAATGTAATTTATTTATTTAAATAATTAGGAGGAAAAGGATAAAGTAAATAATATTTAAATAAATTTAGGAATTTATTTAATCACCCGAAATTAGTGACGTATTTAAATAATCAGGAGGAATAAAAGATAGGAATTAATTAAATAATTAAGAATTATTTAATTAATAGTTGAATTTGGACCATAGGACATAATTAAATATTTTAATTATGTTAAGAAGAAATATAGTAAGTCACAGAAAAATAAAGCTTGCAGGCCTAGGTTATTTTTATGTGTCTATAGAGATAGAAAAAACTAAGAGAGGTTATTGAAGAGGGTCCCAACATGATTCCATAACTTTGGGCGAAGAGTCTATAAGTGTCATGGTTTTTGAGTAATAGCTCGTCAAATATTGTTATCTTTTAACACTTTGGACTCTTAAGGGAAATCATCAATCTGATGTAGCTCAGAGTGATTCGGCGTGTTTGGGTGCAAAAGAGGATAATTCCTAGTGTAAACGTACCCATTCAAACATGTTGGAATAGTTTGTTTCATCGTACAAGTTGCAGAATGAAAGTTGCACCACTTTGCAACTTTACACAGCTTGCATCTAACAACTTTTTCCTCAACTGAAAAACTCGTCACCATGAGAAAACGCCTCTGAGATAGAAAAAACCACGAGACATTATTGTAGAGGGTCCCAACATGATCTTATACCCTCAGACGAAGAGTCTCTAAGCATCACGTTCTTCGAGTAATAGCCCATTAAAGATTGTTGCCTTTTGCACTTTTGACTCTTAAGTCTTGCTACTATTGGTGGCATCAATAAATTTTGTCTAATCTAGAATAGATTTGGTTTCCGATAGTGGTATCAAAAATAGTAAGAAGGGATTTGAATGGTCTAGCTTGAATCTAGTAAAACCCTACTTTTTGGGAGGTATAAGTATAAAATTGGCAAGTCAAAGGCTCATTTTACACCTTTGAAGGTTAGAGACTAGGAGCTCTAAGTGAAGATGGAGTGTGTTCCCCACAGCGAGCATAGAGCCTATTGAGTGCAGACATTCAGATGACTGGAGGATGCAGGAGATCCAGTGAGTACCTACAAACCCACTTGGTCAATTTTTGATTCCAGAAATTTTTACGTAGGGTAAAATTTTAGTAGTTAATTGCGTCATTCATGGATATCCGCAAGTGTTATGAACACACCTAGGGTAGGGTAGGGATTTAAATTTTTGTGATGAATTTGTTACAGTTTGATGCATTTGTGGGTTTGTCAATTGCATCTATGAATGTGTGACACAATCGACTATAATGATGTACAACTATTAGGGCTTATATGCAACCGCCTTAGGAATGACGCAAGTGTAGGTATAGGTCATAATTGATTTAGGGGTTTGACGCAATTGAGCTCTTATGAAACATCTATGAAAGCATGCGACACAATCACCACTACATGATGCAACTGAGAATTGTGCAACGTAATTGATTGGTGACAAAATTTCCCTAGATTAGGATTGACTTGCTTTTATGACATGTGCCAAATAGGTTGAGCTAAGTTGTTTAACTGGCATAATGGTTGTCATGTTGGTCATAGGTTTATTTGGATTTGATTTGCACTCAAGAGTCACGACCACCAGAGACTTATCAATTTCAAGACCAGTTGACCAGCATTGACAAGCATTGGCTATGGTACCCTATTTTATATCATGTTACATTCATTCCATTCATTAGGGAAAAGAGGGGGATGTTGACCACACTTGCTGAGAGATGGAATTCTGAGACATGTTCATTTCATTTTCCTATAGGAGAGGCTACGATCACCTTGGAAGACATCTATAGGATCCTACAATTGTCGATCTGAGGTGAGCGAGTCAAATATGATCCAGGTCAGGGATATCAATATTTGACAACCTACTATGTATATGGGGATTTCATGGATTTTTGGATTGACCGATATTAGATCATATGAGTGGTTTGAGTGCATACTATGCACTCAGATATCTAGGGTAGTCATTCTAGATCACCAATGACATGGATTTTCGGTTAGGTAGGGAGAGATGATAGTCAGGATGATGGCTAGTGACACTTTATATGCATGAGGGCCATGTTTGTTAGCGATGGTTTACTTTCAGCTGCATGACATAGCATATCATCGAGGATAATCTATGAGCTACGAAGTCACTCTTTTGATGGTTTGGGCTTGGGAGCACATTATAGTGTTCTATCCACTAGTTGGTCACCAATTGATGACCAATGTACCATATGTGTATATATACAAAGGATCAGTCATGCAGATACATGTAAGAGATATTGGTTATTGGCAACATGGAATGGATACTTTGGTGAGCTTCGTATGGAGGCCTTGGATGGATTGTGCTCAGTGGCTAGATGAGGATCAACATCTATAGTGGTGCCGGGAGGAGAGATATCTTATTGGGCAGATTGTGCAAACATAGCATATTATTGATATTTATCTACTAGATCAATTTTTGAGATAGTTCAAAGAGCAGCAGGGAGTGCCACGGGGTATAATAGTGTTTTCTTGGTCATCTAGAGTGGTGACACCATGGGGCCCAATGATTGTAGTAGCTACAATTGAGCATGCCATAGATGGATTATAGGCATTACCATGGGCATGGAGAGGGATTCCAATGGATGCAAGCACCTCAACAGAGTATGATGCATGGTGGTTAGTGCATTGGCCTATCCCTTTGACCAATCTACATTAGCCAGCTCTAGTGGTTCAATGAGGACATTGTCCTCGAGGTAGGAGAGGTGGAGAGAGAGGGAGAGGAGATGGAGGGAGAGGAGGTGGTGGTTGGGGTGATAATGGAGGAGATGGAGAATATGATGGTAGGGGTGGGAGATGAGGGGATGGTGGGAGGAGGAAGCAACAAAGACTACGAAGGAGGAGGAGTAGGTCACTTTCTCCTATCTGGGAGGAGGGAGAGGAGGAGAGAGAGGAGGAGGCTATACAGGAGGAGGGTAGGGAGGAGGAGGCCATGCTAGATATGGAGGCAAAGGGAGAGTGGCTTGAGGAAGAGTAGCTCGATGTGCTAGCAGGTGCGATGACTATGGATGTGGAGGTGGTATGGCATGAGGAGAAGCTCGAGGAGGAGGAGATGGGTGAGGAGGAGCAAAACCTACATGAGAGGATTCTACATGGAGATGAGGGGTTTGAGGATGTGCCTATCAGAGGCGATGCAGGGGATAGGGATTAGGAGCTGGTGAGTCTGCAGACTAGAGTATAGGCATTAGAGGTCAAGCTTTAGACTCTACAGGTGGAGAGGGATGGCCTATAGGTAGAGAGAGAGACCTTTCAGTCTAAGAGAGACATTGTCATTATCAAGGCACAATGGGAAGAGTAGAGGAGCGTAGATTTTATTGCCACCTGCAGTTGGTATATAGTTGACATGGTCAGAGAGGTTGCCAAGATTGGGTGTAGAGAGTGGTACTATAGGTAGCTCTATGATGAGGCAGTTCCACTAGAGCGGTGGGCACCTAGCACCTCATAGGTTATCAATAGTGGTCGGCCTTGTAATAGGCAGTCTCATAGCAGATCGAGTCAAGGTGAGAGTAGCAGTATGGGTTCTGGGGAGTATGGAAGCACTGGATAGACCCAATTTGACCTCATGTATTTTGACACTTGTATTTTGTATCCTTTGAGCCTGTGAGCCTTTATTTTGGAGATACATTATGACATTGTACTGTGACACTTTTTTGAGCTATATATATATCATTTTTTGTGGTGATTATATGACATGCAATTCTTTATATGATATGTAGTATTTTATTATGTATTTTTTATGGATGGTGATGTATGCTTTATGATATTCATGTAGCCTATGATGATGTCCTAATTCTATATTATGATGTATGCATTTACTTTTATGGTTCTATGAATGTCATGTATTGATGAGGTGCTTATGATTATGAGATGCAATATTTTTATGTTGATGCAAATATATGCAAATGTATTCAATGTCATAATGATTTATGACTATGCCACTGGTTTATGATGGTTATGTGATGTTACCTATGTTATGATTCTGATGATGATGCATTGTGTATTACGTGATGTATGTATGCATGATGGTATTTTATGATGAGATTTTGGTATTGATGACATTATGATAATGCTTTTAGATATGCATGATACCTAAATACTAATGGATGCATAAGATGTTCTCAAATTGTCGATGATGTGATTATGGTATGGATTATGCTTTATGTTATGATTATAGCTATTGTGTATGTATACAAAGAAATGACATGTATGAGTTATGAAATGGAAATGAACCTATATGTTATGTTAATGCAAATGGAATTATGCAAATGATATTTAAATGGATTTATGCAAATGTGGGGTGTTTAGCCTAATTGAAATGTACTAATTCAAACCCCTACATGGTCATGTATGCAACTATGTTTTTGTGTGTCACAAGACATTGTCAGACTGTAGAAGAAGGATTTTCAGACAAAAGGGGATGGATGTTAGTGTGGAGAAGAAACCTTCAATATTTTTCCAAAGTACAAATAGGTGTTGCATTAATCATCACTGGGAAGATTATTGCAATTGACAATAAACACCATGATATGACATAAGTTGATTGTGTGCAAGGTCATTCCATCATGTAAAACAAACACTCGCAAGCAAGGAGGATCATGACTCATATAAGGAGCCCAGTTTCCCCCAATATTTTTATCACAATCAACCATAGACAATCATCAAAAAGAAAGACAAGTCATGAAATGTCATTGCTCCTCTAAATCCTATATAGAAAATCCTTGAGGTGGCTAGTATCATGAAGAAAAAATCAAATGGCAGATGTGACCATATTTAGAAATAGTGTTTTCCAAAGTGTTTGTGGATTTTAAAATTATTAATGCCGAAATGCTAATGTTGACAAAGCCTAGCTTTGTGTCAGGTAGGCTAATGTGTGATAAATGTCGAGGAGCTGAATTCAAAAAGGACACATCCTGAATAAAGTTGATGTTAGGAGTGTTGATCCCTAATGTTGATAGGATCTCTACAAAATTCCAGTTGATAGTGTCAATGCTTAGGAAAGACACATCCTAAAGCAAAATAAATGACAAGGGTCATTTCCCAAAAAGACATATCCTAAGAATGATAAAGAGTTGACAGGTTGACGTTGTTATTAGATTTGGACCAAGTTTGACTAGATGACCCAATTGACTACGAGCCTAGATTTATTTAAGAGTTGTCCGATCTAGGATGTTGTGATGAGACAAATACCGACTTGATAGGCCCTAAGGGACTAGACCTAGCGGGGTCTCGAGGGCTCATCGATGATGGCCTTTCCTATGTCATACACTTAAAGACCTCGTAGTTCAACATGATTTCTAACTTTGTTGCAATGACAAAGGGTTGAATCATGATTTTATTTGAAAAAATGAAAAGGACAAACCTAATGCCTCAGGGGCACATTGACAGATGGCCTTGCCTATGTTTAGTCATAGAGGCAATGTAGTTATCCAATGACATGGAATGACTGACATGACCCGTGTGGAAAAGACCAATTTACATGTTTATTAGACTGAAATGACCAGCTGATATGAAGAACCTAAAAGATTGACTTGGGTGGTCTCGGGGATACATCGATGATGACCTTGCCTAAATAAAAAATGCGCAGAGACTGTGTAGTTCGACCATCCTAACTATGAATAAACTTTGACTAATTTTGACTATGTTTTTGAGGTTTTTGAGAGTTATTTGGATGTTTTCATTGGTTTTCAATATTTCTGGATTTTTTTGGATTTTTGACATGTTTTGATTTTTTTTGTCGTTTTAGGAATATTTGATTTTTTTGGCTTTTTGTCGAATTTTTGATTTTTTTTGGATTTTCTGCATATTGTACGATATATGGGACCATGTGCAAGACCCATTATAGTTAGGTGTTAAGGGTGATGCCCCTATTCATGTCTAAGACTAACCAGGATGAATGCAATGGAATAGGACTTGCTCGGGATAAAAGATGGATCATGATGTCAACCATTGTCAGCCATGGAAAGAAATAGTAGGACTTTATGATGGATGTTGTGAGGGTGTTGGAATATTGGGTAGTTATTATGGACAAAGGTAGATGGAGTTATAGTAGATGGTGAAGCAAATACTATCTATGCATGGTGCTTGTTTTCCAGGTTTTCACCATGGTACTTATCCAAAGTGCCACCGAAGTGGTTTTCACTATTGGACGGATTATTTCTCTTACTATTTTTGATATTTTTTGAAAAAAATTTGTGTCACCAAAATGCCTGTTTTCCATGTTTTCATCAAGGTTACAATTTTTTTGTATTTTTATGGTTTTGGCTAGGCCCTCTGAAGCTATGTGTAGAACCTGCATAGATGCAAGCTATTTATGGGTTTTGATAGTTTTTCTCCTTTGGGAGTAGATAATTGGTAAGCCCCAAAACCAAAGGATGCAGTGATGATGTATGGACCCAACCAATAAGGCTCAAAATTTATGGGCTTCTCATGTTTAGCTTGATTCTTCGGGTTTTGCATTAAGACCAAGTTGCCAATGTCAAATCTTTAGACCATAACTCTTTTGTTGTAACTTCTACAAAGGCGATTTTGATATGCATGTAGGTGTGTCAAGCTATTTTGTTTACATTCCTCTAATAATTCCAGCTCATGCAATTAGGACTGTCGGTATTCCTTATCATCAATCAATCCATTCATGGAGAATTGGAAGGAGGGGACTTCGACCTCAATGGGCAGGATAGCTTCGGATCCAAAGACCAAGGCAAATGGAGTGGTGCTTGTGCAATAATCCCATAGAGCGGGGTTAAGTTCGAGGTGCTAGTCATGGCCAGTGGCATTGACATTCTTTTTAAGAATTTTGATTATTTTCTTGTTGGATGCGTCATCTTGGTCGTTACCTTGCGAGTAATATGGTGTGGAGAAATGATGTTGAATATGGAATCTCTCACAAAGATCACAGACATCTTGGTTTTTAAAAGGACAATTGTTTTCTATGATGATGGATTGGGGAACACCATACCAGCATATGATGTAGTTAAGGATGAACTTGGAAATTTTTTTACCAGTTATGTAGGTGAGACGAATGGCCTCAATCCATTTTTTGAAATATTCAGCTATAGTAATAATGAATTTGTGGTCGTTAGATGAAGTGGGATGAATTTTACCCAGGAGGTCGATTCCCCATTGTGCAAAGGGCCAAGGGGAAGTGATCAATCATAACTCTTGTGTGGGTGCATGAATGAGGTCGATGTGTACCTGAAATTGATGACACTTTCTCATGAACTAAAGAGAATTGTTTTCCATGGTTGGCAAGTAGTACCCAAGTCTCATGATCTTCTTAGCTAAGGTTGGGCCACTCAAATGGGATCCACATATACCCTCATGTACCTCACATAAAGTTGTTTGTGCTTCATCGGTGTCGATACATCAGAGGAGGGTATTTTCAAAGCTAGGTCTATATAGGGTTTCGTTGATGATGGTATAGTGAGTGGCTTTGTGAATGAAGGACTTGCGTTGGTTATTAGAGAGGGCTGGTGGTAATATATGGGAATGTAAGTAATTTTATATGTCATAATACCAGGGGGAATTAGGACCAACAAGCTCACAAACCATCTCAGACTTAGGAATGTCATAGGCAGGAACCAACAACTGTTCCACTAAGAACTCAAATTGTAGCACATTATTAAGAATATCCAAGAGAGATCCAATTATGCTCACAGTGTCTACTCTTTTGTTCTATGCTTGAGGAATCTACTTGAAAGTGACCATGTGGAAGTATGATAGGAAACTATCCACCATGTGCTTGTAAGGCATCATCTTCTCATCCTTAGTGTCATAATTTTCATTGACTTCGTTGATAACTAACTGAGAATCACCAAAAACTAGGAGTTCTTTAATTTTCCACTTAACTACCATGCAAAGTCCTATCAATAATGCTTTATATTTTGTGACATTATTGCATGGAAACGTGATACAAAATGATTTAGGAATAGAATCTCCTTGTAGTGTTATGAATAATATGCTAGCTCTTGAACCATGACCTATATTGGACCCATCAAAATAAAGTTTCCAAGGTAATCTAGGTCCTACATGAAATATGGATTCATCTAGAAAATAAGCTACCAATGGGTGATCACCTTGTATGGGTGCATCAGTGAGTTGATCTGCTATGACCTATCCTTTTATTACTTTGTGTTTTGTATATTGTATTTCATACTCGCTAAGTATCATGACCCATTTTTCTAATCATCCTGTTAATGTTGCCCGACTGAGAAGGTACTTCAATGGATCTATCTTAGCCACTAATTGCATTTTAAATTTCAACATATAATGTCTCAATTTCTAAGTAACAAAGAATAGTGCAAGGCATGTGCATTCAATGGAATTATAGTTGAGTTCATACCTAACCACAGTGTGACTAATGTAATATATTGATCTTTCCTTTTCCTCATGGTCGTTATGTGCGAGTAATTCCACTAGTGTGGAAGTGGTTGCAAAAATATACAATATCAAAGGTTTCCCATCAACAAGGGGCATTAGGACTGGCGATGTCAGAAGATATTCTTTGATTTGTTGAAAATCAGCTTGACAATTGTTTGTCCACACAAAGGGGATTCCCTTGTGTAACAGGATTGGAATGGTTGAAATTTATTAGCCAACTATGCAATGAAACATCTAATAGACTGCAATCTTCCCTATAATGTTCAGAGCTCATTGATTCCTTTTGGTGGGGGCATATCCAAGATTGGTTTTACCTTAGTTGGGTAAACTTCAATGCCCCGGTGAGAAACTATGCACCCCAAGAGTTTACACGAAGTTACATCAAAGATGCACTTCTTAGGGTTGAGACGAACCATACACTCTTGAAGCCTTTTGAAGATTTTTTCTAGCACCTTTAGGTGATCACCTCGTGTTAAGGATTTTTCTAGGAGATTATCAATGTAGTCCTCCATTAATGTGTGTATAATATCATGAAATATCGTGGTCATAGCTCGTTGGTAAGTGGAATCTGCATTCTTCAGTCTAAAAAGCATGGCGTTCCAGTAGTATGAACCCCAGGGCCAAGTGAATGTCATTTTATGTTGATCTTCTAGGGCGATACCAATCTGATTGTATCCTGAGAAACCATCCATAAGAGATAGCATCTTGTATCATGTTGTAAGATCCATTATGATATCAATATTCGGGAGTGGAAAATCATTCTTTGGACAAGCTTTGTTCAAATCTCGAAAGTTTGTATAGATATGGATTTGAACATTCAGTTTGCTAACAAGCACGAGGTTTGATATCTAGTTGGCATAATCTATAGATCTTATGAACCCGACATCTAGCAACTTTTTGAGCTCAAATTTTACCAGTAAGGAGATTTGTGGGTGCATCTTCTAGAGTTTTTGTTTGGCTATTTTTGAATCTAGAAGTAAAGGAAAATGATGCAATACTAATGCAGGATCTAGTCCTGGCATATCAACATAGGATCAAGCGAAGTTGACCTAACATTCTGTGAAGAAATCTTGAAACTCGAGACTTTCCTTTTCTGTCAACGAGGCTGCAAGTAGAATCATTTTGGGATTTTTTAGGTTTTCTTGTATTGACTTCTATGGTATCTTCAATTAGCATGGATTATTTCTCTTGAGTAACAGGGAGAAAGTACAACCCTCCATCCTTAGGTGCCTCAAAGAGGCTTTCACCCTTGAATATGTCCTTTCTTTTTACTTTTGTGTCATCAGAAGGTGCCTTGCGGTTTTCACCTAAAGACACATATTTTCTTGTTTTATTTTTATTACATTTGTGACTAGAGGGTTGAAAAATCTCTCTGAAATATGCTGCAAAATCGAGATCTATATTAAATCCAACTTTATGGTCCCCACCTAGTATTCCTTCACATAGTCCCATGAATTCGGCAATGGCTTTGTCATTCTCAAAAGTGTCCATGGTAGGCAAGTCCTATTGATCCCAATCAACTAGTTGTGGATATATGAGGGAGATACCATCATCAGTGTTAGAAAAAGGTGGGGATGACACTAAGAGCATGCAAATGGAGGCTAAAAGGGTAAAGATAGAAGTCTCCTCAAGATCCTAGGAGGATTCCATCCAATCTTTGTCCTCAATGATCTCAGGTAAATTTGACTCATGTGGGAGGTCAAGATTGGGGGAGAGAAAGTCAGAAGGGTCAGGTGGCATTTTAGGCTTTTCATTGTCGTGGGAGTCGTTCGCCCAAAATTTTCTTATCCATGCCTCTCTTTTCATTAGGATTATAGAATTATCCTTACAAGGATCCTGTGGTGAACCAATTTCAAACATTTGTCTGAATCTTTCCTCAAAAGAAGGCTCACCTGGTTATCGAAATGTTTCTTCAAGATCATAGTCACTAAGGGATTTATCAAAACTGCATTCCTATTCATGATCTAGTCATTCTCGGTATAGGATTCATTAGATATCTCGACATTTTCAGAAGCACTTACACCTTCACTTGAAATCATAAGGGTGCATGGAGCACCAATCTCGACTAGATTAAACCCTAACCCTAGATTATTTGGTCTTTTAGACTATATTAAGGGTTCTCTCATTCCATTTTTATTTATACCAATACCATTGATTCCATCATAACCTTTTTCCTTCATTATGTCAAAGCCTTTGCCATATTATTGTGCTGGTAGGGTCAGAAAATCTTCCTCATATTTGTAAATCCAAGTTGAAATACCATCAATGTCTTCTTTGCTTACCTCTCCCCATTTTGTGAAAGTGGTGGTGGGAGGGAATTTAAAGACAACTTTAGGTTCTATCATGAAGCAAGGCTTACCATAAGACTAGGGAGACTTAGGTAGCTTTTTGATGTAATAAGCAGTGGTCAGTTTATACTTGCCACAACCTTTATCCTGGATCTTGATGTTTGGATCGGTAGTTGGAGTGGTGGAAGTGGATGGTGTGGTGGAGGTTGAAGCAGTGGAAGCGGATGACTTGGTAAGTGTAGATGGATCAATGTATTAGGATGAGGTGGATGGTGAACCTTCATGATTAATAGGCACTTGATGTTTGGAGATGCCCCTTAAGTTGGTGCAGTATTGGTGCAATATTGAAAGGGGTCAAGATCACCCTTTATGGTAATTGTAGTTCCGTTATAGGGGAGCTTAGAAAATTGGTGGTATGTGGATGGTACATCCTTTAATGCATGAATCCGAGGTCGAATAAGGAGGATGTTGTAGGGAAATTCAAGATCCTGGACCTGGCATGTTGTTTCTATGATTGCTAGCCCAACACGAATAGTGAGCATGATAATTCCCTTAGAAGAACACTCCTCATCATCATAAGATTTTATTGAAATGCTTTTAGTGGCATCTACACATGCATCAGAGAAGCCTAATTTCTTGACCAATTTTAAGGAACATATGTTCAATCTGGCTTCACCATCTACTAGGACTCGTCTGACCTTATGTTTGTGAATGAAGACATCAATGTGCAATGCATCATTGTGGTATGGTTTAGGCATGGAGTAATCTTGGTCTGAGAAAGTGACTTAGTGAGAATTAGCCAAATATCTGACCATAGCTTCAAAGCAGTTGACATCAATGTTGGTGGGGACTAAAGTCTCTTTTAAATCCTTCTCAAGTATATTTTTATGTGTGGGAGTGATGCATAAAAGTTTGAGTATGGAAATCTATGTGGGGGTTTTACCTAATTGATCGACAAGGTGAAATTGTCCCTTAGGCTGTGGTGGCTTAGTAGAAGGACCAGGTATCGTGATTTTGGCTCGGTGAATGGTGAAATTGCATTCAGGAGTCTTTTTGATGGTGATGGTATTGACATATTCATTGGTAGCTCGAAGGTAATTGATTATAGGCCCACCTGATTAATTGAAGGTGGCACAACTGGAGTTAGCCTGGTTATCAGTCTTTTGACTTGACAAGGAGGGGTTTCCTGAACCATGATCTTGTAGTAGATTCTTATGAATGGTATGGTCAGTATTGGAAGAGTATTGTTGGTCATTAAATTTGATGTCACCGTTCTCAATTAGATCTTGTATGATGTTCCTCAATTTTCTATAGGATGATGTTTTATGTCCTTTAGCTCTATGGTAATCATAGAAGGCATTTTCATCTCACCATGATGATTTAAACTATCCTAGGTCATATACTTTAGGTTCCTACAAGGTTATGATGTTAAATTGGATGAGATTTTTGAGGATAGATTCAATAGGTTCCCCCAAGGGGGTGTATGTGTGTCGTTTTGGAAATTGTCTAGTTTGTCTTTGTTGACCTTGGTTTTGGTTGCTTTGGATGACATTTACAGTAGGTGTTGGTATAGATGGGGGATTTCTTTGTGGTTGATATCCCCTAAGTGTGATTACAAGATCGGTTTTATTCACTGCTTTAGCATCGACAACACCATCATTGGTAACATGTTTGTTTTTGGCCCAATACTCTTTCCTATCATTGGTCATGTTCATTTTTGTGTTCATACTAGGGTACTTAAGTTCCCCTTGTGCAATGAGGGCCTTTTCAAGTTAGACACATTTTTCAACAAGGTCTGTGAAATTTGTACAACAATGGACTTGGAAATTATATTTCAAAGGTCCAATGAGGTTTTGAACAAACATGTGTACCTTCTCTCTTTCAGGGATTTCAACTGGACATCGACTTGCTAAGCCCCACCATTTTTTAAAGAATGGAATGAATGTTTCACCAAATTCTTCTTTTATTGTCTTGCATAGTGTGGAAATTGTAATTTCGATGTCAATGTTATAGGCATAGTTTTCTACAAATTTGTTGGCAAGTTCATCCCATGATCTTATCCCTTTAGGTAAAAGTGTGAACCAATCGAGCACGGGACCTGTGAGACTCCTAGGAAAAAGTATCATCAAATAAGTGTGCTCATATGCCACATCTACACAAGCAGTTGTGAATTATCTTATGTGCTCAATAGGGTTTATCTTTCCTTTGTATTTAGAGAAATTTGGGACCACATATCCTAGAGGAAATGGTGGCATGTATAAGATTGTGTCAACTGGATATGGATGCAAATCAAAAGATGTATAAGTCTTCTTGTTTGGTAGTTGCATGTTTTCCACTTACTTTTTTAAGGCAACTAATTGGGAAATCAATGCATCCACTATTGGATTGTTAGTGGCATCACTCATTTTGTCAATAGTTATCCCATGCATTCCCATTTGTTGTGATGTCATGTTTTGAGTTGCAATGTGTTGATGTTGAGCATGTGTATGTAAATGGGAAGTGTAAGTTGGGATATGTGATCTAGTAGCATTGAATTTCATTTGAGGAATATATTTCCCATGCGGGTTTTGAATACCAAGTGGGTTGTGACTTGTTTGTGACATGTTCATGTATTGTGAAACTTGATTTCCTTGTCCAAATTGATAAATATGACTATGCGGGAAGCTCATGTTTTTTCTATGAGGGCCACTAGTGTTTGTGTTGATTTGAGGACCTTGTGATGTAGCATTGGTGTTAGGTTGAGATCCTTGGATGACAACCCTTCTTGTTTTATTTCTTATAAAAGGATTAAATGAGGAAATCCCCATAGCATTGGATGATGATCCAAATGTAGAAAATGTGGATCCAAAAGTTTGTGACATAGTTTTAGACACTTGTGGCATTGGTTGTGACATAGTTTGTGATATAGCTGGTTCCCTAATAGCGGATGTTGCATTGATCATTTTGGTTATGCTTTGAGTTGTCATGCCAATAGAAGTAGTGGTAGCACTATGTTGTGGTGTTGAGGGACCTTGACTATTTTGTGTGTTGTGACTATGTGATGCTACTCTCAAGGTGTTGACATCAAATCCATGTGGTAATTTTACTATTTCATGTAAGATCTTGGCTAAATATCATTGTGGATCTAGCATGAGTAATTCATCTACCAAAGAGGCCACTTCTAGATTTTGGGCAGCAGCCTCTACGTCTTCTATAAACACATTGCCATTTTCATCTTTGTGAATCAATTCCTCAAAAGGATTTTTGTGTGATAGATTTACAATGTTTGTGTCATTGAAATGGTTATTGGAGGTAGATCCCATGTTGGTTTTGTGGTGAGTGGCCTTTAGGTTCATGTCACTAGTACGGTTATAAAGATGATCTTCTTTTCCAAAAAGGTCCATGTCTCTTCTCCTTTTTTGTAATCTATTATAAACCATGTATTATTTTCTCAAAAGGGGGAAATGTAAATGGTATGGAACTAGGTCTATGGATGGAAATGATATGAACTAAGTCTTTTTTTTTTTAATTTTTGGATATAGGAATTGTAGACATGGAAAATGTACAAATGTCATTTTGGCACACTTGATCCCAATTACTAACAACATTCCTTCCTGAATCACACTCTCAACTTTTCATCATCTTCTGTCTCTTAATCTAATGAATCATTATTCATCTGATTAGGTCTATCACCTCCTTTGATTAAATTAATCAATTTAATTTAATTAACCTTACATTTCTCTTTAATTAAATAATTCATTTTATTTGATTAAATCTCTAAAGTCTTCTTATTAAATTTAATAAATTAAACCTTATTTGATTTAATCTAACATATTCCTCTTTAAGTTAAATAAATAAAATCATTTATTTAATAAATCATTGCCTCTCAATTCTAATTTAAATCAATTCATCTATTTGAGTCAAAATTGTCAAATCACCTAATTCTTCATTAAATTAATCAAAACCTTGATTAAATCAATCCCTCTAACTAAAATCCTCTAGAGAATGCAACTTGCATAATAAATCAATTACTTTGATTTATTTAATTCTCTATTATCCCTCACATGGCATCAAAAAGGAATATTCCCTCATTTGAATTCAAAAAGGCCAAGTGGACTTGGTCCTTCCAACAAGCCATTTAAGACCTCTTACATGTCCTTGGCCTTGAGCAAAGTGACATTAACTTCATTTCCCTTCCCTCTTCAACAAGTCATTTCACAAATTCAAATTCAAACTAAATGAATTATTCGGCACTTTGGCCAAAATGTGTACAACCATCAACCATTCACATCATGACATGTGGCATCCAACCATTGGATTGAAGGTTAGTCCCACATTGCTCAAATCTTGCTTTCTCTTCCAAATTGAAAACTATAAATTGGAGGCTTCTCTCCTCATTTCTTATCCACAACTACATGCAAAGTTACTCTCTTCACATTGAGAGCTAATTTTTCCCATCACCACTCAAGCATTCATCATTTTCAAGATTTGTAACAAGGTTATGCTCAAATCTCTTTGGGAGATTTGACCATTTCTCAATCACTCACAATTGCAACTTAGGAGTTGGGAAAGGGACAATTTCAACATTCAATTGACACCAATTCCCCCATGGCATCACTATTCTATTTTCTTAATTAGGATTAACACTCATTTATTTAAGTTTTTTTCTTCATTTCTTCCTAGTTTAAGTTAAATAGATGGATTTCATGGGGAATCTCTCATGCTTGTATGCATAATGAGCTAACAATTTGACATGTTTGTTGTTCTTGTGCATTTACAAATTTAGGGGTTCACATTTTGGCACTAGAAGGAGGGCTAACTCAAGAATTTAATCACGTTTTTCAAAATTTCTACATTTTTTAACTTTTTTTTGTAGATCGCAGGGAAACAGTTTCGTGGCATTATATTGCGTCGCTTTCATTGGCACAGCACAATACTGCACCGCTTTCAGAGGTGCAGTGCTATACCGAACCGCACAAACTTCTAAACCACGCCGCTTCTTCTTTTCCCACCTGTCAATTTCAAAACTTCTAACCGCATCGCTTTCATCTCCACGGTGCTATACTACACCGCTCTTAGCACCGCGACGCCATATTACACCTCATTTTTCCAAACCGCACCGTTTCTACTTTCCTGCCGTTAAAATTTAAAATTTAAAACATAACCACTTCACAAACAGTGTCGCTTAGCCATATTGCGCTGCATATTCGGTCTTTATTCCTGTAGAGCACCGCTTAAAGTCAAATGTGCGACGCTATATAGTGTCACTTTTTGTCCAAACTTTGCCACTTTTACAAACTACGCTGCGAAAAATAGTCAGGTCTAAAATTTGGCATGTGCTTTTTAAATTTTGGATTTTCTAATTCTTGACCTTGTTTGTTGTCGTTTTGCTCTCTGGTATTTCTGTCATTTTGCAGGTTGGAGCAAGGAAGAAAGCAAAGGAATAATTTCATCATGACATCATGCTCATCATCCACCAAAGTGTTTTTAAACACTAAAGTGTTGATCAACACTTCTTGAAGGATTTTAAATTTTGCTTTTTGAGAGAAATTTGTTAATATCATTGGCCTTAGAAACACTAGATTTATTTCGGGTTTAAAAGGAACAAGCAAATTTCATTTTCCAAAAAAAGTAGGAGATTCATTATGAGACCATGTTCATTATGCACAAAGTGTTTTTAAACACTAAAGTGCTCTTCAAGACTCTTTAAGGTGTTTAAGAGAAATTTGTTAATGTCTTTTTCCTTAGAAACACTAAACTTCTTTCGGGTTTAAAAAGAACAATCAAATTTCTTTTCAAAAGTTGCAAAAGGGCTAAAAAGAACCTTAGGAACAACATACTAGATTTTGATTAAAGGTTAACAATTGAACAAGGCAATCTCACATTTCCTTTGGTGCTTAAAAAGAACTCATTATTGCTTTGAAGGATTTAAAATAAACATTTTTTTTTTGTGCCTTGTAATATTATTTGCAAAGTAGTGTCATTTAAAAAAGGCGTATGCGCTTCTCTCGCACTTCATGGCGATCTTGAGAATCAAA
The DNA here is from genome assembly GCA_007115665.2 of Sequoiadendron giganteum. Classification (NCBI taxonomy): domain Eukaryota; kingdom Viridiplantae; phylum Streptophyta; class Pinopsida; order Cupressales; family Cupressaceae; genus Sequoiadendron; species Sequoiadendron giganteum. The sequence continues at coordinate 109,566,534 of CM021107.1, read as the reverse complement.
AGTCTTTATGGTGACACTAATTTGCATAAAATATTGCCTCCACATTTCAATTTGGGTACCTAACAATTGAACAAAACATGCAAGTGTGAGCACGGCATATTGCGAAGGTTCTCCCTTTGTTTTTCAACAAAGGTTGATTGAATGATGGGATATGTTAGCTCGCTATTGTTTATCTTAGCGGGCCTGCCTTGTGGGAAAAAGTACTCACCCAAGGGAATGACCCAATCGGGAGCACATTAAATCCAAGCGACTTCCAACTGGTATATAAGTGTGGATTCTTGAGGAAAGTTCAAGAATCACAAGGATTATTCCAATGAGAAGGGCAGCAATGGTCTCTCACCATACTGGATAGTCCCCCACGAACGGAATGCCCGAATTAAAATGCTTTGTTTAGAAAAAGGCCAAAACCTTATCTATTTTGTTGGTGCAAAAGGTCATGTTCTTTGAAGCCGCCCCACATTATACACGCGGTTTTGTTGTAGAGATGGAAAGTATGCCATGGGATCCTATAAGTGTGTGCACTTTAAGGGGGAGCCTATGTGGTCAAGCATCTAGTCATCTGCATAGAATATGCGCAGCTGGATTCGTCCAAGTGAGAACCCAGCAAAATATTGTCTCTTCATCCTAGGGTTGTACATGTGCTTGGTAACAAAAAATACATTGCTTAGTCCTCAAAACATTTGAAAACAAACATACACAAAGAGCTTTGAATTTCAAACCCCTTGGAGGAAACAAATACCTTTTAATGAATTTAAGTACTCTTCCTTTCCCTAGGGATCATATCCTTAGAGGTTTATAAGTGCTTGGATTCTATCATCATTTGTTTTCAATAAGGTTAAACATACGATAATTTTGCCCTATTTTCATTGATTTCCACATAATGGACCTTGTGGGATGAAAAAGGAAGTGGGACATTAGACATATAGTTTGAAACATAAGCAAACAAGTGCCTTTGGTAAAAAGAATTCATTAAGCCAAGATAAAAGACAAATTGAACCTCATATGTGTTGTTCCAAATTATTTCCCGAAAGGTCAAGATTCCAAAACCAAGGTTCATAAGGATAAGTCTAAAAGCCCATGAACAATGCCTTGAAATTCTCCTTGAAGTCAGAGAAAGACTAGTATACAACTTCTATAAAAAGGCTTCAAGGAATAACCCAACTTTGTATGCATTCTACTATCAGCAAAATCCCAAACTTTTTGAAAGGTTTGCTTTCCTCACATAGGAAGTCTAGCATGTTCTTCAACACCGAGGTTTTGTAAAAGGAGTCATGTCTAGGTCAAGGTCTAGGATCAAATTCATCATCCTCATCCATCTCTCCATCAATCAAATCTCATTCCATCAACAAACTTCTTGAGAACTCTAGAAAAATCACTCATGCTAAACTTAAAGGGCTAAAACAAACATCACCCTATCTTGGCTTAACACACCTAGCCAAAATAGTCAAATCTCTTAAATGAATTTACCTCTAGGATAACACAACTTCTTGAGGTCTACTAGTTCACAATCACCTTGGCTTAACACACTAAGCCAATTCATCTTCTTGTGCAAGTTCCCCTAGGATAACACAACTTCCTAGGGACTAAAACTTCACTACAATATTGTTTGACTTAATACACCTAGTCAAACCATCACAAATTAATCTAAGTCCTAACAGTTAAGCATAACCCTTCAAATGTTATTCAAAAGGTTTTACTCACTCACTCCATCCATTTATCCCATCATCATTACCACCCTCTTTGATCTTTGACTTCCCTAGTTCTTCTCTTTTGAGCCTAAAAGGTTAGGATCAAACGATCCCTATTTTTTATGGTCCAAACAAGATCACAATACAAGAAGAACATGGAAAATATAAGCGAAATATCAACTTCCATTAACATGATTTAGGTAACCTCCGAAATAAACCTTATGGGATCAAGCAATCCCTAAAGTAACTCTCCTTTACCATCACAAAATCCTCAAGAGGAGAGCTGTGAAGAGGACCTCACAAATGAAGACATGGGGATGACACAATCTGAAATGATGAAAATGGTTCAAAATCCAGAGAACCATAAAATTGTTAGTGTCATATTCAAATACTTAAGCACATTAGCGGAAGGAGGGGTCCAATTCCCTTCTGACCTTGATGCAAGCACTAGTATGGATATGCCTCTTACAAACACATTCCCAATGACAAATGTCAATCAAGAAATGCCTCACACTACCTTGGCCATCATACCAACCTCGCCGAATGTAAACAAGGGGAGTGCCATGTTTTGAGAGTTACAAAAGCATCACCTTGTGACCAACAAAGAGGTGATTGTCAACACCACATCAGATAATTCGGTCCTATTAAATCCATCACACCCATACATCCCACACACCTTTCATAATCCTACCAGCTCATCTTCATTCCATGTTACACCAACATGTCAATCAAAAATACAAACTTATCTACCACAAGGAGAAGGTGGTTTGTTTGGAACAACCAAAGTTGCTGATCCTTTTTCTTTCCAAGGTAGCATACCATCTCTTCCCCCATTCCCATTCACAACCACATCACCTCTTGGATTGGGTTTTCCTCCCATAAACATCGATAGTTTCTCAAATCTAGGCAATGTGAACGTCACATCAAATTCCCTCTTTTTTCCCGCAACATCACAACAACAAATCGTGACCATTCAAACCATCGTGAAAAATACATCAATCAGTCCTCAAATATCCTAAAGTATACCTTCTCAAGGACTGAGTGTCTCAATCACCCCTCCAACAACCCAAATCCCAACCATCACCCTAACCCTTTAACCTATCATGACGGTTGGCATTATTCCCATTCCACCACCAATCCCACCAAAAACCAACGTGGAAAATTCATTCACCACTCTAATCCAAACCATTCAAAAGGCCAACCAACAAAGGGTACTCAAACAAAAGCAGCAAGCACAAGCTCATGCCCAAGCTCAAGCTCAAGCACAAGCGTAAGCCCAGCAATAGGCACAACCACAATACCAAGTGCAACTACAAGAAATCCATCTGCAAGCATACCAACAAGCCCTGCAAGAATTTCAGGCACATCAACAAGCCAAACAACAAGCTTTGTTGGCACAATAGCAGCTCGACCAACAACAAGCTTTGTTGGCGCAATAGTAGCTAGACCAACAACAAGCTTTGATAGTGCAATAGCAGTTTGACCAATAGCAGGCTTCATGGGAGCAACAACAGATGGACCAGCAACAAGCATTATTGGAACAACAATAAGAAGATCAACAACAAGCATTGTTGACACAAATGTAGGCATACCAACAGGCCTTGAACGCACAATAGAGCTTGTGGAAAATGCCCACTAGTAATCCTCCCACCCATCAAACACCTCAAAACACGTTCATTCCACCTCCCAATCCAAACAAGGATGTCGCAACACAAATCAAACTACTCTCGCAGCAAGTGTTGGACTTACAAGTAGGAAAAATGAAAAGAACAACGAGAAACTTGTGCCTTTATCCTTTCGACAGAAGTCTCACCATGGTACCATTCCCAAAGGGATTTGAGATCCCCAAATTTGACAAGTATAATGGAACAAGTAACCCTGAAAACCACGTCAGGGAATTTCAAATGCATTGCATGGAGGCCATATACGATGACACGTATCTAATGCGACTATCCCCCCAAATTCTAACTGGTCCACCCATGGAATGGTTTTCTCACCTACCCATGGGCATTAAAACATTCGAGGAAATCATGGAAGCTTTCCTTAAAATTAATGCTTTCAACATGGGTGCGGATGTTAGTTTGGAAGAACTATCAACACTCAAACAAAGAAAAGGAGAGCTATTCGCATCCTTCTTGCAAAGATGGTGATCCAAGGCCAATCAAAGCAAGTGGACCATGCCAGAAGAAAAATTTTGCACCATCATATCCAACCTAGATGAAAACTTGGCGTTCTACTTGAAAATGCAATGCATCACATCATACAACCAACTAATCGTAAAGGCACTCAACATCGAAGGCACTCAACATCGAAAGCACCCTTACTGCGCGAGGAGGTGCATCAACATTCACTCCACCACAGGATAACTGCTCGTCCAATAACTATAATGATAAACCTTGAACATGGTCGAGGAACAAAAATATCATAAACAACGGTGTGGTCAATGCTAAAGTGGTCATCAGTGCCCCTAAGTAGAACATCCAAACCCATCATCAACCACAAAATCATAACCAGAGCAATGTGCAGACTAATGTAGTAGTGGCACAACAACCACTTCCCACCAATCAAATCAATAACTTGGGTAATCAAGGAGGACCACCTCCCCTAGGAAAATATCCCCCCAAGTGGAAGTTCATGGCTCTTGGAGAATCTATCAAGTCCATAATGAAGAAGTTGGTCAAGGAAAACCTGATCAAAGTCTCTAACTCTGAGCAATACATGGAACCCATGACCAAACCACCATGGTATAATGAGAACCTCCTTTGTGACTTTCACAAGGTCAAAGGACATACTACCACAAATTGCATGAGGTTAAAGATTATCATCCAAGACCTCATCGAGGAGAAGATCATCAATATCGAGTAGCCAACCGGAAAACAAGATCTGAAAATATACACAAATCCGATGCCAAACCACAATCAAGGAAAAAATCAAGGGAACAATAAGGGCAAGAAAAAATATTCTAGTGCTAATCTAGTGTATGAGGAGATAGTCGGATGTGTCAATGAAATAGTTACAGTCATAAATGTCAAAGGAGCCAACAACAACTGTGGAGTCACCACATGTGGCAGAAAGGTCACCATTGCAGGGGCACTAGCTAAGACCCCCATTTCTAATACAAAAGTCATCCCCTATGACTACAATTTCATTGACCAACTGAAGAGAACCCCCACCCAAATCTCCATCATGGAACTATTGAAAATTTTTGCCGCCCATAGGAAGATCCTCGATGAAGAATTAGCAGCATCCACCATCTCCACCATCTTGACACAGAGCAGTTTCAAGCTATGGTTGGTAACATCATTACCCCAAATCTCCTTACATTCTCTGAGAAATATTTCCCCCCATAGCCATCTCATAACTATGCACTTCACCTTCAAGTGCTAATCCATAAAATTAAAGTTAAAAGAGTCCTGGTGGATGGAGCTGCAGGCCTTAACATTTGTTCTCTAAATGCCATAAAGAAATTGGGATTCACCGAGGATTCCATTAATAAGAACAAAAGCATCACAATAAGGGCGTATGATGATCAAGAAAAAGTGTCTCAGGGCACTATCAAAATCCCCATCCAAGTGGGACCGGAAACTATGGAAACCACATGTCAGGTCCTCGATCTTGACCTACCATATAATATCCTCCTTGGACATCCTTGGATCCATGGAATGAAGCCAGTGGCCTTGACATATCACCAATGTATCAAGTTCTCACATCAAAATGAGGAGGTCACTATATATGGGGATCCCAAACCTTTCGCCTACTACAAAAACTTGGGAGCCAAGTTTTATAAAATCCCCCAAGTACCAAAAATGATGAAGGCCCATCCACTTCATACATTGACCTAGCCAAGCTTGCTTCCACTTCTGTGACAGAGACACCCACCATCCCTGACATATCCAACATCAAGAACATGATCCAGGACAATGAATGCAATGACTATAGAATGAAAAGGAATGCATTTTTTGTAGGAGAGTTACCACAATCTCCTAGGTCAGATGGAAAACCTCGATCAACTGAAACACCCATCCACACCCTTAGGGCAGATCCTCCTAGATTCCGCCATTGGGGGATCTAAGTCAGGAAAGTGTTGACGAAGAAGATATTGCAACCTCAATATACCATGATGTGGAACCCACACCCACCTTACCTATGGAGGAAACCAATAGAGGGCTACAAATGATGCTTGGCATGGGCTATAACAAGAACAAAAGCCTCAGAAGGAACAAGGATGGATGTCTGGAGCCCATCATTGCAGAAAGAAGAATGTGGAACCTTGGCCTTGGCTGTACTCCTCCAAGTATAACCATGTGTGGTAGAGGTGCTCTTAGTAGGGTAGTGAGGTTCTCTCCTCAAGTCTCAGCAACCAACCTTAGATTACCCATATCCACAAGCCTACCTCTTGACAACTTCACATTTGACATAACCGAGGTTTATAGCAGTAGTGACGATGATGACACCATAGTTGGCCTTCCTAGGCTCTTTCAGGATTCCACCCTAATAATGATTAGTGCCTCCCCAGTCGAGTCAAACCAACAAACCCACCAAATTACCTTCGTATACCCTCAACTCATCGATCATGACCAATGAGGACCACCGATTCTAGACTCATTCGAAAATGATGAGGCACTCTCAGAATTCATGGGACTAAGGGATATAGTTCCATGTGGGGATCACAAGGCATGCTTCAACACCACATTAGACACCCAGGCATATTATGGGGAGACGATTGATTCCTTTAGTCGCAAAATAAAAATATCGAGAATAAGCTCGGGGTTATTGAGTGAAAACCACAATATGGCGCTCTCTAACCATAAAATAGTAAAAATAAAGGATGCATCCAATGGTGAAAACCTCTCTAAGGCACCAGAAGATGAAGGATTCAATCTCCCCCCTACTGCTCTACATCAAGAAAAGTCAGCAATCCTGGCAGAGCAATGCAATCCTATCAACTTGGGAACGAAAATAGAACCACATATCACTTTCTATGCTGAGTCTCTCCTAACAGAGGAACAAGAACTGCTAGTAGCATTCCTGAAAGAAAGGAAGATAAAATTTGTATGGACCGATGCTGACATGCCAGGTCTGGATCTTGAAGTGGTGGTTCATCATCTGGATGTTTACCCTAGAGCGAAACCAGTTAAACAAAAGTTAAGGAAAATGCACCCACAAATAGCCTTGCTAGTCAAGATTGAGTTACAGAAGCTCTTGGACGTTGGCTTCATATGCCTGGTTGACTATCCAAAATGGGTATCTAACCTTGTACTAGTCTCAAAACTAAATGGGGGCATCTGCATCTGCACAAACTTCAGAGACCTTAACAAAGCATGTCCTAAGGATGATTTTCCACTACCCAATATTGACATGATAGTGGACATGATGGCCAAACATGAGATATTGTCCCTAATGGATGGCTTCTCGAGGTACAATCAGATAATGATCACAAAGGAAGACTAGCATAAGACAGCCTTTACATGTCCTTCGGGCACCTACTGTTGGAATGTGATGCCATGAGGATTAAAGAATGCAGGAGCTACATACCAAAGAGCCATGACACTGATCTTCCATGACATGATTCACAAAATTTTTGAAGACTATGTGGATGACATATTGGCTAAATCAAAGAATATACAAGATCACATAGCAACTCTAAGTGTAATTTTTGATAGGCTGGAAAAATACAAGGTCAAACTCAACCCAAAGAAATGTGTCTTTAGGGTACAATCAGGAAAGTTGTTGGGGTACATAGTTTCAATGAGAGGGATAGAGGTGGATCCTGCAAAGGTAAAAGCAATCCTTGATATGGTAGTGCCAAGAACACTAAAGCAACTTAGAGGATTACAAGGTAGACTCTAGTCCATCTGAGGATTCATAGCACAACTTGCAAATAAATAGATTGCCTATTCACATCTACTCCATAAGTGATGCAGAGTGGAAGAGGAAGCAACACCTTTTTTTTTGAAAAACTTCTCTCAATGCACAAATGAACTTCACTATTCCTTCCAACAAGCAACTTGACCACTCAACTTGACTCACACAACCGGACATCTCAAAAATACTTGGGGATGATGTAAATACTCTTCACACAGCACAGCATGACCAAACAAACAGACCTTGCACCCAAAAACATCCATTCTTCCATTGCTCCTACACAAGCCCATGCAACTTTGTAACATTCACCATTAGGACAGTCAAAATAAAATCTGATTAAAAGCATTAACCAGACCATAAAACATGGTTTTAGACTCCTAACACCATCCTCCACAAGTTCCCAAAAGCATAGGATCAAACACCCAAAACAAATGTATCAGAAAATTGATTTACAAGCCATACACAAGGCTTAACTTGGCCTGTACAAGGAAGCTTCCAACTTGTCAAGGCACACCCCAACACCCCTAATGCCTTTAAAAGAATCCAAAAGGTTCCCAAAGACCTTTTCCATGCTTTCCATCCATTATATTTTCTCAAATACTCAAAAAACAACAAATACTCTATTCAAATGATCACATTTTGGACTGTATAAAGCAAAAACCAGACCTAGGGCATCACATAAATTTTGCAAAACTCCATATTTTATTCTAAAACAAATTGGAACATGAATATGATCCCTAAATCTATCATTCCACCAATTTTCAGATTTTTCCCATGGTGGAAATGGGAATTACATCCATTTTGGTGACCAAACCCTTGTTTTGCAAGGTTTCAGACCCACTTTCACTAAAATTGATGTAACTTACTCAATACTTAATGAAAACAATCCAAATCACCACCAAAATAAAGTAGACTCTGCCCTCTTTCAAACCATTCCAATTGGGAGTCCGTACAATTCTGTACCAGACCGTACCAAACACGGGAACAGTGAAAAACGCTGGAAAAAACAGGAAAACTGAGTTTTTTATTATATTTAATGCTTCAAAACTTCATCCAACAACCTGCCTCGACCAAAAGGAGGCTATTTAAACTTTTCCACATCATTACCAACGACCCTCAACTGATTTTTGAAGGAGGGAACTGTTGGAAAGTGTGATTACATCCTTAATGTTGAAATTACATTAAATCACATTATGGCAATTATGCAATTTTGAAGTAACTTTTTAATCCTAAAGACCTGTGACTTCTAAAACCATTCTAATGGACTAAAAATATCCTTATTACATCCTTAAGACCTCAATCTTGCATATCCAATTACAAATTTAGGATTTTGCCTTCTCAAGGCTACATGACTACATTTTTGCAAGATTGCAATTTTCTACATTTTGACTCCAAAACTTAAAGATTCACCCTAGATTTTACTCAATGGTCTTGTTAGACCTTATTGAAGATAAAATCACTCAAAAGACTCAAAAATACTCTTCCTAAGCTATTCACCATCAAATGATCCAAAATGAAGGTTGAGGTGTAGGTGCTCCTGCACCAATAAGGGAGTAGCATTCAGGTGGGATGATAAGTGCAAACAAGCATTCAACAAAATCAATGAATACCTACTTACACCACCAGTACTAATGCCACCAATCGTAGGAAAACCATTGATTTTATGCATCTCAGCAACGACAGCCACCCTTGGTGCCCTTTTAGCCCAACATGATGAAAAGGGAACCGAGCGGGACATTCACCATATCAACAGAACAATGGTGGGGCACGAGCTCAAATATATGTCAATAGAAAAATCCTTCCTGGTAGTGGTGTTTGCAGCCTAGAAATTTAGACACTACATGCTAGCTCATCAAATTAAGCTAATTTCCAAGATAGACCCTCTCAAATATCTATTGTCAAAAGCAATTCTTACAGGAAGAATGGCTAAATGGGTTATGATACTATCAGAGCATGATATTGAGTATGTAGATCGAGAAGCGATCAAGGGACAAGTTATTGCAAATCAACTAGCAGAGGCTCCAATATATGTAGACAACCCACTCATATCAGACTTTCCAGATACGTCCCTTTTCAATCTTAGTATAGCCAATCATTGGAAACTATACTTTGATGGCTCCCACACACAACATGGATCAGGAGCCAGTGTGTTCTTCATCACTCCCTAGGGGGACTATATACCGAGATCTTACAAGTTGGAATTCCCCTGTACAAAAAACATTGCATAGTACGAGGCTTTAACCATAAGTCTCAAAATTTTGGCACAGTGGCGAATCATGGCATTAAAGGTCTATGGGGATTCACAGCTTATCATTAACCAAGTCAATGGTGAATACCAAACTAAAGATGATAATATAACACCATACAAAAAAGTAGTGGAAAACCTGAAGGACTCATTCATCGATATCACCTTTGAACAAATACCAAGGGCAAACAACAAAGTAGCTAATGCAAAGGCGATGATTAGATCCTTGCTAGATATCCCTCGCAACGTCTCGAAACATGAATTCCTCATAGAAAAATTTCTCGTACCCACTTTCGAGGTACCAGAATCAGAATATGCATGTGAACTTGTTGGTCCCAATGATCTTTGGTACCATGACATTTACACCCACCTGAGATAAGGAATCCTCCCAGCTGACATTACCCCGAACCTCAATTGAACCTTTTTCAAAAGTTCCTTATGATTTTTCATCCTAGGAGAAACCCTCTTCCATAGAAGTATCGATGGAACCTTGTTACATTGCTTAAAACCTGAGGAGGCCTTGACTACTTTGACTGATGTACATAATGACACTTGTGGTTCACACTCGAGTGGTATGACCTTGGCTAAGAAGTTGTTGAGAACCGGGTACTACTGGTCGACAATGGAAAGAGTGGCACATGACTTTGTCAAAAGGTGTCTACAATGCCAACAGCATGGGGACCTCATTCATGCACCAGCTCAAGAATTACATCCTATTGTTACACCTTGGCCCTTTTCCCAATGGGGGCTTGATCTCATAGCTAAAATCTCACCCACCTCATCCAATTGCCATAAGTTTATTATCACCTCCACAAAATACTTCACAAAGTGGATCAAAGCAATCCCCATGACCTACGTCACTTGAAAATAGATATCCATGTTCATCCTAAACTACCTCATCTGTCGATATGGTGCTCCCCCATCCATTGTCTCTGATAATGGGGCACCCTTCAAGAATCAGGATGTCCGTGATTTGTGTGAAAATTTTAAAATCCAACACCGCTTTTCCACCCCATGTTACCCACAAGGAAATGCCCAAGCAGAAGCTACCAACAAAACCATTCTAAAGATCCTTGAGAAAATAGTCAATGACTCTGGTTGTGACTGACATTTGCAGTTAAATCTTGCCTTATGGGCCTACCACACCAGCATCCATATGCTAACAGGTATCACCCCATTCTCCCTAGTCTACGGATCATAAGCCATACTCCCAATTGAGATCGAACTCCCATCCCTGAGGATATCATTGCAAAACCTCATCATAGATGAGGAATATAGGGTTACAAGACTAAACAATCTAGAGTTACTAGATGAACGACACATCGATGCCCTAAATCATCTACAGGTCTACCAGAATCGCCTGAAATAGAGCTACAACAATAAGATTAGGAAACTCACCTTCCAAGTCAATGACCTTGTGCTAAAATAGAACCAAAAGAATGTGCCAAACTTGGATAGCAAAGGAAAATTTGAACCCAACTAGCTAGGACCTTTCATCATCACCACAAGCTATAAATCAGGGGCATCTCAGTTGTCAACACCAGAAGGCGAGCCTCTATAGGAGCCCATGAACAACTCTCACCTCAAAAAGTTTTATGCCTAAGAACTTGCAAGGTATAAAACCAAAAATACAAAAAACAATCAAAAGAAGTCTTGAAAAAATGGTTACCTTGATGAAAACCTGGCAAAGAGGCATCTTGGTGACAACAAAAAAATCAAAAAATGCAAAAAATCCAAAAAAATCAAAAGGGATTGAAAATAGTAAAGAAAAAAAAATAATCCCCTAGTGAAAACCACTTCGGTGGCGCTTTGGACAAGTACCTTGGTGAAAACCTGGAAAATAGGCACCAAGAGTAAATAAAACACTCTCTATCCAATAGGATCTACACAACTCACTCACCCATTCCTTCGCGTTTCAATAAATCATCCATCCACTCGCATCCATACTATAGCCTGAGCTGGTGCCCATATCATATTCCACCATAGTACTACTTGGCATATTCCTAAGGTCAGTTTGTCCTGTCTATTTGAAGTAGTCTATTGCTTAAACACTGGGGGCATGTCCTTGAAACTGGCGCTGGATCAGATTGGTGTATATTTTTTGTGCTCTTCCCAAATCATCAAAAAATCAAAACATTTAGAAAATTCATCAAAAAATCCAAAAACATGTCAAAATATCAGGAAATCTTCAAAAAAATCATCACTAAGTCTTGTCATTCTTTCACCTTGTCGAACTACGTCATCTCTGAGCTTGAACATAGGCAAGTTTGATCATTGATCATCCCCCAAGACAGTTAGTTCAGTCCTTTAGGCGTTCGTCGCATTGGCAATCCATTTGCCCATCTAGTCTACATCTTAGGTCAGTCCTTTAAGCAATAAAATGGCAATCTATTTGTCCATCTCATCATCAAGTCAAGTACGTTGTCAGTCGAACTACATGGTCTTTGTGTGTATAACAGAGGCAAGGCTAATCTATGGATCAAATCCCAAGACCCCTAGGATAGGTCTGTAAGTTAGTCTCTTCATCATAAATCTTGAAAAAACCACAAACATTTGTAAAGCATCGCAAAATACTAAAAACAACCTCAAAATATATGAAAATCCAAAATGGTGCATCCATTTCATCTCGCTTTCACCCGTGATTTTTCATCACTCATAAAAAAATTAATCGTCGCCTTCACCCTTTGGTGATTCAGTCATGAGCAAGTCTAGTAGGTTCAAAAGTGAACACCTAATCGTCAAAGTCTTGGAAGTCTAAGTCAGTAAGCAGGCAAGTTGGTCAACTCGTAGTATCAATAGCCTATCATCCAAATTAGTCCCATCAAAACCCTGATCACAACATGTCCTAGGATGAAGATTTCCCATGATGAACATAAGCATCAGGTACCCCTCAGTAGTTTAGTCTTGGCTAGTGGTATGAAGAACATTAGCTTGTTTGGTTTGCTTTATTTGGTCTTTTATTGACTTATCTTATTTAACGCTCATTCCAAGGACCTCTCGATGATGCCTAGACAAAATAGGTTTAGAGAGAAAGGAATGGGGCAAAGATCATTATCTTTTGTATCTGTTGTGCTTGTGGGATACACTTGTAATATAACTTAGTTATATGTGCTTTGTTTAGTATGTGGGGATGATGTTTTAGATATCTTGTTGACCACATAGGAAAGCTTGCTTTCTTGTGTTTTGGCCTGAGATGTTTAGAATGTTTAAACTATATCCTGAATGAAGTGCGTATGCTAAGTGTGAACAAGAATACTCCTATCCGTTTGACAAGTCATAGTCCATCACACTAGGTACCACGCCATCATGGTCCTTTATACCTTGATGCATCATACCTATGTGTGTTATCAAACATAACGTAATTGACCCTTCTCCTAGCAATGCAAATCACCATCATCCTAACTAACTCTTTGATTCTAAATTCTTCTATCTTCCTTCCATACTAACATGGTATCATGATAGTAATCAAAACATCACCAATGCATACACTCTACATCTGCATAATCATTAGCACATTGCATCATATCATTATCTTAAGTTATGAGGAATAATATAATTTTTTTATTCTAAGCATCTTAAGAAAGCATTGCATCATACATAATTAGTTGCATCCATTACCATTTGCATATCATTACACCATGATTAACATACATTACATCCATAAGATCATCATTAAAGCATGAAAAATATATAAAAGGAAATGCATCCATTAGAAACATACATCATATTACATAAACATACGAAATAGGAACATCTCATAGCATCATAATAAAACTGCATATCATACATTTGCACCATACATATCATAAAAAGGTGAACCATCTCATATATATCATCAAAAATACACTGTTATGATATAAATTAGATCAAGTGTACATCGAATACATGGTACAATGGGGCAACAATATGGCCCATAAATCAAAAGTGCAAAATTGTCTGTGATCAAAAGGGCTAGCCTTACTGGCTGCTGCCCTCCCCCACCTGTCTACCACCATGATCCTCTTTCGGTCACCTCCCTGTCTGATGGGAGAAGTCTGGCACTCTGCCTGTTGATGGCACTGCCTACCGATAATGTTGTCGATAGTACTCGGCCTCTCTGACAACCTCTCTGTACTCCCGAATATCAACCGATCCGCCCTTGGATGTGGAGGTTGTGTTCTCTAACTGTCTCCGCCAACCAATCTTTCGATCCCTCTCGGATTGTGTCTGATCTCTCTTAGTTGTAACTACAATAACCTACTGTCAGGCCTCATCCCGCTCTACTATCAAGACCTGTACTTGGCCCTGCAGCTGCTGAATCAATGCATCCTGAGGATCTGGTTATCCTGGTAGCTGTGTTGTTGGTTGATGTTGTGGTACCACCTAGGGCTGCCAATCTAGTCCTATTGCCTGCTATGTCAGGTCTCTTGAAGGTGACTGCTAAGGAGGTGGTGCACCTCCTTGGCCTCTACCTACTACCCTGCCCCTATCCCTCCAGCGTGGGATCACTGCCCCGAGAACTGTCAACCTCAATGGAGGTCGGAACCATGCCCTGTATGCTGGAGTGACCCCTGCATCTGTTGGCCCTTGATCATATGGCCATGGTTGGGCTACTAACTGTCTGAATGAGGACACTGCCTCAGCTGCTGGAATTGGCTACCTCCATGTTGTCTGCTTTGGGGTACGGGCAAAGATCACCATATACTGATCATCAGGCCTATCTTGTATCTCACCAAACTATCTGGCTACCCTATCAGGAAGGTACCTCTCTACCATAGTATTCTCTCGGCCCTGCATGAACTTGTCCTGGTGAGCAAAGAAAAGTTGTTGTGTATCATCGTACCATGGACCTATACCCATCCATGGCCTCCATATGAACACTGTCATATCATCCAAAACCCGCCACCAGTAAGCCACACTATCTGTACCCATATGGGTAAAGTGGATCTCTACCCCCCATACCGCAACACAACGAGATCATCAATATCTATAATAACGAGTGTCACAACTAGGTGAAGCAATGGGATCCACTCCCATGCCCAAATGTGTAGAAGAGTCACTCTGGCCCCGAGAGCCCAACCATCCAGATAAGCAAACTCATGCAAATCTCTGTACAAAGAGGCTAGCAATACTGGTCCCCAGGCAAAGCACTCTCGGCGAATGCACATCCGCTGCCATGCCAATCCCCAACCTAGACTGAAACATTAGCCATGCCGATCAGGAGCTATGAGACCAGAAATAATAGCAGCCACAATCAACCTATAGGTAGGAGCCATACCCCGATATTGCTCCAAGTCTATCTGATCATCACAAAGGATAAGCTCAGTAACACCCATAACATCAAAGCAGGCATCCCTACCCTCCTCCAGATCGTAGATCACTTAGGCTCCATGAATGGGTAATCAAAGGATGCGCCAGACATCCTTAAGGGTAATAGTGGCCTCACCAGTAGGAAGATGAAACGATGACATCTCGTTGTGCCACTGCTCGGTTAGGGCAGTCATCATACCCAAATGTGCCCGAACAGGAGGGACATATGCAATGTGCCACAACAAGAGAATCCCAAGCTACTCCTAGAGATACACATGCATATCCTGTAATCTCTCGAGTACTAGCCACTGGTGCTCCCTCGAATGAAGTACCTCACGACTCTCCTGCATAAGGAAAGATACCGCGTCAGTTTACCTAAAGAAAATCTGCTACCCATATCATATTTCACTTTTGAAACAGCAAAAGTGGTGTTGTTCTAAAAAGTGGTGCAGTTTGTAATGTTCCAAACTATGTCACACAGTTGAATTTGATGCACCCTTTGGAAAAACTACGTCGTGCGACACTACTTGTGCACCCGACCGGGTTTGGAGCCGGAACCCTAAATTCTTAAACTGCACCGTGTGGTGCTCTATGCATAAGCGGTTCTATATAGGACCGTGCGGCCCTGACTTAGCAGTTTCTGCGATGCTATAGAGTGACGCGCCACCTCAACCTAACCTAAACCCTATTTAATGCATGAATAATGAGAAAATTGAAAGTCAGATAGGGGTACATACCACAGGTCCCGTGGCGATCGGTCGCTAATGTACTCATACCCGCTCTGACACGTGCCTAGGAAGCTGTCATTGTGCCATCTTGACCAAGACTTAGAGCTCAAGGTATCAAATTTTAAGAGGTTTAAGATTGCAAATACATTGAAAGTGACCCCTCGAGGTCTATTTAAGCCTGAAAATTAGGGTTTTTTTGACCTAATTTGATCTTCCAACTCGGGTTCTAGTCCCCGATCTCATTTTCATCCAACTGAAGGCCATTCTACATCCTTTCTGGCATTTTAATGCATTTTTTTGGCATTTTGGGGCATTTATGGCCTGTCAGGCACCTTATCATTTTCTTTCACGAGATCATCCAAAAAATCAAAATTTCATCTGATCTCTTGAGGGGGAAATATCCTTCCGCTAAAGCAGCAGCAGGACATTTGAAAAATTCAAGAAAATTTTGAACTTTTGATCATAACAGTTTATTCTTTGAATCAATGTAATAAGTACATTGCTTCAAAGAGGGGAAAAATGTAGACATGGAAAATGTAAAAATGTCATTTTGGCACACTTGATCCCAGTTACTAACAACATTCCTTCCTGAATCACACTCTCGGCTTTTCATCATCTTTTGTCTCTTAATCTAATGAATCATTATTCATTTGATTAGGTCTATCACCTCCTTTGATTAAATTAATCAATTTAATTTAATTAACCTTATATTTCTCTTTAATTAAATAATTCATTTTATTTGATTAAATCTCTAAAGTCTTCTCATTAAATTAAATCTTATTTGATTTAATCTAACATAGTCCTCTTTAAGTTAAATAAATCAAATCATTTATTTAATAAATCATTGCCTCTCAATTCTGATTTAAATTAATTTATCTATTTGAGTTAAAATTGTCAAATCACCTAATTCTTCATTAAATTAATCAAAACCTTGATTAATTTAATCCCTCACTAAAATCCTCTAGAGAATGCAACTTGCATAATAAATCAATTAATTTGATTTATTTAATTCTCTATTATCTCTCGCATGGCATCAAAAGGGAATATTCCCTCATTTGAATTCAAAAAGGCCAAGTGTACTTGGTCCTTCCAACAAGCCATTTAAGACCTCTTACATGTCCTTGGCCTTGAGCCAAGTGACATTAACTTCATTTCCCTTCCCTCTTCAACAAGTCATTTCACAAATTCAAATTCAAACTAAATGGATTTATTGGCACTTTGGCCAAAATGTGCACAACCATCAACCATTCACATCATGACATGTGGCATCCAACCATTGGATTGAAGGTTAGTCCTACATTGCTCAAATCTTGTTTTCTCTTCCAAATTGAAAGCTATAAATTGGAGGCTTCTCTCCTCATTTCTCATCCACAACTACATGCAAAGTTACTCTCTTCACATTGGGAGCTAATTTTTCCCATCACCACTCAAGCATTCATCATTTTCAAGATTTGTAACAAGGTTATGCTCAAATCTCTTTGAGAGATTTGACCATTTCTCAATCACTCACAATTGCAACTTAGGAGTTGGGAAAGGGACAATTTCAACATTCAATTGGCACCAATTTCCCCATGGGAACACTATTCTATTTTCTTAATTAGAATTAACACTCATTTATTTAAATTTTGTTCTTCATTTCTTCCTAGTTTAAGTTAAATAGATGGATTTCATGGGGAATCTCTCATGCTTGTATGCATAATGAGCTAACAATTTGGCATGTTTGTTTTTCTTGTGCATTTGTTGGTTTAGGGGTTCACAGGAATTAATTGCTAATGCAACTATGTTTTTGGTCTTTTTTGGAATAAGAAAGGAGTGTCCTAATGCAATGTGACAATAATGTCTAAAGAAGATGCTAGATGTCCAATGTGATGTGACAATGATTTTTATGAGGGATGCAAAGTGATAATAATTTCTAAAAGGAATGTATAATTCAAGGTGATAGTGATGTCCAAGAGGGATGTCTAAGGAAAGGTGACAAATGATGGTGTCTTACAATGAGAGAGTTTTGATATGCTATGGAAATGTCTAGATATGTTATGGAAGTGTTCTAAATGTAAGGTGTAAGAAAGCTCTAAAGGTCATCAACTTTGGGAGATTTCAGAAGAGGTTTACTTAACCATCCAAAGTTTAGCCAATGCTTCAATTTTGAATTGTCAAAGGACCTTTTTGTGAGACCAAGTGAAATGAAAAAAAAACAAAGTGAGTTTCCCAAATTAGACTTATGAGCTCGAAAAGACTCAACCAAAATGACAAATACTATAAGTGTGACAACTGGTTTGGTCCAATGACAATCTTTTCTTGAAGCAATGGTTTGTACAAATTATGGATTGTTGGCCTATTCTGAAATCTGCAAAGATAATGTATTAAGATTTTGACTAGGCTAAAGGTGATTAGAAATCCTAAAATGCAACTAAATTTTGCAATGGTGTGCCTATTCTTAAGACTAAATGACAAAATAGAAGATGCAATGGTGGATAATTTGAGAAAATACTTCTAGTTTTTGTACAAAGATCACTATAAAAGGTAGTCAGAGGTAGATATTGAACTTTGGATTTTGAATTGTGATAGTGACAGTTGTTTGTCTAAGTGATAGGCAGTTGCGGCATTTAAGGTCATAGTTGCATTGCAATGGACGAATGCATTGCTATAGATAGAAATTGCATTGTAATTTTAACAAATGAATTGAAACATGGTTGGTTGTGGTTCACAGAGTCTCAGATGCATTAAAATACATTCGGTTGTGGTTCATAGAGTCTCAGTTGTGTTTCATAGTGAACAGAGTCTAGTTTTTCTACAATTTTGACAAGGTTGAAAATTTGTTTCAGTCTAATTATGATTTTCCATATTGCAAAGGTGTTTATTTGTTCATTAATTTAGCAAACACTTTGTTTTTGTCTTGGGATGTTTTTCACAAGCACTTTGAAAACAATTGCGCAAATCCTATGGTTGGCAAGGATAATATTCGTTGGATTGCCACTTGGATTTCTCCAGTCGTGCCTACTTAGAGTGGATAGCTTAGGAACTTGGTAGCACTATCTCCCCTCCATGACACTCACTTCTCAAGCATCCCAAGTTCTGAATTCCCTAAGACCACAAGGATCTCAAGAAATTTCCCATCTCTACAATGAACCATGAAAGTGTGGGACGGCTTCAAAGGTCCGACCTCCTGCGCCAATAAATAGAAGGATTTTGGATTTCTACATAAAGGTTTTTAAAAAGGCCATCTAATTTAGGGGATACTATTATAAACTCCCTTAAGAGGTCTCCCAACCCTTAAAACAAGGGTTTTTTGTATCATAAAGATATTTGGGGAGAGATATCATGTATCGCTTCCCATTGATTACAAACTTTCCTTGTAATCATAAATTTATATAGCAGTTTGAAAGAGCTTGGCTTTAGCCCATTACCGCTTGGGTTGTTCCCACCTTTCAAAGTGGGGTGGTAGTCCCTCTAATAATGGGTAAACAAAAGCAAATTGAAAACTTTTTTTTGGTCATCCAAGATCGCACAAAGGCATGAGAGTGCATACACAAAGCTTTCACTTCACACTCACAAGATTGTTCATTTTAATGCCCAAATTCAAAATGTGTGGGTGGAAGAGAAATAATCCCTAAGTTCTTTTGATTCTCCAAATCATTGTGAGGTGCAAGAGAAGTGAATACACACTAAGAAATCACTACCATACCACAAAACATGCCAAACACTTATAAATGTTAACCTAACTTATTGTGAGACAAACAAGGTTCTTTTTAGCCTAATTCTATGAAAAATACAAGTACATTTTAACCTTCATGAGTGTGGATGCAAGTTGTGTTCTTTTAAAATCCAATGAATGTAAATGCAATTCATTTTAACCCATGAATGTGAAATAAAAGTTATATTTTTTGTTTGTTTGTTTATTGCTTAGAAATGAAAGTTCTTATAAAAATTAACAACAAAACAAAGTTATTATCCTCCTCCAACTTGATGTTAGTTTTAGGATCAGAAATCCAATAAGAAGAAATAGAACACATAAGACAATGAACACAACAAGATACCTTGGGAAAGCCCTCCTACTCAAGGGATAAAAACCCAACAAATATATCTCTTATATATTGAAGGAGTAAGAGCATAAATCTTCTGACAACTCAGGCCCAACACAATGCTGAATTTATACAATGAATAATATCACCTCTCCTAGATGCAAAGATACAGACAAATATGTTTTCTCCTTGAAATTGATCTGCTATTACAAGATGATGATCTGCTACTCAGGTGCAAACTTCTTCTAGAAATACGAATTCTCTTGAATGAGCTTGAATGATAAATGAATGGAAATGATCTTACATATATACAATTTGGTGGAGAGGATGCACCCCCTCATAAAGCAAGGTCAGCCATACATGAAAATACATGACTCAAATAAGAGGTGCGATTTAATTTTGTCAGCCCAGATTAAATAAAAAATTATTTAATGAAGTGAAGCGCCTCTTCACTTAATTCGATCTAGAATAAATTAAATATCCAAAGGCTATTATTTAATTTATTTCTTTTTAATTTCTTGTTGCTGCTGGAAGTAAGAGGCCTGCGGCTACATGACATTAACACTCCCTCTTAGCTAGGGAGGAATAATTCCATATATTCAAGTCATGGAATCTCTCAACATGACACTCACAATGGCTACACCCATATGTGGAAAAGAGCTCATCACGGAGTCACTCAACATGATATCGTCCATCATGGCTACTCCCATGTATGGAAAAGAACATGTGCTCAAGTTCCCATCATGGAGTCACTCAATGTGATGTCATCATCTAATCATGATGTCCACCATGGCTACTCCCAGAGGGTGGATAAACACAAGAACAATGAAGTCATCATGGAGTCTCTCAATGTGATGGTGTCATGGAGTCAATCAACATGACATCCACCATGGCTACTCCCAGAGGTTGGATATAAGGGCTTTCACCTCAAATTTCTCTCATAGATAAAGATGCACTAACAAGGGCTTACACCTCAAATTTCTCTATCACAGAGAAAGATGCATTAAAGAAAATCATAGAAGATCATTGATGCTAAGTCTCCCTCTCAGCTAGGGCTTCATTCTCCACAATTCCAAGCTTGTCTCAGAAGTACACAAACTTCACTCTGGAGAGAGGCTTGGTGATAATATCAATCATATGCTCATCAGTACAAATGTATATCAATTGGATAGCTTTCCTTAGTACCATATCTCTGATATAGTGGTATTTGATCTCAACATGTTGTGTTTTGTCATGAAACACCGGATTGACATAAAGCTTCACACAGCTTTGATTATCACAATGGATGATAGTTGGCTCCAATGATTGTCCAAACAATCTTGCAAGGAACTTCTGAAGCCACACTGCTTCTCGAGCTGCCACACAAGCTGCAATATACTCTGCCTCTGCAGTGCTTAGTGCCACTGAAGACTGCTTCCTACTACACCAGGAAATCATTGCAAATCCCAAACTAAAGCAACAACTAGAGGTTCTCTTCTTATTAGCTACACTCCCTGCCTAATCAGAATCAAAATATCCTTGCAACTAAGGATCTATAGTGGAAGTATATCTTAAGCCATATCCAACTGTGCCACGTAATTATCTCAAGATATGCTTAGTTGCAACTAGATGTATTTTCCTTGGTTCACACATGAACTGACTAAGTGCACTCATTGCATAGCAAATATCTAGTCTAGTATTGACTAGATACATCAACGATCCAATCAACTGCCTATAAATAGTGGGATCCACCAAATACGAACTAGCTGCAAACTCACTCAACTTCTTCAAATTGGTTTCCATCGGTGTAGACATGGATTTGTAATCCATCATACCAAATCTCTTCAAGATGTCTATAGTATACTTCCCTTGACTTAGAATTATCTCATTAGACCTCTTCCATACTTCTAATCCTAGGAAGTAATGCATGTACCTAAGATCCTTCATCTCAAATTCAGAAGCTAACTCCTTCTTGCATTTGATAATGAGATGTTCTTCTCCAATAAGAAATAGATCATCAACATAAATAACCAAGATTAATGCCTCGCCATTAACTACCTTGAAGTACAGGTTTGAATCAGCATTATTCTTGGAGAAACTCAAGCTCATCAGGTATTGATTAGTCCTCTCATACCAAGCACGAGGAGACTACTTAAGGCTATACAAATCTTCAATCTACAAACATGAGACTCCTTCCCATGAATCCCAAAAACATTAGTATGCTCAATGTATACCTCTTCTTCAATCACACCATTAAGGAATGTTGTCTTCACGTTCATCTAATGTAGCATCCATCCCTTAGCTTCTGCAATAGAAACAATGGTTTTGATGGATGTATAACGAGCAACCAGAGCAAAGCTTTCTTCATAATATATCCCCTCTTTCTAAGAGAAACCTCTAGCCACAAACCTAGATTTGTACTTCTCAATGCTTCCATTAGCCGCATGCTTGATTTCGAATAGCCATTTAGAAGATACAACAAATTTCCCTTCTGGTCTAGGTACAATATCCTAGACATCATTCTTGATGATAGATTGATATTCTTCAACCATGACATCTTCCCATACTTGTTGACTTGTTGCTTCCTCAACACTGGAAGGCTCATATTCAATGATATGACTCATTAATGCAACATAGCTTGGAAACTTATGTGGTCTTTTTATTTCTCTAAATGTGCCTCTAGGAGCTGCAAACTTTTCTGCCTCCTTCATTGTTTGACTAGCCCATAGAGGTCTCTTTTGACCTATAACAATATATCTTGGTCCATCAGTTGGGTCCAAAGGCTCAACTGGATCAACATCCTCTTATGGTCTAGTAGACTCCCTCTGAATCTCAGGAGTATGATCAATGTCCATGTCTTGAGGAGTCTCTTGGTCTTCATTATCTATCTCCATCTATGAACCTTTAGATTATTTCAATGCAACATCTTCTTCAAAAGTGACATCCCTGCTGATCTCTATTAGTTTTTGTCCTCGAATGTAAATCCTGAAGGCTTTTGAAGATTCACTGTAACCCACAAATATTCCTTTCTTTCCTGAAGGTTCTAATATATTCCTCTTATCTTTAGGCACATGAATGTACACCAGACAACCAAAGATTCTCAAGTGACAAATCTCAAACTTTATTCATGTGAAGGCTTCTTCAGGAGTCATATTTTCCAAAATGTGATGAGGGCACTGATTCTGAACATACATTGCAATTCTAGATGCTTCTACCCAAAGGAAGGTTTTCAAGTCTTGATCATGGATCATGGCTTTGGCTACTTCAATAATGAATCTATTCTTCCTTTCTACAACACCGTTCTATTGAGGATTGTAGGGGACACAAAACTCCCTCTTAATCCCTGTCTCGATGCAAAAATTATGAAAGACTCTAGAAGTGTATTCTCCTTCATTGTCAGATCTCAAAACTTTGATCCTCTTCCCAGATAGATTCTCTACTTGAGCTTTAAACTCTTTGAATTTATCAAGTACTTCATCAGATTCCTTAGACTTTAAAAAATAAATTCAAGTCTTTCTAGAGTAGTCATCAATGAAAAGTACATAATACCAAAAACCACTCAAAGATGCAACAGACATTGGACCACACAAATCAGAATGATTAAGATATAGAATGCATTTATATCTACTTTCACTACTATGAAAAGGACCTTTAGTATTCTTACCCAATGCGCATCCTCAACAAGTACCTTCATGCACTTTACTGAGTTTTGGAAGACCAGTGACCATCTTCTGCATGGATGGAAGAGCTCTAAAATGGAGGTGAGCAAGTCTTCTATGGCACAACTCACTAGGGTTGGTGGAATCATGCAACAATTCTTGCATTGGACAAATGGAAAGTCTATAAGGACTCTCATGCCAAACACCAATCACCTGAGTTGTCTTGATGCTAGAGTTCTTTGCCCAAGCAAGAACTTTTCCTTCATAAAATGTAACTTGATGTTCTTTGTCCTCCAAGGTTGAAATTGATACAAGGTTCCTCTTGATACCTAGACTGAGCAACACATCACTCAAATGAAGAGAGATTCCATAATATAGGTGAAGAGAGGATGCTCCAACACCTTTCACTAAATAGCATGCATCATCTCCAATAATGACTTGAATGTTGGTATCTCTCTCTACCAAATCTGAAATATGTTCTCTAAATTCAGTGATGTGTTGAGAGGCACCACTATCAATCAACCATGTGTTGCTATCGGTGGGAACATTTCTTGATAGGGCTGAGATAAATAGAAATCCACTTGAATTATCTCTTGAATCCTTCTAAGGAGAGACCTCATCCACATCCACGGTAGTAGCATGTTGTTTTGGTCTTGTTGCACAATCTCTTGCATAATGACCAAACTTGTCACATCTGAAGCACTCTATATGGGAGAGATCCTTATTCTTCTTAGATTCAGGAGCACCATCTAATATTTTATCTCTGTTCCTCTTGAAATTTCCTTTCCTTCCTTCTCTTCATTTCCTCTTCGATGTTTGAACAGCAAGGACATGGTTGTCTTCATTATTATAACTTCATCCATCACCTCTTGCTATCAATCTTGATTCCTCTTGAATACAATCTGCCCTAAGATGATCAAACTTTGGTAGCTTCAATATTCCACTAATACTTTGGATAAATGGCTCCCAATATTGAGGAAGACTGTTAAGAGCTAACATGACTAAATCTTTATCATCAACCATATTACCAATGGCACAAAGTTGATCTCTCAACTTAGTGATCTTCAGGAAGAAGGAGATGATTGAATCTCCTTTTGCCATCTTGATGTAATGTAGTTTTTTCCTCAATGCAAGAGTTCGGCTGGTATTATTAATATCATACAATCCCTCCAAGGTTTTGAACATCTCTTTCGATTTCTGCAACTTGGAGATAATAGGAACAAGGTGATCTTTCACATAATCAATCAATATCTTCTTGGCCTTTGTGCTATTCTTCCTCCATTGTGTCTTCTCATTCTCATCTGAAGGTTTGGGTACTTCGCTCTCCACAAACTCTAGAATCTCATTTTCTTCCATAGCAATCAGAACTCTAAACTTCCAACAGGTGAAGTTAGAGGCACCTTCTATTCTATCTTCCACTTTGAGATCATTCACCATTTTCATAGTTAAGATAGACACACACAGATGAGAATAATGGATAAGGATAATGTTGCTTATATATATATATATATATATATATATATATATGATCATGATCTTTTCTTAGACCTTCTCTGATACCATGTTAGTTTTAGGATCATAAATCCAATAAGCATAAATAGAACACATAAGAGAATGAACACAACAAGATACCCTAGGAAAAAACACCTACTCGAGGGAGAAAAACCCAACAAATATATCTCTTATATATTGAAGGAATAAGAGCAAAAATCTTCTTACAACTCAAGCCGAACACAATGTCGATTTTATTCAATGAATAATAGCACCTCTCCTAGATGAAAATTTACAAACATATATGTTTTCTCTTTGAAATCGATCTGCTGTTACAATATGATGATTTGTTGCTCAGGTGCAAACTTCTTCTAGGAATGTGAATGAACTTGAATGAACTTGAATGATAAATGAATGGAAATGATCTTACATATATACAATTTGGTGGAGAGGATGCACCCCTTCATAAAGCAAGGTCGACCATACATGAAAAGATGTGACTCAAATAAGAGGTGTGGTTTAATTAAGTTAGCCCATATTAAATAAAACATTATTTAATGAAGTGAAGTGCCTCTTCACTTAATTCGATCTAGAATAAATTAAATAGCCAAAGGCTATTATTTAATTAATTTATTTTTCATTTCTCGATGTCATTGGAAGTAAGAGGCCCACAGCTACATGACATTAACACTTGCCACATGCTACCAACAGAATGTTAGTAACCAAAAACCCTAGTCTATCAAAAAAGAAAAGTAGAAAACTAAAAAATAATGGCAAAAATTGAAAGAAAACCCTAAATAGACAATTGTGTCGCTACAACTACAAATGCGACTCATAGAAGTGATCAAATGTGTCTCAAAAATTGTGAATGTGTCTTATGGGATGTTGACTGTGGTTCACCAAAATAGATACAGCTTGGGTTTATGATGGTTGCGGTGAACCAGAAATGCAGATGTGGAAAATGACAACCAACTACGGCGCATGAACTTGAACCTATAAAACAACCAAAAATCTACCAAAAAGAAATGATCTAGTGATGCCTATGATATGACACTAGGGTTAGAATAGCAAACTAGAAGGCTAAATAACCCATATCTAATAGAACTCCCAAAATTTAAATGAAATCTAAAGATGCCCTTATGCAAAACTTTGCATCATTCGGCTCGACAATTGCATCATTCTGTATTAGGAGATTGTGTCAAACCATACCTGTAACATCCAAAAAATGAAAAATTCATACAGAATCTACAAAAATTGTGTCCTTCATGTCAGGTTCACTAAATGTAACTAAGGAAAAAATCAGGTTAGTAATAACCATCATAAACAAACTAAACCCTAGCTAACAATGAAGTACAATGGAGTAAAAAGCATAAAAAAAGGAACAATATATCACAAAAGCCTTCATGCACTCCATGATTCATCTCCATTGCCCTTCTCCATTTTTTTTGCAAATAGTATTTTCCCTCAGATTTTGATGAGCAAATATGACCTATGACAAATACCTAGAAAAATATTGAAGGATTTGACTAAGCAATTGCAAGTGTACTAAAAAATTTGCAAGCATGAAGTGACAAAATGAGGTTGGCATTTCCCTTTTATAAAAGTTAATGTTTTGGATGAATGGCCAGGATTGACAGTTGACAAATGCCCTAAGATGGAAGGATGAGATTGCATATGACAACTAGCAATTAGGGTTAGGGCAGAATTAGGGTGAAATTTGAAATGGAGGGCTATGATTTAATTTTAAGAAAATTAAATCAATGGATAGGAATGTATGTGCCAAGAGGATATTGGGCACGGAAAAGCAATTGCTAGAGAATCAAATAAGAATTTAAAATTATTTGATTTAGGAGGAAGTGTTGACCTTTTGAATTAAAAATTAGTTTATTTCAAAAGAGGTGGGGCAGTAAATAATGATTTTTAATTATTTACTTGCTGGGAAAATGGGAATTTAAATAAATGATTTTATTTGGAGGAAAAGACAAAAGGATAATTAAATAATTAATGGAAATTATTTAATTGTAGAGGAAAAGGATAAAGTGAATAATAATCAAATAAATTTAAGAATTTATTTAATTATAGAGAGATATAGGAAATTAGTGACGTATTTAAATAAATAAATGTAATTTATTTATTTAAATAATCAGGAGGAAAAGGATAAAGTAAATAATAATCAAATAAATTTATGAATTTATTTAATTATAGAGAGATATAGGAAATTAGTGACGTATTTAAATAAATAAAAGTAATTTATTTATTTAAATAATCAGGAGGAATAAAAGATAGGAATTAGTCAAATAATTAAGAATTATTTAATTAATAGTTGAATTTGGACCCTAGGACATAATTAAATATTTTAATTATGTTAAGAAGAAATATGGTAAGTCATGGAAAAATAAACCTTGTAGGCCTAGGTTATTTTTATGTGTCTATAGAGATACTAAAAACTGAGAGAGGTTATTGAAGAGGGTCCCAACACGATCCCATAGCCTTAGACAGAGAGTATGTAAGCATCACAGTTTTTGAGTAATAGCCTGTCAAAGATTGTTGTCTTTTAGCACTTTGGACTCTTAAGGGAAATCATCGATCCAAAGTAGCTTGGAGTGATTCGGCATGTTTGGGTACAAAAGAGGACAATGTCTAGTGTAAATGTACCCATTCAAACATGATGGAACATCCTATTTGGTCGTACGAGTTGTAGAACAAAAGTTGCACCACTTTACAACTTTACACTACTTGCATCTGGCAACTTTTTCCTCAATTGAAAACTTGTCACCATGGGAAAATACCTCCGAGATAGAAAAAATTAAGAGATGTTATTGTAGAGGGTCCCAACATGATCCTGTACCCTCAGACGAAGATTTTGTAAGAATCACGGTCATCTCTGAGTAATAGCCCATCAAAGATTGTTGCCTTTTTGCACTTTCAACTCTTAAGGGATCAAACCAGTTGAACATAGCTCAGAGTGATTCGGCATGTTTGGGTGCAAATAAGGACCATTCCTAGTGTAAACATGCCCATACATACGTATTGGAATAGTTTTTTTGGTCATACGAATTGTATAACGAAAGTTGCACCACTTTGCAACTTTACACTGCTTGCATTTGACAAATTTTTCCATAACTGAAAACTCGTCACCATGGGAAAATGTCTCTGAGATAGAAAAAATTGAAAGAGGTTGTAGAGGGTCCCAACATGATCCCATAGCCTCAAATGGAGATTTTTTAAGCATCAAGTCTCTGAGTGATAGCCCGTCAAAGATTGTTGTTTTTTTGAACTTTTAACTCTTAAGGGATCAAGTCGGTTGAACATAGCTCAGAGTGATTCAGAGTGTTTGGGTGCAAAACAGGACCATTCCTAGCATAAATATACCCATCCAGGTGAGTTAGAATACTTTTTTTGGTTGTATGAGTTGCAGAATGAAAGTTGCACCACTTTGCAACTTTACATTGCTTGCATATGACAACTTTTTCCTCAATTGAAAAGTCATCACCACAAAAAAATGCCTCGGAGATAGAAAAAACCAAGAGAGGATATTGTAGAGGGTCCCAACACAATCCCATAGCCTCAGATGAAGAGTTTTTAAGAATTACAACCTCTGAGTAATAGCCCATAAAATATTGTTGCCTTTTTGCAGTTTGGACTCTTAAGGAATATCGTCGATCCAATGTAGCTCTAATTGTTTCAGCATGTTTGGGTTTGAAACAAGACCATTCCTAGCCTAAACATACCCATCCACACGCGATGGAACCATTTTTAGAGAAGACTAACCTCCTTTTCATTAATGATAAAATATTCTTCTTATATTTTCATTCCTTTTGTAAGTGGTTAATTTTAGTCTTTAGTTGTTTTTCTTCAATTTCAACACTTAGGACAACAAGATCCTTTTATTTGATAAAGTTTTCAACACTTAGGACAAGAACTTAATTTGTTCAAATCCACCTTAACCATCATCTCACTTTATTTTCCTACACAAATTCTTACCAAATATAAAACCTCAATTGTGTTAGGTTGAATGACATATATGACAACAATTATGATATAGCAAGTTTAGTGTGAGTCAAGGTTGATTTACATATATGATAATATCATATCAATGTTATTGCTTTTGTGTGAAGTGTGCATTATGACTAGTGTGCATCAAGCCCATATATTATGCCTAGTTTTCTTATTGATGGATTATGGTTAGCAACATTCATTGTTGTGCATTATGATAATACAAATTGCATGTGGAAGTTCAAATAACATGCATGTCATGGAGTTATATTTGGTTTTTTTAATAGTTGTTATATAATCATTTGGTTTCTTTAATGGTTGCATCATGGTTGAGTGATGTCTTAACTGTTGATCATGATTATTGTATAGATTTCACATGAGCAATCTAATGAACATGTATCTTGTTCAATTGTAAGGACTTTTTTTGAAGGTTGCATCAAACCCCTATGGTTGAAAGATAGTGATTCTTATTCAAGATTATTTTATACCTTTTACATGTTATTAAGCTTGAACGACCATTGAGTGACATTTATTTTTATCAAGATGATTATATTACTTTCAAATGAACACTATAATGACATATATTTCATTAAGTTGTATCCATTTGTTTGAATTTTTTAATCAATCAAAAGAAGCAATGCCATAAGATTGTCATAAGCTTCTCTTTTCATCTTTTTTTTCCTTGTCTATGAGACCACAATTCTTTGAGGCATATTTTCAAATAATTATTCTCAACAAATATTATGCAGTGCTTCTCATACCATTTTTCATTAATTTTAACTTCTTTTGAAATAAAAATCAGCTACCCACTTCATTATAGGAGTTCAAAAAACAAAATAATATCAAATGTAAATTCATTCAACGGAGCTTGAAATCATGTGTATTCTCAAATTGAGTGTTTGATTTAAATGTTTTGGTAAACATGTATGAAAAAATGTGGTACAATAGAAAAGGCAGTGAATTGTTTGAAAAAACTTTTCAAAGAAATGTGGTCTCATGGAATCTAATGTATGTGAAACTTAATATAAATGAACTCTAACATAGATGGATTACCAATTTTAATTCATAAGTTCTATTAAAATGCAATTTCGTTAATCTATAACATGTTATCGATCATAACTTTAAACCATTCTAAGATAATTATACACTCCTTTTTGAATATTCGAAGTAGAAAGACATGCACACGAGGAACAAATTAGATCAAATAACAATTATTATATATCAAAATGTAGAATAATTGTGTTTGTGCATATACAAATTTGGCATATTCCTACTCAGAGAAAGTTTTACAACAAGTTTTACAAATTGTGGCATATATGCCATCTCAAGATCTATCAAACCCTAAGTACATATCAATCTATATCAAATACTAATCTTTTGTTGGACCATCAAAATTGAGCCTCCTCGAAGAACTTAGTTGCTTTGAACCTTCCTGCACAATAATAATTCAAACCAAAAATTAGATTAATTATGTGAATTGTTGACGAGATAGACTAGTAAATAGAAACTTATATACTATCATTTATAAATTATGAATTTAACATCAAAATCACTATATGTGTACTATATTATATCAATAATCCAATTCTTGTTTACCTCAAGTCTTTCTCTCTTTTCTGCAAGATGGTCTGCATATGATTGTCCCTTAGGATGATTGGGATTCCTCGTATAAAAAAATGGTTCTGCACTTGTCATAGTGTTGAGTCGAGAAGATGACTATAGCAGGTAAAATAAAAATGATACAAATTAACATATAATTGTTGACAAATAATCATATTTACTAAAAATATGTCTACTCCTATCTAAATGCAAATATCTGCAATATAAAATAAACACATACCTGATGTGATGTTATGACACTAGATGGACTTGGGGTCAATGAAGTGGCTAAATTGGTTTCCTATATAAAAAATGACAATAATGTAACATAATTTAAATGCACATGCACATATAATCATAATGTTGGGAATATAAAAAAAAATATACCTGTTGTGCAGCTTCATCCAATGGGTCAGGCTCAGTCAACATGGTTATAAATGAACCAATTTGTAGCATAAAAAGATAAGATTACATTAGACTATCAATCTATGTAGTACATGTATTTAAATATAATAGATTTCAAAAATTAACATCTAAATAACAATTTAAATAATATTGTATACTGAGACCCTAGTCCAAATGAAATGGTTGATTGAGTACCCTCCCGCACTTGGAAATTTTCTCCTCCTTAGCAACTGTTAAAGATATCAACACATAGCCATTTATTAGTACAAATATCTCTTATAAAATATGAAAGAATTTAGATAAACACACTATGAAATTACTTTAAGTCTTATCGGTTCTCCCACATAGTCCCTAGAAGCCAATGTCTCTCCTGCAAATGGTCCACTCCATGCTCCATCACCTCCTAGATCTGACATATCCTAAACCTTATAGTCGAATGTGTCCATGGGAGCCTCAATGGATTGTTGGAGATGACCCAAACATAAATTGTTGCACATCATGCAATAATGGGGCACACAAATATGTACCGATGAGGATGGTGTACCAGTAGGAGCTAATGACATTGTACTAGTTAGAGTTGATGCAATAGGCACACCACTATCATGCTGGGATGTACTATCAAATGGTTGTGCAACATGATGGCTCTGCGTGACCAAATGATCACTTAATGAATGTAAGGCATAAATTATCTAAGTCCCTGCATCTAAAGCAATCTCAGGGTAAGGTAGTGGAGTTGGGGCAGCAATAGCCAGTGTAGGATGAACTGGGGTGACTCGACATGCTCTAGGTCTATCATGTGGCATCCCTCTACCAACACCCTAGAAATATTGCATGTCAAAGTAATTGACATGCCTCCCTAGGACAAACTCAACATATAATTTTCAAAGAAAATATTGAGGCACATCAAGATTTGTTTTGGGTGGTTTATCAAAAACCATCCACCAACGTCTCTAAAAATGATCTAATATGCCTCTATGTGTGCACCATTTAATTGAAAATTTTGGCTTCCGCACATTAATAGGTTGTCATGTTCTATGATCAATGAATAACTGGGCTAATTGGGCTTTGTCAATATCAAGTTCCCTCACCTTATCATATGATAACCCATCGACATAAAACTCCCTTTGTTCCTCTCGCCACTGTGCAAATCTATTGTGTTGAGTTCCCAAAGTTTCAACGTTTGAAATGATTGTTTCTAAAGTCTTTTTCATGTCTAATAACTCAGTGAGTGTCTCATAGATTCGACATACATTTCTCAATTGATCTAAATTTGTATGAATAGATTCATGTATTGTTGGCACGTTTTGGTTTGGAAACAACGGTTGTAGTGAAGGAGGATTTGGAGGGTTTTCATCTTGTGTGGGGTTATGGTTTTCATGTTGAGCCAGTTGAATGTTTTCATGTTGAGCGGGGTTGGGATCAGCCATTTTAAGCCTAATAATTGATATAAATTTTCAAAATTAACAATGATTTTAATGCTATAAAAAAACTATCAAATATCCTATTTTTCACTAAAATTCACAAAACAAATAATGCAAAACCAATATAAATTGAAGAAAAACATAAAAATCAAAAAATACCTTTCAAATTTGATTGATTTGAGTAAGAAGAGGCACCTATGAACAGATATCTGAGTTGTGAAGAAGAAAACCTGTGTGCAGTTTGCTAAAAATGAGCTCTCGGGTTTTTGCTTTCGATTTTATAAAATAGGAAATGGATTGCCGTTTTGAAACAAATATTCATTTTCTTTATGTAGTTTTTTTAATATATGGTTAGGTCCAAGACCCAACCATATAGTTTATTGGCAGTTATTTTTGAAATGTAAGATATCATAATTTATCTTTTTATATTATAATATAAAATTATATTATATAATATATATTATATTATAATATAATATATATTATATTATAATATAATATACATATATTATTATATATATTATATTATATTATATATATTATATTATATTATAATATATTATATTATATTATAATATATTATAATTTAATATCCATGCTATATGATAAATATAATAAAAAACATTATTATAAATATATTAAAAAATTATTATAAATATTAAATCAAAAATGTTATTAGTTTGTTGTATCATTGTAAATTGTAACCCATGATAATTTCACACTATGTTTTGCAATTATCATGGGTGACAATTTACAATACTACAACAAACTAATAACGTTTTTTATTCCCAAGATCACACAAGGTGTGAGGGAAGAGCATACATGTAACTAGTCTACTTGACATGAAAATAGATGTTCTTTTTAAGCCCAAATGAAATGTTGTTTAATCTAGAAAACTAAGACACACAAGTTTCAGATTTATTCTTCGGCAAGCGAACCTGCATCAAACTAGTTAGTAGTTCCAAATATGTTTGTATCAACAAGCTGCAATAAACGAAGTCAGTAGTTTCAAGTAATTTTCTCTTTTCCATATTCTCACCACAAGTTGTAAATGTTAGAAATTTTAAAGACAATAGGCACATATTAGGGTTAATCAAACTAGAAAATTTGAAAAAATGAATTATAAACATAGATAGAACAAAATCATCAATTACTAATCAAAATAATTGCATTTTCACAAATGTGTTGCACTGCAACATGCAAAAGTCAGTGAACAAAAGCATCATTGTTTTTTCAAAAGTATCAAAAACCTACAAAAGCGTCGCTATATTGCAAAAGCATCAAAAACTTGCAAAAGTGTCACATTGTAACATGCAAAAGCATCATGAGATCCTATACACATAAAAAAACATAATTTTTAAGCATAAATCATTATCATGCACCAAAATAGGGGGTATAAATTCATCTCTTAACTATTCTGGATGCAACAGTGATGTTTGTTTCTCAAAGAGCTCCTAAAAGTGTGATTTTCAAAGTCTCTTAAAAATACTTTTAGCCTACAAAATAAGAAACACTAGAAACTTGTAAACAACAAGGTTAAATTAAGGAAACATCAAATTAGGTATGTGGGGTCCCACTAGGCATGCTAGACTGTATGATCTCAAAACAACATGATTGCAAAGCATAAAATGATAAGAAAATGAATAACCATTTACAATCAAGCAAGATCAAAACAATAAAGAAAGAAAGGTAAAATTACTTCAAATATGAAATCATTGAAAACACAATATACTTACCCTATGTGAAGATCCATTGCTTCCCTCTATTTCACCTTGGGAGAAATGGTATGTGTAACTTTGCTCTCAGATTTTTATTTTAGCACAATAGCATGAAGCACCTACAAAAATATGAGTATAGTTTTTCTACGTGATTTGAGATGATAAATGAAGGATTGGATGCTTTGATTTATAGATATTCAATAGCTTCGATCAATGGTTAAGATCAAAAGAAGAATTGAAAAGATCAACAGTTGATAATTAATGAGAGGAATTAATTGATTAGTTAACTGATTACATGAAGAATTGATTAATTATTTAACTAGTTGCATGATTCAATTAACAAGATTGATTGAAGTGTTAACTCAGACTGATGGTTAGTGAACTAAATTGATTGATTAGAGGCTCAAAGTGAGTGAGAGTGGAGTGAATTTGATAGATGAGTGGACTGAGAGTAAGTCTTAGTCAACTGGTGAGGTCGAATTGCATGAATATTTAATAACTAAATAAATTTAATTATTATTTGCATGTGCAACATTGAATTTAATAAATAAAATAAATAATTTTATTTATTTTTGAAAGAGGATAATGTTGACAGAAAAAAAAATTAATTAAATAGTTAAAAACAATTATTTAATTTAGGAAGTGGGAAATGGATAATTAAATAATAAATTATTTAATTTTGGAGATGGAAAAGGGATAATTAATTAAATAAATTAAATTAAATTTTAGAATAGAAGAATAATTAGTAAATTAATCAAATAATATTAATTATTTAATTAATATAGATGAATGCAGGAATAATTAATAAATTAGTTAAATAACCTTGATTATTTAATTAATATAGAGGAATAGATAATATGAATTTAATCACATAATATGAAACTATTCAATTATCAGGATGAAATGGAAATGATTGTTAATTTAATCATTTAGTCAAAATTAGGTGTCTACAACAAAAACTAGAGAAAGTAGAAAAATGGGTGTAATACCCACATATTCATTTGCTTTGAGGTGTTTGTTATCAGCATTGTACCACTAACTATGCACTATGGAATGTTAAGGTCATGCTAATTGTAGACATATAAAAATGACCTAGGCTTGCAAGCTCTATTTTTAATCTTTTCTTCCTAGCATAATTAAGACATTTTAATTATGTCACTGATTCACTTTCGGCTATTAATTAAATAATTTATAATTATCTAATTAATTCATGTCCTCTTTATTCTTCTTGATTATTAAATAAATAAATTTTATTTATTTATTTAATGCATCACTAATTGTCTAATATCTTCCTATAATTAAATAAATTTATTAATTTATTTAATTATTTTTGTCCATTATGTCTTCCTAATTATTAAATAAATAAATTTTATTTATTTACTTAATATGTCACTAATTCTTAAAAAGTCCTTTTATAATTAAATAAATTCTTTAATTTATTTAATTATTGCCACCTTCACACTCCCCTCATTTTAAATCAAATTATTTATTTAAAATACTCTCTCTCTAGTTTCTCTCTTTTTAATAAATAATTCAAATTAATTATTTACTATCATGTGACCCCACTTTTTGAATTAAAATTAATTTTTAATTCAAAATAATCTTTTTCCTCCAAAAATCAAGATTATTTGATTTTCCAGCCACCTCTTTTTTAGTGCTCATTTTAAATAAAGTTGTTTATTTAAAATAGTTCCACTTTCTAATTTCCCTTTGTTTAGTAAATAATTCAAATTAATTATTTACTATCACATGACCCATTTATTTAAAATAGTCTCACTTTCTAATTTTCCTCTTTTTAGTAAATAATTCAAATTAATTATTTACTCTCACATGACGCCACCATTTTTTAATTAAATTAATTTTTAATTC
Organism: Sequoiadendron giganteum; assembly: GCA_007115665.2. Taxonomy (NCBI): domain Eukaryota; kingdom Viridiplantae; phylum Streptophyta; class Pinopsida; order Cupressales; family Cupressaceae; genus Sequoiadendron; species Sequoiadendron giganteum. The sequence continues at coordinate 109,530,560 of CM021107.1, read as the reverse complement.
AAAAGGTCAACATCACTTCTTGAATCAAATAATTTTAAATTCTTATTTGATTCTCTAGCAACTTCATTTTATGTGCCCAATATCTTCTTGTCACATGCATTCTCAAACCTTGATTTGATTTTTTAAAAATCAATCTTGTCCATTCATTTCAAATTTGACCTAGTGTTGCCCTAACCCTAATTGTGGGTTGTTATTTTGAATTTTGACCATAGATTCTAGGGCACTTATCAATCTTTAATCTCATTTGTCCATACAAAATTGCATTTTCTATAAAATGCCAATTTTGTCTTCATCTTAGGAGCTCTCTTAGTCTCTTAATTTTATCAACTTCTTCTTATTCATCATCTTGCATTCTTGCAATTTTATATTTAAATCCTTCAAAATTTTCTTAGAGCTTGTCATTGTCATTAGATGGCTCATCATAAATCTGAGGGCGACATCATATTTTCAACAAGTTGAGAAGGTATAATGGAGGTCAGCCATGGAGGATGAAGACATTTTGGTGAGATTGTTTCATTTGTTTTCATTTTATTCCTTTGCGCTTCATTATCACTTTGGGTTTTCATGTTTTGCATTTGATTTTCTAACCCTAGGAAAATTCCCATAGTTACACTAATTTGTGCTACTTTGTGTGTTTATCAATTTTTCATATTTACTATTTTCATTAATAGTCATTTTTATGATTATTGATTATTCTTTGGTTGGTGTGTTTTCCAAATGAGTTATTGTATCCTTGATTGCCATGTGTTTAGACCACCTAGATGTTTAGTGTTGATATTCCTTTGCATGTCATATTGTGGTATTTCCAATGATGTGATGTGTGTGTGGTGTTGTGACAAGTTCCTTATGAGGACTTGATGTATTTCATTACATATTGTTTGCATTGAAGGTGTGAGAGCCCTTATGCATAGATGTGTTGGCATCAATATTATGTTTTATATTTTTGAGATGCATATAATATGCTTTCTATGATTGGGTTATCATAGTGTTTTATCCCATTGTTATCTATAAAGATATTTGGTTTATATATATGATTATTATAATTATCTGAGACCATCTTGTATTTTATTGAGCTACATATATACATGTTTACTTAGATAGGCATTATTATCATCGTGTCGGTATTCTAGATGATTGTCAATTCTCACATTTATATGACTATACAATGTGTATTGATATTAAGTTATTATGGATGAGGTGATTATATGATGTATATGGTGTCGTACCTCATTAGATTATTATTTATTGAATTTTATCTATTATGTATGGTGTAGGTATGCTTGACATGTAACTTGAGTGTGTAGGTAAAAGGTTATTTCCCCACCTGAATATGCAAGTCTAGGTTATTTTCCCAATAATGGTTATATCAAAGATATCACTTTGGGTTAGTGTGTTTGTTAACCTCTATCACACTTGGTTAGATTTTAAGATGATTCTTGTTTCACCCATTTGATTCTATATCAAGATTAGTGTTGATTTAGAAATATTTGTTGTGAAAACCTATAAATGCATGATTTTATTGATGATTGTTTATTTCCATATTTATATTTTGATTATATTTGAAGGTTAAGTCATTATATTTTAATCATATTTGATGCATTTGAAAAAATCAAGAAAATTGGAAAAGAAAAGAGAAAAAACTAGTTATTATAAAAAGTTTAATTGAAATTATTTCATTAATTGGGAAAACCAAGTTGGAACTAATTTATTGTTGTCTAAAATTAGAAAACGAGAAATAGTTCATGACATGGGAAATTAAATTGAATTATTCACTACCACTAGAAATGTGAAATGAGTTAAACATTTGAAGTTAGTAGATAATTGCTATTTGATGAAAAAAGTAAAACTAGGAAAATAAAAATAAAATGAAAAAGAAAATAAAAAAAGGAAAATGAGATAAAAGGAAAAAGGGCATGCATTTTTAGATCGTTCTCTCATTTGCAAAAATACTCTCTCAAATACCCTCTCTCTTCAAAAATGGAAAAGCATTGAATTTTCTTGATTAGATGATTGTTTGGACTATGATTTGAATTGGAAAGGAGGACATTATTGTTGTTAGTAGATTTCTTGTGAATTGTTTCCTCAATTTGGATTGAATTGAGTAAATTTGGTATTGTTTGAGCTCCAAGGTGAAGGTATTTTCCTTATTTTCTTACCTTTTGGAGATTTTTAAATTATTTCTTACCATGTCCACTCTAGTGGGTTCATATAGCTTCAATTTTAGATTGAATTTATTTATAATTATCATGTTAATTGCATATTTTTGAAATTTTAAATGATTCATTTCAAGCCATAATTATGGCTAATTTTCTAAGGAAATCATATTTGAATCAAAAGGGTATTATTTTTTTGAATTATTTTTTTTTACTAAAAAAGAAATTTGAGCATGAATATCAATGGTAGAGTGGAGAATTTTTGGTTTTACATTGAAAAATTATTTAATTTTTTTTATATGAGGAATGAATATGAATGAATTAGAATGGGAGAAAATAAGACTTGTTATTTTTTATTTAGAATCTTTTGGGATTATGTCCAAATTTTTATTTCATTTTTGTTAGATTGATTTTCATGCCACAACTCAAATAGTTATTTGGCATGGTGAACCTAGAATTTGAGGTATAGAGGCTAGGAAAGTATTGGCTCTTTAACTTTTCCTAAATCCTCAAGTGATTATGAGGTTGTAATCAATGATAGTTATTTATTAAGTGGTAACTAAACTTTATGGGGCAAATAAAATAAGCCAAGATGTTAAGTTGGCAACATATTTGGAGCACTTGCAAAGGCTCAATATGATACGTCAAGGACATGCCACACTTTGGGAGTTGGTGGATGTCATTAAGTACCCCATAACTCGGGTTTTATAATCGATTTCATAAATCCATAACTTCATGCCATTGTGATGACACTACTTTCCCTCTTCTAGAATCCTCATTCTTCTTGTCATTGTATTTTACATCTAATGTGAGACCTAAGTCTCGCCATGTGTGTATGTGTGTGATTGGTTGAGATGTTGGTTTTCCTACCTATTTTGTATGCTTGATTATTAGTACGTGTGTTTTGTGTGATGTGGATTGGTTATTATTCCTTTTTTTTGTGATGTTTCCCCTTTGATCGTGTTTATCTTATGATAGGTTATCATATATGTTTGGAATGTGTATGCTATGTTTATTAATCATACTTGTTGATATGCGTGTATGCTATGATGGTTGTTCATAATGAATTTAGCATGTGTGTGAACCATATTCTCCTTTTTTATGTAAGTGTATGTGATTTTTCCCAACTGACTACCTCCTAGAATGATGGGGTGTACCTATGGTTCCACATAGTTTGGTGGCATAGAACCACTATTGGGGACTAGCAAATTTGTTGGAGTGGCCCAAGATTGTATGAAAGTTAGAAAATATTTCATTTTATTTGTTTTATTTGTAAGAATGTTGATAATTTTGTATATTTAGGTCCTCATATATAATTAGATTAGTTATATTTAAACCTCGTATTAGATGGATTATAATATGCCCATATAAGTGGTGATATCTAACTATCATTATTTTTATTTGTTGTTGGTGTTGAATGTGCATGTTATTTTCATATTATTGTCATCATTATTGATATATTGGTAAGATAACCTTAGATCAACTTTAAATTTGGGCTTGAAATAAACTTAATATGTTATCAAATATTCAACTATGATCTCACTATAATGTTAGTTAGATTAGCCTTTCAAGTCTCGAGTCATGAGTACAAGGAACCATTATTTGGGTGGTGTATTTTGTTTTACTCTCTTTATGAGGGCTAAGTGAGTGGGTGTAATGGAAACATTCCCCTTCATCCTTGTGTTCTTGGACTCATTTTTTACTCATTTTTAGACATATTCCTTGGGAAGTACCTCTTTCATTAGCTTGTGTCTTGAAGATTGAGTGTGATCATCCCATGGGTATTATAGTATTGATAAGCATTTTAAGGTATGTCCTATGAATAATCATATTTTTTGTTATTTTAAGGCATTTTACTTGAAAGGAAAGCTAGGTGAAAAAAAAGCTTCAAAACATGGACCTAAGTAGGAGAAGGTTGCAAAAAACTTTGTTTCAAATCTTTAACTATTATAGATTAGATGCACATTGATTTTTAGATTTAAGCACATAAACCACAACACACAAATTTTACATGGGAAAAGCCTTTCAGGAAAAAACCGACACACCAAAGAATAGATCAATTGTATTATCAATAACAAGGTAGCTACAATATAGTTACAGATTATATGATCTTGCAAGTATGTTTACACTATGATACAAATTTGGAGTAATTTCAATAGAATAATGACTTCTCAGAAAATACAAAAATTAGCTCTATAAAAGATAAGAATTTTACATATGTATAAACCTCTATCATGTTTCATCTCCATAGTCTTTGGATGCATGTAAACTAAAATCGACAACATGCACAAGTCCCAAGTGACCCAAAAAGAAACCAACTCAACATGCAACCATATGCAAGGCGTGAAACTCCAAAAAAATAAGTAACCTCATATCCAAGGTGTCCCCATAGAGAAAATATAGCTCATATACCAAAATAGAGTTTACCTTTGACTCCTAGTCACTCCTAATGACAAATCAGTCTCTATTTAGCAACATTCCTTTGTGAAAATGAGTTAACTCCTCAAAAAAATGGTGCATGGCATCAAGACACACTTCCTTACAGAAAACAAAAATGAACAATGCTACATTGAGCACCTAGGTGACAAATGTCACACTCCATTGTGTCCCTTTCTCCAAAGAAGGAATGTGATCACATGTGGGCCCTGCCAAGTGCTAACTTCCAAAGTAGAATGTCACATTTCATCATGGTACACATTCAAGAGGTATAAACATTTGTATCTTCCCAAAGGAGCGCCCATGTGAAAATTTTCACATTCTCACACTTTTTGCATTGTATGTAAAAATCCAACTAACCATTGGGTCCCACAAAGTGCCTTAGCAACTCGGAACTTATATTTTTACATTTAACAAGTTAAATCAGTAACATAGGGTCAAATAAATCAAGTATTTCAACATGGGAGTCTCTAAGGTTGAGAAATCTTAATCCCAATAATACCTATCCATGAGATCTAATAATTGTCATTTGTTTAGTCTCTAGTCATAACTACAATTCCAAAAAGGACTACATCACAAAGTAGGACTCTAGCACAAATTCAATACTCTAGTGCAACAGTAGGACCCAAACACTAGAACTATAATTTAGCATCAAAATAGGACACCTAAGTAGTGACACACTAGTTTCCTTGCTAAGATCTAGTGTCATGTCTCTAGGTGTTAGTGATCTATCTAGGGGTTGTAATATAGTGCATTGTAGTTTTGTATTTCATCAAACAATGAGCTTGTCCAGTCATTTCTTGGGGAAATTTGTGTAAAATAGTGGTTACCTTTGGTCTTGTGATTCTTATCATACTATTTTATTGTCATAATTTGGAATTTATTCCATCTTTGGCATTAAGAAGCATGCCTTGCACATAAACAACTAGTTTTCATTCCCATTGGTGGAGGGCTTGAACCTCCTAGCAGAGTAATCTCTTGTGATGTATTCCCCATATTTTTGGGTGTCACTTGTGTTATCATGGAGTGGATTGGAGGTAGTTATCACCCTCATGCTACTCCATATTTAGGAAATTGGTGGTCATTCTAACTAGTTGAGGTATGGTATCTCCTAGTTGTCCCAACTCTTGCATCTAGGTTTACTTTGGTGTTGTAAGAGTCATTGAGTGTGTTTAGGGAGAGGTATATTATTCTCTCATCCTATCCTTGTGCATTTTTCTTGAGAGAATGTGATCATGGGTTAGGACCTAATTATTATTGTGGTGTAGTTCCACTCTCTTGTTAGTTTATTGGAGTGACTTTGTCACATGATTTGTACTTCTTCTATGTGTGCCACCTTTCTTGGAGAAATTTAATGCCTTGTGTTTTGTGTGATGCATAATATTGTCAAATCATTGTTGTTATCTTGTGTGTGTCATTTTTATTAATACAACACTTGCACATGCACATTAGTGTGTAGCGTGGTGTGTCATTTTCATATCTCAATTGTTGGTGTCATTATTGTGTTTTTTTCTTTTTTAAAAAATTGTTTATTTGGATAATTTCCTAGTTGTCACTTGACGCATTACAATGTGTTATGAAACAAAGTGAAAATGTATCAAACTACACAAGTGAATCGAGAGTTAACATTGGTTTTGGCATAGGCTAAAATGGATTTAAACCCACAAAAAAAGTATGTGAAAGATAACAGGATAAGCCTAAAATATAAAAATCCCTAAAAACTATAGATAAAATATAAAAATAACCCAAAATGCACAAAGTTACAAGAAAATTAGTAGGTTAGACAAATACATTGAATACATATGCACCAAAATATGCAGACACCCAAATATAGGGCAAAGGTGATGCCTAGTAATTATGATTTGGAACTTGCAAAAAAGCTCAAAATGACTGTTAAAGTCATGGGACATGAGTTCCAGTGAGCATGCTAGATATTTATAACCCATATTTGAGCTCAACATAATGATTTAGCAACAAAAATAACTCTATAGCTCAAACAAGAAAAAACACTTGAGATAGAGAAAAACAATGGAGAAAACCAAATAAAAATACAAAGCAATAAAAAAATGAGCATATACCCCCATTTTTGTGTGTAGATGTTCTCCAATGATTAGTATGTGAATTTTATTTGTATTTAATTCTTGATAGCATATGAGTGCAATGGATGATTTGATTAGTAAAATTAGAAACATAAAACTAACACAAAAATAAGATGAAGAAATGGGGTGGACAACCTCCATTAAATAAAAAATTTAGGAGGAAAATAGAGGGTTGAGATGCATGATCGAATAGAGAGATGTGATTTTACATTCATGGATTGAATTCATAGTGAAAAGTGTCATGAGAGTGCAGAATATCCAAGACTAATGGTTAATATTTGATCATTTGACAAGATTAAATGAGAAGAGAGCAAGTGGAGGGTGAGGTGGAAGTCGAAGAATGATCACACAAGTGTGAGAATAGGATATGGCAGGTGTGTGAATCATACTCACACATGTGTAAGAAAGTTGAGAGATGATGTGGAGATCAAAGATGCCTCCAAGATGAAATGCTCACACATATGTGAGAAAGGAGCAAAATGAGTAAGAATTCTCACACATGTAGGAGCATGGAGTGGCTTGGACACATGGAAGAGGGATAATGGTTAATATTTTGATCAATTGGATGGCTAGGCTTGAAAAAAATAGTTTTCCACATATTGATGAGGTGTAAATTATTTTTCCACATATGGATGAGGTGTAATTTAATATCAAAAGAAAATGGTAAGCATGAATAATTAGCCTAATCATGTAATTAATCAAAGATTAATTAATTAATTTTTTTATAGGAAATAGAGGATAAGGTTAATCAATTAATTTGTTTTAATTAATTAAATTTAGGGAAGAAGTAATGAAGAAAGGATACTTGCAAGAATAATTAATTAAATATTACTTATGTAATTAACTCACAAGATATTATTAAGAATATTATTGTGAATTTAGGGTGTCTATAATATACAAGGCTCTTATCATCATGGAATTCATCTTTATTGACAAGGTTTTCATCATCATAATTGTCGAAGGGATTTTTGGATTGGTCAAAAATGGATTCATGATTTCATGTTTTGATTCAATTAGAATTTGTAAAGGTTTGACACAAGTTTTTCTACAATTATAGAACAAAAAAAAATACAATGAAAACACACCAACAACCTAGTTACTCAATTGGATTGTTTGGCTTCATAGGCTCACAAATATCCTAGTTGTGAAAAATAAGGCCTAGTGATCTCAAGGTACTAACTACTTTTTATCCTCAATATCACTCTAAGGTGTAAGAGGATAATGGACATGTCATACTACCCCATTTATAAAAGTATGATGTGAATAACTTCCTAGGGATAGCCACTTATTAGTGCACTACAATGACCAAAAAGCTAAAAGGTTCTCTAAACTAGGCTATTATTGTGCTTAACTAGGTATTCCTCAATATAATTGAAGTTAAGTGAGGCTTGATTCTATGAAATTAGGGAGATTTTCTAAGGTGTATCTTTAGGACTAAATCCCTTCCCACCTCACTTTATTCTCTTAGTGTAGAGTTAAACCAAACTGAAAATATATATCCCAAGGCTACATCTCAAATTTATATAAATATGAGGTTTAATCCAATGCTTGATAATAAAATCCAACTCATTGCTTCAACCAAATAGAAAGATAAAAAATGGGGGAACATATTATTATTTTGTATTCCCAAGATTACAAATGATGTGAGGGAATAATATACACACCCAACCTTCAAGCTACACAACTGAAATAAACCACTTTTGATCTCCAAGGTCACCTTAAGGTTTGAGACTTGAGAGAATACATGACTTACACTGGATGAAGAAACACAACATAAAAGATGAAATGAGAAAAGACAAGCAAGAAGAACACAATACTAATTTCCTTAAAATACTAATTGTAAATCTAATCTAGTTAGAAAATAAGTATCATACTTGAATGAATCCTATATGAATATGTTAATAGTTTGATAAAAAATATTTTTGCAAATTGTTACTAAAAGATCAAGATGTTAGAAAGTACACTAAAATAAAAAAGAGAAAATAGAAAAATGAGATGGTTAGTAAAAATTGAATGTAAACTATGAGACAACATAGATATTGAAACATACAGCATGGATGTTAAAAATTTATGGTAAATGATTAAGACAAAAGTACATATGATAAAAAAAAGGTTAATTACAATTGAATATGTTGAAATAAATGATACAAATGTTGAAAATAAGATATAGATTCTTTGAACTAAAGTACAAGCATTGACATATTTGCAACATAAAAAATTAGCAAGACAAAAATAAAAAGATAAGTAATCCTACAAAATAGAGAGATATGTTTAATGTTTTCTACTAATGATGCCTAAAATGGGAAAAGCCTACAAGGAATGGTGTTATATGATAACAAATAGGCCAAGGTTGTAAAGAGACACATACTGGATATTGATATGCACATGTAAACTATTAAGCTTAGAGCATGGATGCTAAATCCTATAGAAGGCCAGGTTAGGCTTAAATCATAATATAAAATCCCTAAAAAATAGAGTTTGATGATGGCCTTGCAAGGTAATGTTCAATGCAAAATATTCTATAAGGTCAAATAGGTGCCTAGGGTTGAATAAATCTACGTTTAGAGGATATAATTTTGAAAACCCTACCTATCGAAAATGGGCCATGATAAGGGGTAGGGGCCTTGGCTCGATTGACTAAAGCATCTAGTTGTAGGAAAGAGGTCATGAGATCCAGTCTCCCCTATCCCCATGGTACCGAAGGGTGTGTCATGCTAGTATCATTGGTCATGTGGAATTTTTTTACCAGGCACATTATAGTTTATAGGGGCTACTCAATTCCTACAGTCTAAAAAAGGAGGGGCATGATAAAACACTAAATAGTTAAGGACTCCCTATAAGAAAATTAGTTGCATAGGAATTGTCATTGACCCCTAGAAGAAGAAATACCTACATAAAAATTGAGTTAATGACTCATAAAGTAAGAATATATAAATGTCAAAAAGATGTAGTGCATACATTACAATTGAAGCACATGTGCTTCAAACTAGGGAATGTATGCTTCACCTATAAAACACACCCATAATTAGGAAAAGATGATGAAAGGTTTGAAAAATCCGTTAAATTTTAACCTATATGCTCAACCATAAAACATAGACATTAAAATCATAATCACACTTAGAGATATGAAAAACTATTAAAAAAAAATTAAAAAAAATTGATGAATAGGCCACTATCTATATTAATTTAAAGATAAGAGTACATATTCACAAAAAAAAGGTGGGTGGTAAGAAGTGACACCCTGAAAGTCACATGGGCAGTGCCCAGAAATAACCAAAAATCAAGTCACATGGGCCTAGCCCAGAAGTCCAAGAGCATAAGAAATAAAAACAACAAACATGCCATTAAGTGGCCAAAGCAGTGCCAGCAGAGCCAAGAGGGTCTCTGTCATCCATATTCTTCCCCCATACATCAGCGGGGTTTGGAGTGATGTTAGGAGGAGCACCCCAGCCATCGTCATCATATTTATTTTCTTTATCTTCTTCCTTGTGCCGAGGTGAGATTGCAAGTGCCATTCGAGGAAAGATTTTACCACTATCTGGCCATCTAGAGCTAGAGGCAGTTGGAGTATCAGAGGGCCACCCAAAACCTCCACCGTTGCTCCCCGAAGCACCATCAGAAGGCCATCCTTGACCAGCCCACGGTGGAGGAGAGAGAGCATGCCAAGGAGGGAAAGAGTCCCGCCGAGTAGGATGCTAAGAGTGGGGATGCATAGAGCCACTCTGCTCTCTGCCTCGAGAGGGCAACCAACCACGGGAAGAGGAGGGTGAGTCAAGGACCCAAGCCACAGTGCATGGGGCATTGCCCTAGTGGTCCAATAAGACTTGGAGGTGACCAACCTCTAGTGCAACCTTGTTTGCTTGCACATGTATCTGTAAGAGCACATTAGAACAAATAACTGCTTTAGCATAGAGAGAAACATTAATATCCATTTGAGAATGAGCAAATATGAAGGAATTTATGTCTTTCCAGATGTTGAAGAGGATTTCCACCTTGAAAGTGTGCCAAAGTTGGGTGAACTTAGCAAGGATCCCAGGTGGATCTCCCAGCAGAACCATATGCCAAGAAAAAGGTTCTGGCCAAAAGGGTTGAAAGAAGTCATGAATCCAAGTCCAAAGTTGTTGAGCTTTGGGACAAAACCAAAAAAGATGCTTAAAGCTTTCACGTTGCCCACAAAAAGGGCAACGAGGGTCCTAGACCCCCAAGTGTATAAGTCGAGAACCCATAGTCAAGCCTTGGAGAAGAATACACCAAGCAAAGTGGGCCAACTTCAAATTAACACTTGCAGACCAAGTGGCAGCAAATATTTTTCACCAAACATGAGCAGAGGAGTGAAGAAGCCACCTCTGGTTTAAATTGTTGATCATAGAAAATGGGGTGAAAGCCACCTGTAACCAAGCCGCGGCTTGTAGCTCCTAAGAGGAGTATCTCGAAACCACTTCCAGTCTTTCCACCAAAGTTTGTTCCCACGAATGCCAATTTTATGAAGCATTTATGCTAGAATGGCACTCACCAGACCGTCAAAAGTAGCACGGTCCTGGTTTTGAAGTTTGTACTGGGCCTTAAAAGTATCCCACTACATAATGCACATAGTGGGTCGGTGAAAGACCTGTTGCAGGGTCTAAATGCCCTTTTTGTGAAATTTGAGTGCTTTAAGCTAAGGTGACTTAGCCAAAGGCTGATCATTATGCTCAAGAAGAGGAGACCACCAAATATTCTACTAATTGAGAGAAAGCCCATGACAAAATCTAGCATCAGCCCAATGAAGCCAAGGCTTAACAGCCTCTCAGGCACGCCAAATGCTTTTGGCCATAAAATTTCTAATAATTTGAATGGACTCCTTCATAACCAGGAGGGTTTGGAAGCCTATTCTTTTATAGGTGGGTCTGTGAACAGGAAATCCAAAATGAATACAATTCCTGAGGAGAACCTTCCAAGCTTCATCTCTGGTGAGGACCCGGATAATCCACTTGACACAAAGAGCAGTCCCTTGCCGTTGAGTGGAGAGCAACCCAAGTCCTCTAGAATCCCACTAGGCATGTTAATGTTGGAACAAGAATCCCACCAGACATGTTAGAAATATGATGATAAAATTTAGACTAAAAGGGAGTAAAAATATATAAAACAATCAATCAATCCAAACAACAAAATGCACCTCTTATTAGAGCATAAAAGGAAATACAAAACACAAACAATGCAAAACTAAAGCAATTGCTCATACCTTCCATTATTGTGTGAGATTTCTCCAAGATGTGTGGATAGATGGTTGCAATGATTGCATGTAGATTAATTATTTCTTGGAAGTTTCTCAAATGGATAGAATGTACTTAGGGTGAATGGATTTTTTCTTAGCCTTTGGAGGAGGTTTGTTAAATAGACCTCAAGTTATGAGTATGGAGGGTGAGGATTTATTTGAGAAATCAAGGGTTAAAATTAGCTTGCTGGTTTTGGAAGTTCTCAATGTGACAAATAGAGGGATATGGTGAGTTGAAGGTGGGACTTAAAATCTCTCACACATGTGTGAGAATGAAGGGTGGAGATTCATTTAGGATCTATGATGGATGATGAGGAATCACATATGGAAGAAGATAAGAGGTTGAGGGTGACAAATAGAAGACACCCACATGAGAGAATGTGGGAATGTGTGTGGAAATGTAAAGTGGAAGGTCTCACATGTGAGAGAATGTAGGAATTTGTGTGATAATGATAGTGGAAGATCTCATAAATGTGTGAGAATGTGGGGATTTGTGTGGTCCAATGCTAGTGGAAGATCTCGCGTGTGAGAATGTAGGGTGTAGATGTTCTTGGGGTAATGGTTGATGGGGATTAAAAGATGAGAAAATTATTTAACTAATTAAAATTTGGGAAAGATTAGAGGAATGCCTTAGCTTATTTAATTGAACAAATACATTTAATTTAATTAATTAATCATAAGAAATGTTAGTCTAAGTTAATTAAATAGATTTAATTTAGCTAGTAGCAAAAACTAATTAAATATAATTTAATTAATTGATGAAGGGGAGCTAGCTTAATTAATTAAATGAATATGACTTGTTTAATTAATTGTTGGAGGAAAACTGGCCTAATTAATTATTATTTTTATCTATTTAATTAGTGAAGATGTGATGCAACATTATTGATGTGGATTGATAAAAGCATGATGATGTTATAATGAAATGTGGAAGCTGATTTAAGTGTACAATAATAATTCTAGTAAAGTTGCTTTTGTGTTAGAAGGGAATTTAAGTTTATTAAGCTCTTTAAATTATTTATTAGAGATTTAAAATTAGTAAATAAATAAACCTATAAAACTTATTCTATAATAATCTAAGCCAACCATGAATCTAAGCAACTTTTAATATTTGAAGATAGATAACAAAAATCTTTTGCAATTCTATAATAGCCACACACTGTTGGCCCTACAGTTGTCGTTGCACCAAAAGGTTGACCTGTCAATGCCCAATACAACCACTAGAGTGTATAGATCTATGGGAGGCGGTTAGTACATGTCACAAATTTCAAGGGGAGCGCTAACCATTTGCCAACAATCTCTCCCTCAATGCAAGTTGATGGGATTCGAATCTGACACCTTTGGCTCTGATACCAATTGTTGGCCCCACGGTTGTCATTGCACCAAAAGGTCAAACTGTTAATGCCCGATACAACAACCAGAGTTAACATATCCATGAGAGGCGGTTAGTCCATGTCACGAATCCCGAGGGGAGCATTGACCATTTGCCAACACACTTTTCTCCAGTTGTAGGCAATTTATCCTAAATTTTTTAAAGGCCATTCATCTAACGATTAAAAAAATATGGGTCTTTGTTTTAGCCCAGCCCCTTTCAATTTAATTCTAGATTTTAAATTTTTAATTGGTCAAGGTTTTGATCTCTTTATAACTACAAAAATAAACAAACCTAGCTGTGGCACATTTTAATGTTGGGTTGTCATTCTTTAACTCTACAATATTGTAGTCCAATATGAGTTTAGTATCCTAGAATTCAAAAAACAACACTAAATTAGGAAGACAAAATCTCCCAAAATAAAAGTACTATTTTAATTAAATTAAAAAATAAATCTTCCATTTTAATTAGAAATTTGACATTAGGAAAAAAATTTATGCTTCCAGACATCATACTAGAAGAATAATACTTATTTTTTTGCTATTAAAACCTAATTATGAGCTAAAATATTCATCTTGAGGTGTTATTCTTCTAACATTTGCCTATTAAAAATCTACACTTTTACCTAGTAGAAACTTGTAATGAATTTGGATGCCATAGCCATAGGAAAAAAATCCTTAGGTCTTTTCTCATGATAGAATATAAGTGAAATTACTCTTTGTTATGCATTATCAAATCTAAATTTGTGTATATGTTGTGCCATGGCTTAGTTGGGGTGGCTTAGTTGGGGTGATTCTAATTATCAAAAATATTTATCTTATAAAATTAACCTTTTAAAATTGACTTTTTTTTTACTAGATAAATATTAATTAAAATATATAATGAATAGAATAATTATTTTTAATGTATATAAATTTATTATTTTTAAATCATAAAGGGTTTTATTTTCTATTGTAGGTTATATGTTGATAAAATGAATGAAGGATTTAGAGAGTTCTAAGTTATTTAACATTATGGTTGAGTGTGATATAAATTTTGAGTGTCTATACACCTTATGAATAGATTTTTCTCACTCAAAATTAAATTTTATAATTATTTTTTTAATATGGCCTAAAGTTTAAGAAAATCTCAAATATTTTTTTAGAATAAAATTGAGAGAAGTATTTGTGTGTATTAATGTGCTTAAGAAAAAATTCTCTTTATTTGAAACTATTCATCATTTAATAAAATTTTAATGATAAATGTAAACTTAAATGCCTCTTATAAGGAACCAACTAGTGGATCAAATGTAATAGTTAGTTTTAAAGGAAAACTAAAAATGATAAAAATGCATATTGAGCTTGATCTTACAAACACATGGTATGCAGGCAACCTATAGAAGAAGGAACTCCATATGAATTAGTCATTTAACATAGTAATTAGAGATGAATTTTGTATTATTGGTTTGAGATTGTAGTCTTTATTTGGAAAATAAATCTATGATTTTTTAATGAATGAGAATGTAAATTTAAAGATAAATAATAATTTAATAGAGGTTAAAACAATCTTAAATTGATAATTTAATTATCATAAATCAACCAAATTCAGGTACAAATCTAGAGATCAAACAATAGAAATTAAATATCAATAAATAATATAATATCATCACATGTGGAATAGTATGAAGAGTTGGATCACAAATAACTTGAAACTTAAAAGATAAAAAATTAGGTTAATGTGGACCTGCTTAGTTAGAAATTCTCTATTTAAAAACCAAATATCCTCTTATTCTCTAGTAGGTGGTCTATGATGGGTGGATCTTGAGAAATGAGGTTGAGTCTAGGGATGTAGCATGATACTAAGAAGCTATGGTCATTGTTGGGTAAAGTTAAGAAGCTATACATTTTAAGTGGAAATATATTAATAAGTGATAGAACTACTTGGTGTTTCTATCTAAAGTGGATAGATGTCAATAAGAAAGTTAAGAACTAGAACATAATAATTGATTCTCAAACATTGATATTGTAACATATGAGGAATTGTTGTGAAGAGATGGTAACAAGAAGTTATCACTAAAAAAATAATTGTAGAGAATTGACAAGTGGTGGTATGTACCTTGTATGCATGACTATTTTAA
This sequence comes from Sequoiadendron giganteum, assembly GCA_007115665.2. Taxonomy (NCBI): domain Eukaryota; kingdom Viridiplantae; phylum Streptophyta; class Pinopsida; order Cupressales; family Cupressaceae; genus Sequoiadendron; species Sequoiadendron giganteum. The sequence continues at coordinate 109,515,133 of CM021107.1, read as the reverse complement.
ATGATTGTCATTTTATTCATGTTTCAAACAATAGATAGACTACAAAAGAATGTTGTGTGTTACGTATGATGCAATGCTAAAATTATAATGAGTGCACACTAGAGATGAAGGCAAAGATTGTTAGAGTAATAAGTTATTTCACTTAATTAATTATATCATATTGGTTAATTAATTAAGTCACTTATTCCTTTAGTTACTTAAGCTAAACTTAGGCACATTAATAATTGATTAATTATTAATTGTGCACACAAGGTTTTCCCTTTTAGGGTTTCTTGATCTCCTTCATAAGGATTGATCTCTTTGTAATAATTGATTCTCAATAATGCATTTTTACTTTGAGGTTTATAAAACATTTTTTTTGGTTTTGCATGTCTTTTGCATGTGACAGGTGATTGCATGCAGGTGATCTTGGTTTCTAACAAAGATGGTTTAGTAAACTTTTATCTTTAGAAAAAAAAGGTGTTGTGTATTTGTAGAATAATTAATGATCCAACAAATGGGATCAACACACTACTTCACAACCATACTCATTGTAGACTCCTTCCCAACCATCTTTACAAACTCATTCACAACCACATTTATCACTTTTTATTGCAAGCTCCTTTGTAGTCATATCATGCGGTTCCTTCATGGCGATATAACCTTTTTATTGTAGCCATATCACATTTTATTGTTTATTCCTTTATTATCTTGTATCCCTTTTCTTTTCCGCTATTTATTGTCTTTTTTAAGTAATTGTTTATGCCAATTTTAGGTTTCTATCAAATATTACTCATGAAATTTTATGCTTAATGGTTTCTAAAATAAAGTCATCATTATAAAGAACATATGAAATTATATTTTTCTATATACTTGACATTTAATTTCATCTTGACTACTTATTTTACTTTGACATAACTGATTTATAATAACTCACATTCAAATCAAAATAAAGACAAAGTGTATAAATAAAACGTACATCCTTTTTAACATTTTCTCCACTCAATGTTATCTCAATCCTTTATCTAAATTATTTTTATTTTTACCAATTTCTTACTTTTTCCCTAATCATTTGCATAGAAAACTTCAATTTCCTACACCGTGGAATGGCATGTGATCTAGTTAAAATTTTGGAAAATTGATCTTTTTTAAACACGTTTGAACTCTAATATATTTCTCATGTTCACACGCACCGGTGATCTTGTTGGGCACAGCAAGATCTGAACCGCCCATTTGAGAGCACATCGGAACGTCCAACACCTCGGCTGTCGCGGTCGCAATTTCAAGTGTGCCTTTCCCCGTGAGACCAATTCCGCTGGCAATACAGCTCGTGAATAAAAGGCAAATAATACTATATCATAGGTTCATTGTATCTGATTGGTCAAATCTCTACTTCATTATTTTTAAGTCTTTTAAGCCACATAAAATATCACTAAAAATTAAAGATACGTGGGAGATTTCTAGCATGCATTGCCAAAACCTAAAAGGGACAAAATAAAATGTTAAATCCATGGGAGATTTCTAGCATAAAACCTAAAAAGGACCAAATAAAGGTTACATCCATGGTCCCTAGAAAAGAATTTGGGTCATTACGTGGACATAGTAAATTGGGTGAAGAAAGTGTAAATATTAAATATATTTTTATTCTTATATAACATTATGATGATAAAGTTTAAATAGATTAAAATTAAATGGAAAATGACTAGTTTGCATGTAAAAGTAATACATGGATGATATCTGAGGAGGAGAAGGCAAGAACATGCATGTAAAATTAATACATGGATGATATCTGAGGAGGAGAAGGCAAGAACATGTCTATTTTGTAATAAGACATGGTAGTAAAAGAATGATAGTATGCAATATACAATTTAAAAAATAATATAATTTTCTTTTAGAAATTTAATAAGGAAATAATTTCTTTGTGGGGTTTTATGAATTATTTTTATGAAAGAAGGGGTCTTATAAGATAAAAACAAGTATTGGAAGATAAATTAGAATCTTTGCCTAGTAAATAGGAGCCACATTTTTTAGTTTGTAGATTTTGAATAGATGTATTTGAGGCTGTGCTAGAAATTTCGCCTAAGATTTTTTTGTCGCGTCTTATTGTTTTAGAACTTTTAGATTCGTGTTCATTAATTTATGAATTATTTTTAAAGAGAAAATTCTCTGTTTTAATCATTTTATTCTTATGTAAAGTAGAAGAGCACAATACATACTCAAGAACAACAACATAGGTAATATATTTTATCATTTATATATTTCAATAATAAAATTTATTTTATGATCTATGTCTCATTGGTTAAATTTAACTTAAACTTTTGATTGCACGTCATTTTATGATTTCTATATTTCAAACACTTGAATGCAATTTTAATTGTATGCAATCTAACATATTCTCAACTTTATTTGACTTCTAACTCGATTCTAAGGGAAGAACATGATGTCCTACCTTTCTATACTCTTCTATTTCTCCCTCATTTGAATTTGCGAATAAAACCTTCCTTACTTCCGCCATCAAACCTACCAATCCCTGCTATTCAACCCAATTACCATTTTTTTCTAATTTAAATATGTTTGTTGTAGATTATGATATGATACATTGCAGACATATGATTTTCATAGTCCATAATATTATTGAGTATAGGTTTTGACCATGTGAATTTTTTGCTCAACGTTTCAGATCAAACTCCACGATCCATCATTAGGAAGAGAGCATAGAATTCATGAAAACACCAACATCTATAAATTTAAGAGCTTAAAATTTAAGTGTACTCATCACTATAAAACTCATGGAAAATTTCAACATTATCCACTGAATATTCTAGGAAATCTCCTCCACAAAACGACAACCTATAATTAATTAAACTACTTCTATAATTAATAATATATCACCGTGAAATACTTTACTATGACTTTTGATCCCATGGACTCGATTAATATAATAATGTGAAATACTTTACTATGATTTTTGATCCCATAAACTCTATAATATATTAATGTGAAATACTTTACTATGATTTTTGATCCCATAAACTCTACTAATATATTAATGTGAAATACTTAACTATGACTTTTGATCCCATAAACTGCATGATATCATTAAGATCTTTTTATCTAAAGTAACCTAATGGATGGATGGATGGAAATAATTTGATGAGGAGGTTGAAAAGGGAAAAGACTTTTTGATCCACATGGAGGCACCGTGTACACGTATGCAAGTAAAATGAATGGTAGAAGATTACTTAGAGTTTAGATTTGAATTTGCATGTCGCAGTCGCGTTAGAACAAGGAACTCGAAAAATCGTATGTCGGTTAAGGGGGTCAAGTTCATGCAGGTCACTGTCTGACTACGGAAGGGGCGTCGAGGAAAAGTGTTGAAAGAGACCCATAAAACCTCAGGGTTAAAATAAAAGCAGTAGAAAGACAAAGCCTAGGCCGCGTTATGTGGTTTGCAAGTAAGAGAGTAATAATTAAGAATTTGAGTATAAAAAGGAGAGATCTGGGTTTGTCAAGACCACGGCGGCTCCGTGTCCTCCGCCGACGCAGTGATGCCGTCGCCGACTCGCCGTACACGAGAGAGATCTGGTAGAGAAGAGCGTCAATTGACGGGAGCATCGCACGTGGGGTTGTAAAACGAGGCCTCTGGTGGGCTCCACAGGGGAGGAAGAAATTAGTAACGGGGGCCAAGATTGGATATTTTAGTAGGAGTTAAAGCAGGTTAAAAAGGGAGATCGGATAAAGGTAGAGGAGCTCGCGAGGGGGTCCGCTATTTATCGCGGCCTAATGATTTTTTGCGTTCGTACTGTATTGCTCTGTCTCTGATAGTTAGTTATCCAGTCTGTTTTTGGTGGGAATCTTTCTTTTCTGATTTTATTTTTAGTTTCATAGTGCTTGCGGTTGTTATTATGAAGTTTGAGATGGATTCAGCTGGCGCGGGGCCGAGCGGTTATTATGGTTTATGGAGTCCGGAGCAGAATAAAATGTTTGAGCATGCGCTCGCGCAGTTTGAACAAGAGACGCCTGATCGATGGGAGAGGGTGGCGAGCTGCGTGCCTGGGAAAACTGCCGAGGAGGTGAAAAAGCATTATGAGGTGCTCGTCGAGGACGTGGATTTCATTGACTCGGGTCGCGTTGCTCTGCCGGATTATTCAGAGGGTTCGTATACGCCGGACTGGCTGTCGTCTGATCAGTCGGCGGCAGAATTTGCCACCAATTCTAAGCCGCCGTTTTCTGTCAGAGGACCCTCGACTAAGGCCGCTGAGCAAGAAAGGAAGAAGGGCGTTCCGTGGACTGAGGAAGAGCACAGGTTTGAATACTATTACAATTCTGCCCGCCCTCGATTTTTAAAAATTTAAGTAAAATTTTGGCTCCTTGAATGCAAATTGCGTGGATTGCTAGGTACTGCGATTTTCGGAATTGAAATCTTGGTTGATTGAGTTTCGTTTGCTTAGGGTTTTTATATATATTTTTTTGTTCGGGGATCAATGCTTCAATCTTTCTAAACAAAAGAAACCCTTGAAAAATATCCAAAATTGCGTGAATTGCTAGCTATTGCAAATTTTGGAATTGATATCTTCGTTTGCTTAGGGATCTTTTGGTTCGAGCCTTCAATCTTGCTAAACGAAAGAAACCCTGGACAATATGCAAATTGTGTGAATTGCTGGTAATTACAAGTTTCGGAATTGAAATCTTGGTTTATGGAGTTTTGTTTGCTTAGGTTTTTGTTTTTTCGGTTCGATACTTCAATCTTGCTAAACAAAAGGAACCCTTGCCAATATGCAAATTGCGTGAATTGATGGCTACCGAAAATTTTGAAATTGAAATTTTGGTTTTATTGAGTTTTGTTTGCTTAAGGTTTTTTTTGGTTCAAGACTCCAATCTTGTAAAACAAAAGAAACCCTTGAATTATGGTATATTGAAGTTGAGTTGTCGATTACTGGAGTTTCTGGGATGACGGTATGAAATTTATGCTGTTTGTTAAGTTTATGTTACAAAGTAAAAATATGTAGATTGCATGGAGTCTTAGCCAATTCTGCGATTGAAATCTTTGTTATTTGGATGCTTTGAAAACATGCAAATTGTTTGAAATTGTAGGTACCGTTAATTTCGAAATTGAAACCCTGTTTAATTCTTGTTTCACTTTTTTTTGAGGGTCTTGAAGCTTCTCCTTGCGACAAAAGAAATCCCTGAATTATTATACTAAAGGGTAACTGCTGATTACTGATAATTTTAGGATAGTAGAATGGTTTATTGTATTTATAACAAAATTTCCCTCATAAATTTGGGTTAGCTGAAAATATGCAAATTGCTTGACTTCAGTCATTGCAAAATCTGGGTTTCAACCCTTGTGTTTATCCCTGATTTTGCAACATTCCATAGCTTTCCCAATTTATTATTTTCTTCTTAGATATCGGATTAGGGAACTTCCTTGAATCCTCTTTTTTTTTTTTTCAATTAGGGATAACAGAGAATTACCTTGTTTCTTTGGAAGATTTTAGAACGGGTTGAAGCTAACAATGAAATTCCATGAGTTCCTGGGAAATGTAATTTTTGGAATTGAAATCTCTCTTTTAAAGGGTTTTTACTTTATAATTGGTTTAGAGCTTTCAATATAAAAAATAATCTTGAACCTATTGCTTCTGTTTTCCTGTGGTATATTGTTTTCCTATGGTATGATTCTTGGATTGCCCTGATAGCGTTTGGCAATTTAAAACATTAATATAGTGCTCCCGGAAGAATACCTTCAAAAAATCTTGAATTGTGATAGGAAAAGGGGAAGTTCAGATTGGTAGGGTTTATGGAATGGCATTATGGGTTTATTTATGCTGTGTATGTTTTTATTTTGGAGTTTGGCAGAGAAATTATGCCTCTGCACCTAGCCCACTGGTTGAAATTTTGTCATTCAGCCATATTCTGGTTAAAATTGGGTTCACTGAAAATGTGCAACTTGCATAATTCCTAGGTACTCCAAATGAGGGGGATTAAAACCTATTTGTTAAGGTTTCTTTCCTTATATAGAGGTTTTAATCTCTTGAAAGCTAAAAAGAAATGCACTTGAGTTGTGATATGGAATGAAAGTTTTAGATTATTTGAGTGCTTAAATTGGTATTAAGTGTTTGTCTTCAGTGTTTTTTCTGAAAATATGCATATTGTGCGAATTTGTAGTGACTACAAATTTGGTGATTGTTAACCTGCTGTATTCAGTTTGTTTGAGGGTTTCTTTTTCCAAACTGGTGGCTGTAATTGTGTGGCAAAGAACTCCATAACTTGTGTTATGAAATTGAAATTTTGGATCAGAGGAGTTCATTGGAAGGTGATATGGTCTTTTTGGCTTTACTGTGCATGGTATTTATTCTGGAGTTTGCCATGGAAACTTTATCTTTGCAGCAAGCTCTAGATTTTCTCTTCTCTAGTCATGAGTCCCAAAAGTTCCCTCTACTAAGAAAGGGTACAAGTTATAGTGTCTGCAATTTTAAAAAAGAATTGGTTAGCTGAAAATATGCAAATTGCATGGATTCCCAACAGCTACAAATTTTGGGGCTGAAACATTGGTTCTCTTACTTTCACTTGCTTGAGGGTATTGTTTGTGGATTAATTCTAGTAAAACAATTTAACTCTTGGTCCTAGAATTATTATATTGTCTATACTGAGTGGTTTTAAAATATAGTTTTTATAGAAATTTTGTAGCTCTTGGAGTTTCATTGTGCTGCTCTCTTTGAACAAGCAGGCTGCAGAATTATTTGTCAACGATTTGATTCTAGAAGATAATATTTTAATATGTTGGTTGAGAATGGATGATGGCAACATCCCGTATGAATTCACTTCACTTGGATGACACATTGGTTCTTTCACTTTCACTTGCTTGAGGGTCTTTCTTTGTGTTTTAAATCTAGCAAAACAATTTAACTCTTGGTTCTTGAATTGTTATAGGACAGGAAATGTCAAGCTACTGGAATTCTATGGATGGTAATAAGGATTTATCTATACTGAGTGTGGATTTTAAAAGAGACTTTTCATAGAAATTATGGAGTTTTTGGAATTTCATTGTGCCGCTCTCTTTGAACAAGCAGGCAGCAAGATTACGTGTCAATGATTAGATTCTAGAAGATACTGTTTTAATTATGGTGGTTGAGAATGGATGATTGCAACCCCTCGTATGAGTTAACTTCTTTATAGGTCTTCAGAGAAGCACGACTCTATTTGGCAGTGTTTCTTCCGCCATGGGGCATGGTTCTAGCCTCTTTATTAGAGGCCCAGCAACCCTATTTTGCATAAACGGATGTCTTTGTTGAGATTATCAGAGGAGATAGCTTGGATTTGCTGATTGAGAATGGTCAATGGAAACCTCTTATAGTTGTATGGGAGAACCCAATGAAACATAGAATTGCAATTAGATTATAGACAATGGAGTGAAATGAATTACCATATCACTGAAGTAGAGTCACAAAATTAGAACACAATACGATGGCAAATAGAGTAGAAGATTGGGTATATAACCAAGCCACTTTGAGGGTGCAACCTCCATAATCTTATAATAATAATACAATCTGCAATTTGATGAGATGGATGAGTCTTGCCCATCCTTGGTTATAGACCTAATTAGGTAGGGTGACATCTCTTGTCCTAATTAGGTTGGCCTTAAGAAACAACTAACTGATGAATGCAAATATAAATGTTTAGTATGCCATAAGTTGGCCCCACACATATTCCGATACATGCTATAGGATAAAGGCATAGCACAGAGAGATTGAAACATACCATGTAATAGTATAGAGAATTTTTGTTTGGAATTGGTTTTGTTCATTTGATGAATTAGGAAACCATTTAACAAAGGCAATAGAACTGTTCTTCTACCATTAGGCATGATCTGGCTTCTCTTGGAGGCCTGTTAGTCCTCTCTTTGCATAACAGACATCTGTGTTGTGATCATATCAGAGGAGATTTCTGAGTTTTGCTTTTTGAGAATGGTTGATGTGGAACCTCTTGTATGGAGAACCAAATGGAACTCAGAATAGTAGCAGGTTATAGGCAACGGCAAGATAAGTCATAACATTTAATGAGATAAATATTTTATGTTTGGAATTAACTTGCCCATTTGGTGAATTAGGGTAACATTCACCAGAGGCAGTGGAGCCTCTGTGCTTCCACAGGGCATGATTTTGGAGTCATTTTTGAAAGTCCATCAATCCTCTTTTGATATAAGTATACTCGTGCTAAAATCAGCAAAAGAGAGTTCTTGATTGTGCTGAATGAGAATGGACGATGGTAAATTCTTGTATGAGTTAGAAGAATGAAACTTGGAATTGCAGATGGATTGTGGATATTACAGAGATAAACCATAGCATGTGATTTTATAGAGATTTTGTGTTTGGAATTTGTTTGTTGATGTTCATTTGGTGAATTATAGAAACCTTTAACAAAAGGCAGCAGAGCCTGTGCTCTCTACTTTTTACTCTATGATTGGATGTGTTTTAAGTTGTCCTTGTGATGAATACATTGTATCATGTGCCTCCAAGAATTCTTGTGAAATCCTAACGTGTATGGAGAGTGCCTCTGAAATTTAATTTTGATGGTTGTTTTTTTCTTGTCGTTTGTGTCTTCATGGTATATAACTTGTCATGTGCATCATTGACATGGCGCTTCTGCGAAAAACAACATAATGACTAATGAATGGACATATCGTATAGTAAAGAAATATTTTATGGCATCTTACGTGAACAATGAAAGAAAAAAAGAGTAGCAAGATATACTTTTCCTAGACTTTTTGGAAGGTAAAATAAACTATTCAGACGACCTTTGCTAGATTGCCTGGAAGTAACATCAGTGTTCAGCCCATAAGGGTCCAAATGCATTTGATCCCTGATTTGCTATAACCATAAGTGATAGGTAAAATGCATGGTCATGTTGATTGCTAATTAACAATGTTAACATCTTATTTGAGAATCAAATTACACTCAAATGGTGGTTGGTTTTTAGTCAAATGAAAGATAAGATATAGCATTTATGCTGTTTGTTTTGTTTTCAGAATTGCTTTGTTTGCTTGATGAGTTAGGGGAGGTTTGAACCATTTCCTGAAGGCAGTAAAGTTTTGTGTAATCAGGAATTCCAAATTTAAAAGCCTTATTCATCCTTGAGTATGTAGACCTCTACTGCCAATGTAAATAAGGATTAATGAGTTAAGCTAATAGATTATAAAAGGGTTTACATAGTCCCTTACTTGGAGAAGCAAAATTATGTATCTTGATTCTTATTGCTTGAACATTGAAAGGTGAAAAGGAAAATAAACTACTACATATCCTTTGAGTACTTTGTGGGAAGCGCATTATATTTCTTACATCTGTAGGCATTTCTGATTTACATTTACTCAAAACTGAGGCACACTTCATTAGATAAATAGATGTATGCTGGGGTAACAGACCAAAGTTAATTAGTTTGTTTGTGTCTGTGATGCAGGCTGTTTTTGATGGGTCTCGACAAGTATGGAAAAGGTGATTGGAGAAGTATTTCAAGAAACTTTGTAATCTCAAGGACACCAACTCAAGTAGCAAGTCATGCCCAAAAGTATTTTCTGAGGCTTACATCAGGGAACAAGGAGAAGAAAAGGTCCAGCATCCATGATATAACAAGTGTAGGTGATGGAGATTTGAAGCAGCCTCCTCTGCAGCAAGCTTCTGCTATTACAAATTCTTCAATGCCTGTTGCTGTTAGTCAATCTCCAGGTTTTGTGTATCCATCATCAATGGGAGGAGCAGCCTTGGTCAATTCTATGGGGCCTCCCACAGGTGGGAACCCTCTAATGCTAGCTCCTAATCCGCATGGTCCCTATTCTCAAAAAGGTCATTCACCTAGGCATATGATTCCTGGTTCTACTTTGGGTGTACCACAGATGGGATACCCAATACAACCAACCATGCATAACTAATGTAAAATAGGGAGGAAATGGTGGCTATGTTGAATATTGATGTTAACCACCATATCATAAACCCAAGGGATATGAAATGGGTTCCAGCCACCATGTACCACACTGTGCCAAAAGGGTTCCTGACCAAAATTGGAATTGTTTCATGTGATATGACTTTGAAGAGGTGGAGATGTACAGGCAATTCAATTTAATTTATTACTTATCTGCTGAACCCTTGACAATTTCTGTAGATACGTACTACAGAGGTCATTAGATTCTTCTTTTTCATATTCTTGCACTTTGTGAATTGATTATGTATACTAGTGGCAAAGCATGGAGATACAGTCAGCTTTTAGTACTATGAGGCAGTGTAGGTGAACTTCTCTGCATGATATAGGCAGAGAAGATGTTTCTTTAGGAGTAAAACTGATGAAAAGAATACAAATGCCCATTGCTCATGTTTTCTGAAGCTTAAAATTTCATTGAGCAAGGATATTCTTGTACATTAAAGCCATTTTTTGAAAAAGTACGTGCAGTTTGGCATGATCCTGAATGTTTGAACTACAGGTGGCTTGATCTTATAGAGGAGGTTATTTTTGTTCTTTAAGCCATTTTTTGAACAAATCATCATGCTGAAGAGCCTGAAAATTTGCCATACATGTATTATAATCATCTGAAGATTAATTTGTGATCATATGGATGATTTGCCTTCATTATGAAACCTGTGCCTTTTTGAGGCTATATTAGAAATCTTTTTTGACAATTTTAGAGATATCATTGTTTGATAAACTGGAGCTAGCTATTTACTGAAAAATGTGTTTGGTCTGGCATGTGAAAATTGTTTGTGTATGGGAAGTGAATCTTTGCCCGCTGCTCCCTTGAGCAGAGAAACTTATATATAGAAAGCTGGAATATATGGTTGTAGTGTATATTTATAAGGAAAAAAATAGCACAAGGAAATTATTGAAGGTTAAAATCTTTTTTTATTTATGCTAGTACTGTGAACAGTATTACCACTAACGTTTTTGGAAGAAAATGGCACAAGGAAATTATCGAACAGTTGGAATATTTTTTATTGTTGCTACTACAATGAACATTAATACCGCTTACGTTTCTCTGATTCTTTTCAAGGAAAACTAACTGGTGTAGAATGATTTTGAGTACAAGATCAGGAGTCCATTTATGTTCTTATGGCTTACAGCAGATACATAATTATAATTATGAAGATTGCAAATAAGAATTGGTTTTTGGGAACAGTAACCCATGAATCTCGTGAAATTCTCACACAATGACATAGTCTAACTATGCAGTAGGAAGTTTACATTAAGAGGCCAAATTAGTGAGGTATTAAGTCTGTCTTAACACAACACACTGGAAAGACGACCATAATCTCCTCTAGATCTAGCATATAAAAACAGGACGGAGTAGTCGCCTTTTGAGATTATAACCATAAGGAGATCTGGGAAAGGTCAACTCCATATACATAATAATTAGAGAAGTTTTAACCTAGAATAAGCTCTTCCAACTTACAGTTGCTTTCCCAGATTATTCCCATAATAATAGGACAAGATTGTGGATACTTAAATTTGTATTAAGGGAATAATTTCAAAAATAACTGAAGCAGGTTTTGGAAGGATAACCATGTTGCATGGTATCAAAGAAAGACAACATAACTACTCTTGGTATGTACCAAACGTCTGCATATGCATGGGTTTGGGAATATTTTCAGAAGCCACAACCATGATGCATGGTATTAAAAGACTAGAAAACTACTGTTGGTGCGTACCAAATGTTTAAATATATTCCTTGCTTATGAAATTAATTCCACGGGTTCTGTATCAAGTCAGCAATAAGATCAGTTGGAACTAACGGAATCTCTATATTTAAATCCTCTTCTCCCGCTTTCCTTGCTTTCCGTAGCAGACGATATTTTTTACATGAACAAGAATTAATAATTTATGTGAAAGATATGCTGGGATCTGTTAGCTCTGAGATGCTTTGGCCAATAGATTATCCCAATTTTATGTTCACATTTTTCCTATGAGAGGTATAATTACAGTGGCAGCAAGGAGCACAACGTAATGGTGTCAAATATGGTTTAAAAAAAATATAAAATAATTCTCAACTAAATAATATAAATAAATAAAATAATCATGTCAATAAAACTCTTACTTCGAAACTTAATTTTGACAAAATATTATTTAAACGGAAAGTTATACTTAGAAAAGTAATATAAATATATATAATGTCTACTATATAAAATTTAATTAAAATTATTAATATAATGAATGGTATTTTTTAAAAGTAAAATTAGAATTTACATTCAAAAGTGAAATAATTATTTCTCAACTATGCAATCAAATGAAATAAGTCTAAATTAAATTTAAATAAAAATAATTTTAAACTAAATAAAAATAAAGTAAACAATGAAAAAATAAATAAATAAATTTAAATTGATGTAAAGTAAAATAAATAAAAATTGAATAAATAGAAGTAAATAATGATATGTAAATAAAAATAGTTCTTCAAATAAAATTAAGAAAATTAAATACATAATGTAAACAAAATTATTATAGTCATAAATAGGAGGTATTTTTCACAATGGTCAATGAGTTTGATTCTTAAAACTACATGCAATATCACTCTACATATTAAATCCTGATAGCAATATTGCTATTATAGTCATTTTAAATACAACTATCCAAAGAAATATGGAGATATATCAATTTGGATTTATTTTATTTATTTAAAAGTTGTTTTTATTTTGTGGGTAGCGGAGTTGGCTTGAGTCTTGGGTTTTCTCCCCAAGGTCTTGGTTTCAACTTTGAGGCCCGACCTCACCTGGTGCGAGTGGCTTGTGGGCGACTGATTTCATCCCCAAAGGACTAGCCTCGCCTTACCTCGTCCGCCTCGATCCCCAACTTGGCAAAAAAAAGTAAGCCTATTGCAAGGCTGAGTGGGCATTGGGCAGGCAACTGCTTTCATCCCCAAAGGACTAGCCTTGCCTCACCTTGCCCATCCCTATCCCCAACTTGGCAAAAAAAAGTAAGCCCAAGGCAAGGCTGGGTGGGCATTGGGTTGGGTTGTGAAGATACCTCTAACGTAACAAAAAAAAAGTTCAGGGATCCCAGAGGCATAACAAAAAAAGAGGTATTTTATTTTATTTTTGAATTATATAATTTTTTTCATAATACATTTTTTCACTTTTGTATGCGACTTTAATTCTACTTCTAAAAAAATTGCCATTCATTTGTTGATAATTGTACTACTTTCTAAAAAAACTATTGGTGTAATTAATTGTGTTGTACCTTGTCTTAGGTAATAATTACACCTTACTTAAGTTTACTTAGGGACCTTACAGGAGGTAGTTGGAGATTTTCCACTTTTGATGGACTTATCATGTTATTACTTTATCACTTCTACCTTTCGTGGACATATAATGTGATTAACTTTCCACCTTTTGTGGTGATTATCACATTATCACTTTTCCACTTTAGGTGGAGTGATAAATTTTCACAGTTGTCTCATGTCATAAGATTACAACACTTGTCATAATCTTATGCCCTCCTATGTTCTCACCTTGGCTATATAACCAAGGGGTCTCTACTACATTGGTACATTGATTCTATTTGCACTATTGACATAATACAGTCTATTCTTGTCATATTGTTTCTATCTCTCTTATGTTTGTGCTTCCATTAGGCCTCTAGATCTTGGGTGGCTATCTTCATAGCCAATTCTTACATGGTATCAAAGCTATTGGAGTGCCTTTGGATTGCCATTTTGGGGAGATCTTGAGTGCAATCTTGCATTTTCTTCATAGAAATACCAGATTCTGGGGGGGTTCCATTTTTGGCCTTGTATTGCAGGTGCATTTTGGGAGCTTGTTGCATCAGATCTGAGCTCACTATTGCATCCAGAGTGTGCGAGAAAGTTAGATTTTCCTTTTGTTTCATCTCAGTTGGACATTGGAGGCCAAATCTACAAGGGTTTGAAGATTGGAGGTGGTTGCAGATCCAAGAGGTAGCCATATTTTCAAAGCCTTTTCAGCCAAAAAGGACATCATCATCACATCTAGAAGGGTCAAAAATCCAAAGATTGACTACCAATTCGTCAAGATCAGACAACTTTGCCTAGAGCCATCTGGAAAATTTTTGCCCTTCTCAGTCCTACGGATCATCACTGCAAAAAGACGGTATGATTTTTTTTATTTTTAAATATTTTATCTGTCGATTTTTTTTTTTTTTAAATCAAATATTTTGAAAATCAAAAAATCAAAAAAATATATAAAAAAAACAAAAAAAATCGAAGTCTGCAGACAAGACAGGTCCGTAGACCTGACTGTACTGCCAAGGGTATCGTCGTATCACAACCACTAGACTTTGCCACACGACTCCCGAGCATTCACCCACATGGCCCCTGAGGGCCCTGTGGCTTCCTCCCAACCGCCACCAGCAGTTCAAACCACCGACAGGTAGTTGGTCAAAATTAGGAGGTGGCTCAAAAAAAAATCGGCAATGGTAAATACTGGCCACGGAAAAGAAAATTCAGCAATTGGCAGGTGAAACTAGAATCTTCGGCAGACAAAACCGGCGGCAGTTTTAGTAGGAGAAAATTCCGCAGGGAATATTCCAAAAGCATATTCCAGCAATGACAGAGGAATATTCTGACGGTTAACAAAATATTTGGGCAGCATATTTCAACAGAGGAGCGACGATAAACATGACAACCAAATGACCATCAAATTTAGCCTAGTGTTTCACTGATGTCACTGAAACGTCAGCACTGCATCAACACTCCTTGAAAAAAAATTGCCCCCTCTCCGTTGGCATTTTTGAATTTGCAATTCAACTTCAAATGCTGATATCTTGCTCATTTTGACTCCTTTTTTCAAACATTTTTTTTTTATTTGGGCTAATTCTTTGTGCTCTACACGTTGGTGTGATCGGTTTCTAGTTTCAATGTCTTTTTTTTTTCTAGAAAATTCAGTTTCTCACAAGTGTAGTTGAGTTGTCACCGTTTTTGCAAATTTCAGGGCTCCGTTCAGGCTCATATGAACTCCTTTTTAGGTGCCATTTTTTTTTAAAGTGCATGATTTTTTCTAAACTTCAGAATGGTGCTATCAGTTTGTAGTGATTGTAATCAAAAAATATACTTTCAACACTTGGTCGTTTTTGGCCTATTTTGGCATTTGTAAGGACAAGATCTCAGTTTGGTCTTTTGTATCAGTCATTTGAGTTTGTTGTTTCCTACTTAAGGTTGTTGTAAAATATTGAAAATCAGAAGCCCACTTTTTTTGGCTTGCAAGTGGCCATTGTAAACGCACTAAGTATAAAGTACCAAATCATCTTTTTTATTTTGGGGGTTATTTGATTGAGTGAATTTGGGGGGGTGTCTTGTGTGATTGTGCCTCTCTCTCTCTCTATCCTTTTCTCTTTAATTTTTCTGCTATGGGTTCTCCTAAGTTTCCTTTGTTAACTCCACATAACTATGCTTCTTGGAAAATTGATACTTGGAGTAAGTTAATGGAAAAATGATTAACTCATTATATTGATGGAACTATTGTTGCACCATCTGATCCTAAAACTAATCCTAATGCTCATTTGGATTGGCTCGCTAAAAATACTATGGCTCTTGGAACATTAAGGAAATATGTATCAAAAGATCTAATCTTTCAAATTGAAAAGTGTAAAACAATTAAAGAAGCTTGGGAAAAGTTTGGTCAATTGTATGGCCAAGTTGATGAGATTAGAGGTTATCAGCTTGACAATGATCTCACAATGTTAGATCCCAAGAATTTTGATACAATCCAAGACTATGTCACTAAGGAAAATGAGTTAAGAGCACAACTTAAGGATTGTGGCATTGACAAAAAGGATGCACAATTGGTCTACAATTTGTTGGGAAAACTTCCATCAGAATATGTAGCATTTGTTTCTAGCTTCCAAACCCATTGCTTGACAGTGGGTAGTTCTTTCACTCTTCCATCATTTGATGCATTCACAAAAATGTTGATGTTAGAACAAGCAAAGTTAATAAGCATGGGGATTCTCAAGTCTTCAAAGTCAAAAGATTTGGTGGCTAATCAAGGGAATCAAGGGACTGAAGGAAAGGGTTCCAATAAGAAGCAAAAGCAATTTAAGACAAAGACACTACAAGATAAAACACAATCATCCTCTCCACAACAAGGGAATTCTTCACCTTCTCCTAAGAAGGGAAATTCAAGCAAGAAGGAGAGACCAACTTGTTCATATTGCAAGAAATTTGGTCATGATGAGCATCATTGCCATACTAAGAAAATTGATGAGTTGAAAAACATCATCAAGAAAAACAACATCAATTTTCCATCTGCCTACAAGAAGAAGGATTCATCTCCTTCCACTTCCTCACAATCACAAGGAAAATTCTACAAGGGAGAAATTTTCTTCTTTGGAGCCATCTAAGGTACCTCACATCTTCATAGGTAATGATACTCAAGTGGACGTTGAAGGAAAAGGTTCGGTTGTCATGGATGATGGAACATTTGAGGATGTTCTCTATGTTCCTAACTTGAGAACTAATCTTCTTTCAATCTACCAAATAACTCACTTTGGAGATGGAAAGAAAGTTGAGTTTCTACCAGATTCAGTTGTGGTCAAAGAACTTAAGGATGATGCCTTGGTTGCAGTGGGACAAGCCAATCACAACACATGGCTTTACTCATTTTCCCACTTTATTCCTTAGTCTCCTACAACATTGCCCACTCATTCAAATTTAGAAAGTAAGCTATGGCATGAGTGGTTTGGAAATCTCAATTACCGCTATCTTCAGTAGCTTAGCTCCAAGGATATGATTACATGACTCCCTCAAATTAGCTTTTCTGAAGGTGTTTGTTCAAGTTGTTCCTTGGGTAAGCATCCAAAAGAGAAGTTTGACAAAGGGAAGTCTTGGAGAGCTTTGGAAGTTCTTCAATTGGTTCACAATGATGTAGTAGGTCCATTTCCAGTGCCATCAGTTAGTAAGGATCGCTCTATCCTCACCTTCATTGATGACTTCTTCCACTTCACTTAGGTCTATTTTCTTGTTCACAAGAGTGAAGTGTTTGACAGATTTCTAGCCTTCAAGGCTATGTTGAGAAGAAATTAGGGAATCAAGTCAAGATTCTCTGCACAGACAATGGAAAGGAATATGTGAACAATACACTTGAGGAATTTTGTAATCTTGAGGGGATTGATCTTCAACATTCAGTTGCGTACACTCCACAACAGAATGGTGTTGCAGAAAGGAATAATAGAACCCTTAAGGAGATGACTAGCTGCATGATTCATGCTCGTTCTCTTGGTCCTCAATTTTGGGCAGAAGCTATCAGTTGTGCCACTCACATCCAAAATTGGGTTCCCCATAAGGCTTGGAAGGGTATGAATCCTTTTGAGGCTTAGTGTGGTAGAAAACCGGTTGTGAGATACTTCAGAGTTTTTGGTTGTCCAACTTGGGCACACATACCTCTAGAGAAGCACAAAGCATTGGAACCTCAGAGTAGGCCTTACATTTTTGTTGGATATCCTAAAGGGGTTAAGGCATACAAAATTTTGGATCTAGAGACACATGAGCTATTCATTGAGAGGAGTGTTCACTTTGAGGAAAGCTCTCCTAGCTTGGCCTCTAATCCTCCTCTTCCTTCCTCCATAGTGGAAAGTGACGATAGTGACTTAGATGATGATTTTCCCTCAACTCTGCTTCGCAGGATCACACCTTCATAGGGTCCACTTGCAGTTGGGGAGCCTCGTCCTTCATCTCCTACTAGACCTCATTGGGCTTGACAGACTCTTGAGTCAACAGGTTCTCTTGTTGGGGATCTTTTAGATACTCGAAGGACTTGGTCACAACATTAGGATTTTCCACATGCTTTTATTGCTACTACTTCCGATCCACAGTCCTTCAAGGAAGCATCAGGAGTTCTAGAGTGGGATTCAGCAATGGAGGAAGAGTATAGTTTCTTGATGAGGAACAACACATGGGATTTAGTTCCACTCCCTAAGGGGAGAAATATGGTTCAATGTAAGTGGATCTATCAGACCAAGTATGCAGTGGATGGAAGTGTGGATAAATACAAAGCTCAGCTTGTGGCAAAAGCTTTCTCACAGGTTCCAAGCATTGATTATACAGAGACCTTTGCACCTATTACTAAGATGAACTCCACTCACTTGACAGTTGCTATTGTTATAACTTATGGTTGGGTTGTACAATAGATTTATGTGAAGAGTGCATTTCTTCATGGGGATCTTCATGAGGAGATTTACATGGAGCAGTTTCAGGGATTCATACAAGATTCTTCTTTGGTTTGCAAATTGAGGAAATCTCTCTATGGCCTCAACCAGGCCCCTAGGGCTTGGTATGGAAAGATGGATTCATTTCTTCTCTCAGCATAATTCACTAGGTGTCATTCAGATTCGAATGTCTGCATTTTGGGATAGGGTGACTCTCATTTTCTACTTGTTCTCTATGTTGATGACTTGATCATTGTAGGGAGTACCTCATCTATCATTGGCAGTGTGAAATCTACTTTGCAGGACAGATTTGCTATGACTGACTTAGGCCTTTTGCACTATTTTCTTAGGATTGAGATCACTCAGTCAACTTATGGGATAGCTCTTTCTCAGTCAAAGTATGCTCTTGATCTTCTAGCTCGGTTTCACATGGCTGATTGTAAGCGTGCTCCAACTCCCTTTCTTTCAGGATTCAAGCTTGAGGAAAAGTGTTCTACTCCACTTGTTGATGCCACTTTGTATCATCAGCTTGCTAGGAGTCTCATCTACTTGACTCACACACGCCCTGATATCTCCTTTACAGTTGGCATGGTTTCACGCTTTATGCAGGAACCACATGAGCTTCATTAGAAAGTAGCCAAACACATCTTGCATTACATACAGGGTACACATTATCATGGGATTCACTATGCAGTAGGTACAAGACTTACCTTGGTGGGATATACAAATTCTACTTGGGCTGGCGATATTGATGATCATAAGTCCTCTTATGGCTACAACTTTCATCTTGGTTTAGGCCCCATTTGTTAGCAGAGTAAGAAGCAACATGCTATTTCTCTTTCTTTGACTGAGGCTGAGTATCGAGGGATTGTTAATGCAGCTACTGAGGCTATTTGGCTTCAGAATATTCTCATTGAGTTTGGCTTCACTATTCCATGTCCTTCAATCATTCATTGTGACAATCAGAGTGTTATCTAGATCTCGAAGAATTTGGTTCACCATCAGAGGACCAAGCACATCGAGATTCATATGCACTACATCAGGGAGCTGATATAAGAGCAAGTCATTGATTTGAAGTATTGTCCTATAGCACAACAAGTTGCAGATATCTTCACCAAACCTTTCACTAAGAGTACATATCATCATTTGAGAGCTCTCTTGGGGGTGCGGGATGTTTCATCTGAGGAGGTCACTTGACCTCTTCATTCTCTCTTATGGGGGGGACTTTTTTCTCTTCTAGGGGTTTTTTCCTTCTCATGCATTTGAGAGCTTTTTCTCTTGTTTTTCATCTCTCTTTTGGAGGGGAGTTTTTTCCCACGTGGATTTCTCCTTTTCTCCGCTTTATGAGAGATTGCATTGCATTTGTACTAGGGAAAACTTTAGTGGCGAATATTCGCCAATTGGCTAATAATAGAAATCAGGAGCTCCAAAAATGGTTAATAGTACAAGCTAAAACGAAGACTAAATTGCCAGGTTTTTACGAAAAAATAATTTTGTCTCGATTAATTTGCCATGTAAACGATGCGTCATCAAAATTGATTCACCAGTATTTTATACAGTAACTAAAAATTTTAATTATATTCGCCAGTAATATTATATTCCTCTGATTAATTTTGGGGCAATATCGCCACTAATAATAAATTACTATTTAATTTGAGGAATATTTTCTTTTATCTATTGCCATAGATTAGTTTTTCAATCGAACGATTATAGGTTGATTCTAGGCCTTAATACACATGTGCCTTTTAAAAGGCTTGTTGAGGCCCAAAATTTGTTTTGGGCCACATGATTAAATCTAATCGTGTGGCCCAAAACAAATTTCGGGCCTCAACAAGCCTTTAAAAAGGCACATGTGTATTAGGGTGTGGAATGAACTTGCAGCCATCCTTCGTTCTATTAGTGGGATGCCAGATAATGTTTCCCCGATGCACCATTGCTACACCAATACTAGGTTGCGAGCCATTTTCATTGGGCCATTGACAGGATTGTGATGGGGGTTCCATCGATGAAGCATTTTTAGGCCAATTGTATTGAATTTTGTTAGGAATGGGGGAAGATTTGGCCCTCGACCCCGCCTGTATTGTGATAGGAGCACGCCAAGATTCAGTAGGATTCACCACTATGATTATTATTTTTACCAATTATTCATTAAGATTCGCCAGGATTTTATAAATTTTTTAATACTGTGCATAAGATTCGCCAGGAAAATTAAAAAAAAATTTCAAATAAAAGGAAAGATTCACCATGATTTTACACCTTTGCCGAGGGGGGGTTTCTTAAAGTTATCCCTGATTTGTACATGGGTACCTAACATGGCCTAGTTGTCGGGACCCATCTTGCATTATTTGCTTTTGTGTACATTCTCCATAAGTTGCACTTAAGGGGGGGTGTTGGTGTAATTAATTGTGTTGTACCTTGTCCTAGGTCATAATTACACCTTAGTTAAATTTACTTAGGGACCACATAAGAGGTAGTTGGAGATTTTCCACTTTTGATGGACTTATCATGTTATTACTTTATCACTTCCACCTTTCATGGACATATCATGTGATTACCTTTCCACCTTTTGTGGTAGATCCACCTTTTGTGGTGATTATCACATTATCACTTTTTCCATGTTAGGTGGAGTGATAGCTTTTCACATTTGTCTCATGTCATAAGATTATGTCACTTGTCATAATCTTATGCCCTCCTATGTTCTCACCTTGGATATATAACCAAGGGGTCTCTACTACATTGGTGCATTGATTCTATTTGCATTATTGGCATAATACAGTCTATTCTTGTCATATTGTTTCTATCTCTCTTATGCGTGTGCTTCCATTAGACCTCTAGATCTTGGGTGGCTATCTTCACAGCCAATTCTTACAAAAATAATTATTTACATCCAATTTTTATAACTATTTTAAAAATCAAATGTAAAAATAATAAAATATTTCTAAAAAGGGATTAATATCTACTAATACTTAAAAAAAATATTTTTTGATAATTTTAATTATGAAATGGTATTAATTTTAGAACTTTTATTTTTATTTTTATTTTACATTTTAAGTTAATTATTTAGTTTCTAAATAATAAATAGTATTTATACATCTATCTAAATTATAATTTGATGAGGACATATCTTTATTTCTATGTGGTGTTTATTTTGGAACTATTTTGTTTATAATTAAATATTAATATTTTGATATGTAAATGGTTGTCAAATTTAATGTAAAAGATAAGATATTTTGTTAACACACTCACACCATTACATTCCACCCATTGATGCCATCCTAGAATGTCTCTTTACATTAATAAAATAAAATAATTGAAGATTGATATCTATGAAGTCTTTAGATAGATGTATTTAAGATATCTATACTAGTTTAAAAGAGTTTTAAAGTAAGATAAAATTTCTCTTAAGTAAATATAAATAAAATAAAAGTGAAGTTAAAAGTACAAGTAAAGAAAATAGTAAAATAAAATAGAATAATTCTTAACTAAATAAAATAGTTTAAGATTGATATCTCTTGTCATTTTTAGTTTTGTATATTTAATATATCTATACTAGTTTTTATGAGAAAAGAAGGCCGAGCATTTGTCGATATGTTTGGACGCAAGTTGTAAGACCAAGTCTTCAAAAAATTTTGGGATGAAAATAATTCTCACATAAAAAAGAGATGACTAGTGGGTTAGTTGTCTCAAGTAAGAATACATATGCAAGAATTCCCTTGAAGGCAATTCAAAGGTAGGAGTTACAACTAAAATGAGTGAAACAAAATCTTTGATGCATGGAATTTTATACATTAGGTTCAATTTGATTTTTTAATAGAAAAATCTCTTTCATTGTTCTCTTCTCTTTTCTTGGAGAGAACTCTCTATCCTTTCTTTAGTTCCTTGGTCTAGCGAGAATGTTAATAGATGCATAATTACTAGTTGAAATATGAGTTTAAGATCACAATGTTAACCATATATTTTGTGTAGACTAAGTATATCTAGAGAGATTTATGACAATCATATGCGTGCATTGTGAAATTACTTAGCAACCAAACCTAGGACCTTCCATTATCATGAATGAGTTTTGTACAACTGAGATATTGACTCCTTTTCATTATTGTTTTTTATCTAACATTCCCCTCCTATCAATCCATTAATTCTGTGAGGTAGCTTAGAGGATGGATTCCAACGCCTCATCTCAAGCCACTTCTTTGTTTGAGGTTCATATTTTGAATTTATTACTGTTATTTTTCATAAATCAAGACTTGAATCTAGGACCTCCCATTAGAACACCGGGGTTCTTTACCACAAAGATATTATGCCTTCAATGGTTTGAAGTGAGGATTGATCTTCCAAGTAAGGAAATCCATAATGTTCTTGAATCACTTTAATTGTGAGGATGACTACAATTTTTTAACAACTAAATTATTTGTTCAAACAATGATATAATTTAGATTATGCATATTGTGATAATTAAAATATGGCTACTATCACTAAAAATACTTGTAGATTTTAATATTAGGTTATTTACACATTTTTTGTTTTTCTACCAAGAGAGTCAATGAGATTGCAATTTCCTTTATTCTATCTCTTATTTAAGGTCTAATATGCAACTAGGGTGAATGCTTAACACCTTGATTCAATAGAAAAAAACTTCTTCTTCCCTAATGTAACTTGATTGCATAAGTTGTTCCTAATACAAAAGGAAGGGAAAAAATCCTTAGTTTTAAATCTTAAGGTGTAAGAAAAAATCCCTATTATTAAAAGTTAAGGTGTAGGACAA
Source organism: Sequoiadendron giganteum (assembly GCA_007115665.2). Taxonomy (NCBI): domain Eukaryota; kingdom Viridiplantae; phylum Streptophyta; class Pinopsida; order Cupressales; family Cupressaceae; genus Sequoiadendron; species Sequoiadendron giganteum. The sequence goes on along the minus strand of CM021107.1, from coordinate 109,492,245 downwards.
GGTATTAACATATATAAATGTAAGTAAAGAACATACAAAGAATGAGAAAATCGATAATTTGATTTAGAGAAATATAAAATAGAGAAAATTGCATAAGAATAAGGTATTCATCCTTGATCCTCTGTCTCAAGAATGACTACAATTTTCTTTTCCCCAATACAAGGCTTAAAGAGACATTCTTCATGTGTATTTTGACACATCAACTTGGTGAGTAGGTTCATACTAACTTGAAAGGGATTTTTCTTTCTTTTTTCTCTAGGGCTTAGGATACCTTATAATTTTGGTTTGGGCTTACTAGATTCTTCTAATTGGTTTCTCTACAAGATATTTCTATCTTAGGTTTTTTGAGGTAGATTGGGACCTCTTTGAGCTACTTAGTTTACTTAATTTTTTTTTATTTCATTCTTCTTTTAATATAGATAAAAAAGTTAAATTAGGCTACCAAGATAAATCATTAGAGAATAAACTTGTGCTTTATAATCTAAATCCAAGTTCTCTCCTAAACTAATATATTCTAACTATAATAATTTTTAAGAAATAAAAAGAGAGAAAGGGCCAAAGAGGAGATTAATTCTATCAATTAGAATAATCACCCTCAAATTTTGAGAATTTCATACATGTCTTTGAAAATTTTCATGCAATAAATAGTGTTGACATTAATCAAATGCAGTAATAAATTACTCTTGAATGAAATCTATTTTTTACCCACAAGAAACACTCATATAATCTACGAATATCAATCATGGATTTAAAAAACTCAAAATAGAGAAAGGAAAATAACTAGATTGTATTGAAATCAACTAAAGCCAAAAATTGTAGAGAGTTTCCAACAATTATACAGTAATAAATTTGGGTATTTGTAGAATTCCCTAGTTTCAATTGCAAACAATAATATTAGATAATTGATATTTGAAATGATACCAGTTCTTCTTGATCATCCATGATAGCAATACAATCTTGAATTTTTTTTTTTTTATTATTATTTTAAAGTTCCTACACCATAAGTCTCACTTGCATTGCAACCTTAGTCACACTCTTCTTGTAATATTCCTCTTATGTTAATTAATTTTAATCTCAACATATAAATCTTATAACACTTAGTGTATGATATATTTCTTAATCTATGATATTATGCTTGTAAACCCTTTTGAATTGTAACTTGTAGGATTAGTGGGTTCATAAGTGAAGGTCATTAATAAATAGTAAATTATTATTAAATTAATACATATTTTTGTTGTTGATGATATAAAGTTAATTTTTTTGTATTCATGAAAGTTTACATTTCAATATTGAAAGTCATCATATATGTAGGACAATTGTTTACATTTTTTGAAGCATTGCACAATTTGGGCATAATAGCTTTCATTTTTGCAATTCATAATCTTAAGTTGTTGCGGCACATTACAAAATTCATAAGAAAACTAGAGGCATGTTTCCTTTTTAAACATATGGTTTTCATAGAGTACCACATGGATTCTATGATTGTATTTCCCTACTTATCAATATAATCTAAGGACACAAAATAAAACCTTTGACAAGCATGTTAGTTACCCTCCTAATATCTCTTCCAATTGTGAGAATTTTATAGTGCAAGAGGATGCAATCATGGATAATCATGAAAATCATAATTGTTCTTCTCCCAATGTCTCTCCTCCTTGCAAAGAAGGCACCTTGGTGTTAGAAGATCTAGTCATTAAGTGTCATGAGAATCTAGTTTGTACCTTTTCTAATACTTCTACCATTTGGGAAGATATTATGGCACAAGAAGATGAAATCATTGACATGTTCCTTAATATAACTTTGCCTCGTCTTCATTCATTTCCCAATATCTCTCTCATTTGTGGGGATGTTTTGATACAAGAGGATGAAATCATTGACAATCATGACAATTATAGTTGTTCTTTGAGACCTGATACCTCTCCTATTTGTGACGAAGGTATCTTGGTGTTAGAAGATACAATCCTTGAGCGTCATGAGAATCTTGTTTGTTTCTCTCCCACTACCTCTCCTACTTGGTAAGATATTGTTGGGCATAAATATGACAAGATGGATTTCCTAGATGAACATGCTAAGGTCACCTTAGATTCCCCCTCAATACAAGATCTTCAACAAGAAACCAAATCTATTAAGGTAATGAAAACATAGATATCCCTTGATTATTGGACCTCCTAAAACCCCTTTTGAACATCTTAAGAGTCCTCTAATTATTGGACCTCCTAAAATTCCTCTAATTATTGGACCTCCTAAGCCATCTCTCATTATAAGACCTCCTAAACGTCATGGCCATATCCTAAGTTTTGAAAAACAACTTACTAGTAATCATGTGTCACAAAAAAAAGTTATCATACTATAGTTGACACATATAATTTTAGACACAATAAGCAACCGATAAAAACTCCAACATCCATCCCATTGCCTCAACCATATCTCCCACTTGCACCTAACATCCCGCGGCATAGTGGTAAAGAATGTGATATTATTGAGGAACTTTGTAACACTCCTGCTAAGATCTCCCTTTGGGATTTGATTCAATCATCATCAAATTACCATAGTATGCTTTATAATTCTTTACAAAACGTTGTCATCCCTCCTAGTGTGCAGCCAATTAATGTGGTAGCTTTGATTGAGAATATGAATCAACCTTATTTGGATATTTTCTTTCATTAAAGTGAATTACCTCCTTTGGAAATGCAAAAAAAAAAAAAATGACCCTTTGATGATATTAGTTGTTATTAACAAGTGTGGAATTAGGCATACTCTCATTGATAATGGTTTGGTGCTCAATGTTTGTAGTGCAAATATTTTGGATAAAATAGGAGTGGACAAGACTAAAATTCAACCAAACTCTTTGTATATTTGTGGTTTTGATAATGTGGGAAAGCAATCGCTTGGTGTGATAACATTACCTATTAAAGTTGGTAAGGTTACATTACAAACTTCTATCCATGTCATGCCTTATGATCTTTTATATAATCTTCTCTTGGGTAGACCATGGATTCATGCTCAATGAATGAAGTGCCTTCAATATTACATTGTCTATTGAAGTACACTTACAAAAATAAGGTTTACATGATAAAAGTCAATCCTAAATTTGAGAATTGTTTACAAATTGAAACAAGAATGATGAATCCTCTGAGAAAATTGACACCAACTACAAAAGTGGAACTATGTGTAGTGAAAATCCCCTAGTCTAAAGTGCAAAACAAAAGAATGCAAGACAAAAGAAACACAACAACACCTCGAAGATTAGGCCTAGTTGAAACTAAAAAAACAATAACAAAAATACCAATAATGATTATACCTTTTTGCTTGTTTAGCTTCTTGAGGTGGTTGGGCCTTGAAGATGTTCTTGATGTATGCTCCTTGATGGTAAGCTTTCAATAATGAAGGTGGGTGTAATAGTTGATGATAGTGAGTGGATGCAAATAGCTTTGAAAGTAAATGGCTTGAATTCTTGAATTCTGCAATAATGGCTTCAAAATCCTTAACAATCTTCAACCTCTAACTTGAGGCCAGGGCCCTACATTTAAAGAAAAATGGATGGCTGAGATTGATCCACCATAGACAAGATGAAGGGTTGTGGTGAGTTGAGGACTCACAAGCAATCACATCTTGCCATGTGGAGGGTGAGATGGATAAAAGAAAAGGTCACATGGAAAAGGCCATGTGGTCCCAAGGTACTTGCAAGTACCTTGGGATTGGAGAGGATCTCCTTAAAAAGGAATTCCTTGTCCCCAAGTGAGGCTGAAAGTGACAAGTGAGGAATTTTAGAAAGTCCACTCTTGTCACCATGGGGATTTGAAAGGGCGTTGGAGAAATATAAGTGAATTTTAAATTCACAAGCTTGGAAGAAACCCATGGATAAGACAAGGTCCTCCTAAAGGAGGTCCTTGTCCCATCTACTTGATGTGACCTATGAAAGGTCATGGGGAAGAGAAATGCATGGGGGGAATAACTGTGAATTTTTAATTCACATGGGGAAGAGGTCAAACCTAATAAGGTAAGTACCATGAAAGGTTGACTTAAGGACATGCTAGAAAAGGTAAGTGATTAGGATTAAGGTTGTGCAAACAGATGATTAGGAAAATTAATGAAGATTAGAGACAAGTGGCTAAATATGGAGGATGTGACATTAATCCTGATTAAGGATATGCACATACTAATGAAGGATTAACTAGATTAATCCAGATTAGTGAAAAGGTTATGGAGGATGGGACAAGGAGAGAGAAAGAATAAATTTAAAATTGAAGAGGATAATTGATTAAATTAAATAAATTGATTGCTTGATTTAATTTAGAGAGGAAATGGTAAAGGATAAATTTTTTAATTAAATACTTTTAGGAACCTTAGAGAATGGGATAATATTAATTCAATATGTCATTTAATAATATAGATGAATTAGATGAGTAAATGATAGGATTTTTCTTTTGCTAATTCAAAGGCTGGGTTGGGCCAGCACCAATTTTATTATTAAGTAGAATGTATACAATTTACATAGTTTCAAGTGAGGATACCTTGAAACAACTCTACCTAAAACTTCTGCAGACCCATACAAATAGTAGGCTATAGAAAGGCATACCAATCTGGACCTACCCAACACTTTTGACATTTAGTACCCAGGGCTTCAATATGTATACTCAGTACATATTTACGCAAAGAGGGAACACCGAGGCATAGAAACTTGCAGACATCACCCCCTACTCCCTAGACACAGATGACCCAGATTTAACATTTTATATTGTTGCTTCCTTATGTTTTTGGATGATGACCTTTGCATGAGTAACCATAGGCACTCATTACCATTTTTGTTGTGCAGCAGGTCACAAAAGCAGAGTAGGAGACCAAGAATTATGCCCCCTTCCCATCGTAACGACAATGTGGGCATGTTGCTGACATTCTCCCGAAAGGATCCACCAACATGGGTCGGGGCTCTGGACTATTGTTGTACCACCACCTGTGCGCCCCATCGATGCCACCTTACCCTCTATAGAGTGCTCTTTTTGATAATTCATTAGCCACAATATTTCCTTCATGAAAGATATGGCTTATCTTGAATGCCTCTAGACCATTGACCAACTGAAGAATTGGTGCTAGCCATTTATTAATCCTCCAATTAGGTGTGGACCTATTTCTGATGGCTTTGACAATGTTCAGATAATCTCCTTCTAAGTGGATCTTTTTTGCACCGAGTTCTTTGCCCAATAATAGGCCTTCAAGGGCAGTACAAATTTTTGCAATATTGTTAGTGGTGATGCCAATGTATTCTACCTTTTCAGCAACAACCAACCCAAACTCATCCCTAGCCACACATCCTATTCCACTAGGACTCGGGTTGCCACTGGAGGCCCTGTCAAAGTTGATTTTTAACCAACCTAGATCTGGGGATGTCCATCTCACATCCTTCTAAGGGTCTTCAAAAAATGGATCTATCCCTTTTCCTTGGAGTTTGGGGATAATTAGACCTTTGAAAGCTTTGGTGATCTCATTGTCCCAATTAGTGAAAATATTGTGCTTCAAATCGACATCCCTGACAGCTGAATTGACCACCTCAGTGATTGCCAACTCAATCTTTTTCATGAGACCTTCCCTATCCATCACTCGCTCTATAAAAATTCGCCTATTCCTCTCCTTCCATAACTCCCAGACAATCATGGAAGGAATTGTTTGCCAGATGCATCCGAATAGGTTGTTCCTATATGCATTTAGCCAACTCATAAACCATTCTTTAAAATCTTGAGGCATTGGGCACTGAAAATTGAGTTTTGACCGAAAATAACTCTAGCAGCTTACTGCATAAGGACATGAAAAAAGGAGATGATTGACATCCTCATCATGAGCTTTACAAAGGGGAGATCTACTAGGACCAACAATCCCAAATCTAGCTAGTCTATCTTGGGCCAAGATACATTTTTGAATGGCTAACCAAGCAAAGACTCTTGCCTCTGGGAGATAGAATTTACCCCAAAGGAGTTCCTTCAGCCACTCCTGGTCTTCCTCCAAAGCTTCAACAATTTTGTATCCCAATTTGACTTTATAATCCCCATCTGAAGCAGGACACCATCTGATCCTATCTTCTCTATCTGAAACCACCCACACTCTTTCTTTTAGGATGTTTGTTAGACTATCTTTCTACTCTTGGGGAGCATTCAAATCTCTAAATGACTTCCACTGCCATTTTATGATACCCTGTTCGACTGCGAATGAACCGTAATTGCATACTTCTCTACCCCAGGCTCGTCAAGTCTCATTTCTAATATCTTCTAAATGAGGAATGGTTAGAAGGGCCTTGTTTCCATCCCAAGAGTCTTCCCAAAAGGTTGCTTTTTTACTATCGTTGACTTCCCAAGAAATATGTTTGGTGATCACCTCCCTGCAATCCAAAATGAAATTCCATATAATAGACCCTCTAGGAGGATCTATGGTAGTGAGGATCCTAGTAGGATCATCTGAGTTTAGGTACTTCCTGCACATAATTTGTACCCATTTTTTATTGCCCTTACTATATATGAACCAGAAAAGTTTCACCCCCATTGCCTTATTCATATGTTGCAATTGTTTGACCCTTGCCCCTCTAGCCCCTTGGGATCTGCAAACACTATCCTAGGTCAACAATGGAAACTTCTGATTTTCCCTAGACCCACTCCAGAAAAATCTATGCATTAGATTAATGAGACTCTCTTCCACAGCTTTAGGAATATTTATATATGACATTGAGTAGACCGGGATTGCTGAAAGCACTACTTTGAGCATCATGACCCTACTCGCTAAAGATAACCACTTTCCTTTCCAACATTCCAATATTTTCCTACAACTATTGATCAATTATTCTCAATAGCGAACCTTATTTTCTCCTGCAAATAGAGGGATTCCTAAGAATCTTCTTGGAAAATTTGCTACTTTCAAGTTCAATATTCTGGATATGTCCCTTTGCAGCCTTGGTTGAACATTTAAGAAAAAAACTTTAGATTTACACTAGTTGATACTTTGACCACTAGCCTTGTTGTATTCATCTAATATGTTTTAGTGCATCTTCCTTCTATCCTTGTTGCAACACCAAAGAGAATGGTATCATCTACGAATTGATTGTGAGATACTAGATCTAATCCTAGGGCTATCTCAATTCCCTTCCACTGCCCTTCTATCCTCATGTGAGAGATACTCCTACCCAATTCTTTTGCCATGATTATAAAAAAGAAAGGAGATAATGGATCCCCTTATTGTATCCCCCTTGAAGAGTCAAAATACCCTTGAGCAGTAACATTTACCAGGATCGATAATTTTGGGGTGGAGTTTCTACGCCAAGTGCGCAGTCCCATGCCAGGTTAGGCTCAAAACCCTCTTTGTGAATTCTAGAATTTTATGATGTATTTTGAAGTTATTATGCTAGTTGAAAAAATGGTTTTGGGAATAGGAGTAGGTTATAAAAATGGGTAGAGGGTGAAAATTAATTTCATGCACTGGATAGGAAGAAACACCAATTAATGGCATGGGAGAAAAAGAGGGGTTTAAAAAAAAAGGTAGATTAACCAAAAAACAAAGTGAAATGCCCCACATAGGGGTAGTCGTGCCCTAGGAAGGGAGACCATGCCCAAAGAGCAGGTGGCCCCGCCCAAGGAAGGGTGGCCACACCCTAGTGAGGGGTGACCCCGCTCCGGAGGGGCGGTCGCGCCCCACAGACGGGTGGGTGCACCCCTACTAAGGCAACCACACCCTAGATGGGGTGGTTGCGCCCCCAGTGGTGACCCTGCACCAGATGGGGTGGTCACGCCCCTGGGGGCAACCTCACCTCGGCTGGGGAGGTCACACTCTGAGGGGTAGCCCCACCCGGAGGGGCGGCTGTGCCCCAAGGGGCAGCCCCACCCTGATGGGCGGTTACGCCCCAAAAAGGGTGGCTGAGCCCGAAAAAGGAAGAACATTGGGGGTAAAAGAAGGGGAGCCAAGAAGAATATAGAAAAGAGTACAAGTGTGAGAAAGAAAAATATTGTAAAGGGGTAAAACTTAGGAAAGTTATCCCAAGAAAAAGTGCTACAGCGAAAAGGAACCTAGGGCTAGGAAAGAAATAAATGCAAGGATTGGCAGGTTGTGTGATGTTGTTGTAGAGGTTTGATAGCTTGCAGATGCGAGAGAGGTGATCAGAGGTGATGGAGGTGACATAACGAGCGATGATGGGAGTGGATCATTAGGCTCTAGCCTAGGCAGGGCTACTACATATGTTGGTGTATCCATCTATCAGGGTGCATCAAGCGATACTGAAAACACTGATTGAGCACTAGGATTCAGTGACTTCGAATTTCCATCTCCCGATAGGGGAGATGATAGTGACGCTGGATAATGTCTGGCATATATTGAGGCTTCCCATAGTAGGGCATATGGTGAGTGCTACGAGATCAGAGAGAGGCATTGGATCAGACCGTGTGGGTCCTGTTTGGGCGAGAGGACCTGCCTGTGCAGAAGAAGGGGCTAGATGTGGACATATGCTTAGGTTTGAGAGTACCACCATTGCCATTATACCTGTGCAGGTTCATCAGTGGGATACTCATACCAGATAAGAATGGTCAGTTTTGTAGCCTCAGCTACATGGAGGTGATCTGACACATTGTTGAGGGGAGGGAGGGAGAGTTTGCATGGGGTCCATGCATTCTGACACAATTATATAGAGATATTCATGTGGTCTACTACTGGGAGGGACTCAACATGTGTCATGTGACATTGCTTCAGGTATGGGCCTAGGAGCACATCAATGTGTCCAGGCCAGATGTGATGAGAGTGGGACAAGAGGATACGACACTTCCAGTGGCTTATTAGTATGGGGTAGAGTATGATTGGGTGTTTTGATATCAGAAGTCAAAAGATTTCGATGGATGGAGGAGGCTATTTGATGATCTAGAGGAGGAGATAGTGTGGAGGCCGTATACGAAATGACACTTCACTAAGTGGAGGGAGGATGAGGCGAGACATAGGAGACACTTCATGACCCGATGTTATATAGTTGGGAAGGAGCCTCAAATAGTGTAGTCACATAGGCCAGACTAGGTGATGAGGCAATATGGGTTGATACAGGATATTCCCAGTGCACTAGATAGGTTCAGATGGATTTCACGGGAGTGACCTTGGGGGAGCTGATTTTGCTAGAATTTGTGTGGGAGCACTTGGAGACACTGGAGCATGATCTAGTGGACTACCTAGGGAGGGCCTAAGGGTTGGTAGATGCAGGGATGATTGTGAGATATGTTGTGTGGTTTGCATGACACCGACCCATATGGATTACACTGGAGGAGTCGATTAGGGAGGCATTAGGGTTCAGACCAAAGGATGATATCAAAATGGCGGGACAGGGGAGAGGGAGAGGTAGGAGGGCAGCAGAGGAGAGTGCTAGGGGTGGTTGTAGCAGGAGGGGAGTAACCAAGGGTAGCTATAGTAGGAGGAGGTTAGCAGAGAGAGTTGGAGTTAGGAAGAGTAGGAGGATGATGAAGGATTCTAGAGGCAACTAGAGCAGTAGAGCCACAGGAGGGAGGGCAGGGGGAGGATGAGGCAGGAGGAGGAGGAGACAGAGGGCGCAGGTTGATCCCGAGGAGGAGAGACATGATGCAGAGGCGATGGACGAGAGGGAGGAGGCTAAGGCGATGGATGTAGGAGATGAGGGAGGGGCATAGGAGATGGACATGGATATGCATGATGTTCATTCATTGGCCATGATGCTATTGATAGCAGAGGATTTGACTACGCGATTGATAAGAGCTAAGGTGAGATTACATATTGCCGAGCAGAGGTTGAGAGATTCAAAAGTGGCGAGGAGTAGATTGGAGGTAGAGGTGCTCAGGTTGCGAGCTCAACTAGTAGAGAGTGAGAGAGAGTATCAGGTGGTGGTTGATGTGGTGCCACATCATGAGATGGAGATGCAGAGGGAGGGAGAGAGGCTGTGAGCCGAAATAGACGGGCTACGAGTAGAGGTGAGCAAGTTACGGGAAGAGGTGACTCATTTGGAGGGAGAGGTATCGAGGGAGCATAAGGTAGGGGAGACACCGATATGGGAGAGAGAAATACTAGAGGTGACAATGACAATATTGTAGGTAGGGGGTCAAAGAGAGTCTTAAGGAGCGATAGGGAAGATATCGGTAGAGACTTTAGTGGAGGCAAGGAGGGATATGGAGGATCTGAGGAGGCAGGTGGAGGGACTAATGAGAGAGAGAATGGAGTTGAGATAGGAGTGAGATGAACTCTATGAAAGAGTTGAGGTGGCAGAGGAGACAGTGGGAGACATGGGATTGGTGCAAGAGAGGGAGGAGACCATGAGGGCTCAAGTCACGTGATGGAGATAAAGAGGGATACCTTACAGTCATAGGTGCAAGTCTTGCAGGAGGAGATGGATAGAGTAGTGGCACAGTTATAGGCTATGGAGAGAGATGCAGTGCAAGGTCAGGGACATGCAACATAGGGTGGTGAGACAGGGGAGGGGGTTAGATACTACAAGAATAGTTACAGACTATGCAGGAGGAGAGGGAAAGGTCCCTAGAGTAGGTGTCACAGATGGGACCAGAGATTGAGCAGTTATAGTTAGCACAAGGTGCATGGGCACAAGAGAGGAGGTCCATTTGTGGATATCGAGATAGGTACAGGGCAGAGCGAGACTCAGCTAGACAGCAAGTGGGAGATCGGGAGGAGTTTATAAGAGAGGTGAGCTACTATATGTGTGCCTATTACTCAGTAGTGTCAGATCTAGCACAATGGGTACCCGCCTATGTTCGAGCAGCACCACATATGCCAACGCCATCCCAGTCAGTGGGAACACATACCTGGGGGTATAGTAGCATGAGAGAGACACCTCCATGCAGAGGGCCAGTGCCAGAGTCACCACAGAGATTGAATGCAGGAAGCTCATGGTTTAGAGGATCAGAGGGATAGGATCTTGGTTATTGACAGGTACAGGATGAGATACAGTACAGAGGAGTAGAGATCAAAGCAGAGCCATAGCTTTGTACTCGTACTTTATTTTTGATGACATACGATGGATATGTATTGTGATGTATATGATAAACATTATCATGGATGATGTGATGGACATTGTATTTCATTATGATTTTTGACATGATATGCGAGAACCCTTGTTGACACTGTATGATGTGCATGTGATGGATGATTTATTTATGCATATGTGTATGTTTATGGTTTTATGATGGATGATTATTACGATGTGATGTATGAATATGCCTATATGGATGTATGATTATGATATGCACAATGCTTAATGTTTATGATGTAGGATGTGATGGATGATTTATGAATATTTCTATGTGGATGATATGATATGATATGCATGATGTTTTAGGATGCTATGGATGTGGAATGAACCTAATAATATGTGATCCAAATTCATAGGAGATGTTAATGTTATGAACTAAAGTGAATATGCTAATGAATTAATTAATAATGAAATGCCTTTTAAGATGTATAAATTAATTAAAATTAACCTACACAACTTAAAATGATAATGCACATGGGATGTAATGCAACTTGGTGAGCCTAAAATACAAAATGAGAATGCAACTAAGTGCTAAAATGTAATGTGTAAATAAGGGCCTACACAAGGGTGGAAGCAAAGGAGGTGATAGGTGTGTAACTACACCTATCAAGAACCATAGGAATCCTGAGGGGAAAGGGGAAGATGGAAGGAATCACTATTTGCACAACCAAAATCCTAAGTCATGGAAAAAGAAATGATGGAGGATATATGAATGCACTGGAGGAGAAAATGAAATGGAATCCTAATGCAATTTTATATCTTTGGAGCATTGATTTTTGATATAGCATAAGACACCAAGTACCATGGTATGCAAACCGAGGCAGATCAATGTCCAGTGCATAAACAAACAAAGAAAACAAGAAGGCTATCCCAACACCCCAAAGTCATGATGACTTTGGTCAGGCCAGGTATTGGGATAACCACAAGCACAGAAGGATGTCTCAGCATAACACAAGACCTTAGGGGTATTGGTGGGTACTACGTGGGAAAACCAAGAAAACAACAAAAGAAAAACCAAGATATGCCCCTATGTAAACCAATGAAAACACACCATAACATGATAGATCATGGCGACCTTGACAAGTGATGATAGGGAGCTCAAATGATAAATAAAAGACTAAATAATCAAAATATTGCAATCAATTTCAAAAAATCCTCTATCATAGGATCAAGATGATGGATGGGGTTGATGTGGTCTCTTAGGAAGGATACATCATGTCAAGACCAAAGATGGATGCTAAACTAAAACATCAATAATGATGCAGGATATTCGAAAACCAATTAAATCTCATGACATGAATGGATTCCATTTGTGAAGAATCAACTAGATAAGGACATATTTGACAACACAAGACAAGACACAAGACTAACACACCCTGAAGACCTAGGGGCTTGGGGGTTGATCAAAGATCAGCCTTGCCTATGTGAAAGTGCAGAGCCCTCATAGTTCAGAAAAAGACCATGGATAAAAGCAGAAAGAGGACAATGAAGACAGATGATGGAGGAAAAAATGCTCCAGGGGTAGATCAAATGATCAACCTTGCCTATGTGCAAGTGTAGGGGCAACGTAGTTCGAAAAAGGATGAAAGACCAATGATGGATAAGAGAAAAAAGAGGACCATGGAGACAAATGATGAAGGACAAAATAGATGGACAAACATGCCCCGGGGGTGGATCAAATGATCAGCCTTGCCTACGTGCAAGCACAAGGGAAATTTAGTTCAACAAATATGGAAGGGAAGGATAGTGGAAGATGATAGGAAACAAAGCCCCAAGGGTGGATCAAATGATCGGCCTTTCCTATGTGAAAGCGTAGGGGCAACGTAGTTCACCAGGAACAAGATGGGATGTAGATGGAGACCGACATGATGAAAGAACCTAGATGGAGACGAACAAAGCGATGAGATGACACAAGATCAGATTAGGATAAAAGCTCAAGATGATAGATAATGGATGAAGTTCATCCAATGCTCAACCAAAATATACCCAGTGACCAAATGATGCAAGTGGATGGAATGATAGGATGATGAGGTATGAGATCTGGATGGATAAATCATAAAGTAACTAGGATGTGAGGTAGATAATGATTAAGCCCTATATGAATGGTTCCTGTTTCCATGTTTTCACCAATTGTACATATCCAAGTCACCACCAAGGGTGGTTTTCACCATAGGATGTTATTTCTCTTGACTATTTTTGGATTTTTCTTATTTTTTTATTTTTTTGTATTTTGTAGATTTTGACAGGAAGGATAGCCCACCTGACCTAAGTATAAAACTTCTTCAGGTGCATGATATTGATGGGTTCTTCCAGGGGCTCTCCTTCAGGTGTAGACAACCTATATGCTCCAGAACCATATTTTGTGGTGATGACATGGGGGCCTAACCAATTTTCTTTGAACTTGCCTTTCTTATCCCGATTTTGCTGATTCTGATGGTTTTCTTTAAGGACTAAGTTGCCAACATTGAACTGGCGAGGGAGGACCTTATTATTGTACCTTCTCTTGAGCTGATGTTGATAGGCTTGTAGATGGTTGTAGGATTTGATCCATTTTTCATCCAGGAGTTCTAAATGAGCAAGTCATGTAACCCAGGTGTCTTCATCATTGATTATATTCTTCAGAGAGATGCGAATTGATGGGATTTCAACTTCAATCAACAAGATAGCTTCAGCACCATAAACAAGTGAGTATGGAGTGGTGTTAGTGGGGGTGTAGATGGAAGTGTGGTAGGCCCAAAGGAAGGATGGAGGTGGAGATACCAATCTTGTCTAGTGCTGTGAACCATATTTTTAATGATTTTAATCAAGGTTTTGTTGGTTGCTTTTGCTTGACCATTACCCTTGGGGTAATATGGGGTAGACCAACGATGTTGGATATGATAATTCTCACAGAGGAATTTCATGCACTTGTTTCTGAATGGCTATCCATTGTCATTAATGATATTGTAGGGGTTTCCATACCTACATAGGATATGGTAAATGATGAATTTGGATATCTAAACACTAGTAATTTGGGTGAGTGGTATGGCTTCCACCCACTTAGTAAAGTATTCAGTTGTTGTGATGATGAAAGTATGACCGTCAGAGGATGGAGGGTAAATCTTGCCAACCAAATCGAAACCCCATTGTGAAAATGGCCATGGTATTGTAATGGGTTGTAACTCTTGTGCAGGAGCATGAATCAGGTCCACATGTTGTTGGCAGGGAAGACACCTCTTTACGAACTTGCAAGAATCATGTTCCATAGTAGGCCAGTAATATCCCGCTCTGAGGATCCTCTTAGCTAGGGCCATGCCATTAGAATGGCCCCCACAAATGCCACTATGTACTTCTACCAATGTGGTGTGGGCTTCGATCTCGTTTAAACACCAGAGGAGGGTTCCATCATACCCACGTCGATAAAGTCTATCACCTATGATGGTGTAATAGTCGATGTATTGGATAAAGGATTTTTGTTGGTTACGTGTGAGGTTAGAGGATAAGGTGTTGTCATGGAGATAAGTGTAGATGTCCTAATACCAGGGGGATGTAGGACCTACAATGTCACATACCATTTCACTGTTAGGGATATCATATGTAGGGATTAACAATTGCTCCATGAGGAACTCACATTCAGTATGATCTCTAGGCATGTCAAGGAGAGAACTAATGGTGGCCATGGTGTCAGCTGCTTTATTCTACACTCTAGGAATTTGATCAAATTGGATGGAGGTGAAGTATTTTTTGAAGTCATCTACCATACGTTTTTATGGTAACAACTTATCATATTTTGTTAGGAACTCATCATTGACCTGCTTGTTAACCAGTTGGGAGTCACCAAAGACATGCAGGTGAGAGATACACCATTGGACTACAATCTTAAGGCCTGGAAGAAGAGCTTCATAATCAAGAATGTTGATGGTACAAGGAAAGGCTAATCTGAATGACTTTGGTATGTAATCACCCTGGGGGGTGATGAGTAAGACTCCTGCTCCTGATCCATTGTTTGTGTGTGATCCATCAAAGTATAGTGTCCATGTGGTGGATTCTCAAATAGTAAAGACCCCTTCATCAAGAAACTCTTTTTCTAAAGGATAAGCATCTACTAGTGGAGCATCTGCTAGTTGATCCGAAATTACTTGTCCTTTGATTTCTTTATGATCCACATACTCTATGCCAAATTAACTTAGCAGCATGACCCATTTAGCCATGCGGCTAGTCAATGTTGTTCTAGATAACAAATATTTTAGTGGATCAACCTTAGAGATCAACTTGACTGGATGGCTAAGCATGTAGTGTCGGAGTTTCTGTGAGCTGAAGATTATGGCTGGGCAAGCCTTCTCCATTGGGGAATAGTTGAGCTCATAACCTACTAAGGTTTGACTGATGTAGTAAATTTCTCTTACTTTGGATGACTAATCGTGTTGTGCTAACAATGCCCCCAGTGCCATGAAAGTAGCTGAAGTATAAAGTAGGAGTGGTTTTTCATGGAATAGGCGACATAAGAATAGGTGGATGAGCCAAATATTCTTTGATTTGATCAAAGCCAAGTTGACATTGTTGGTTCCACTTAAATGTAGTATCTTTCTTTAGGAGATGCATGAACGAATGACACTTGTCGGATAGTTGAGCAATGAACCTTTGGATGGATTGGAGCTTACCTTGTAGAATTCTTAGTTAGTTCAAATTGCAGGGTGGAGGCATTTCCATGATTGCCTTGACCTTAGCAGGATTGACCTCAATTCCTCTGTGGGATATAATGAACCCTAAGAGTTTTCTGTAGCTTGTACTGTTCCATAAATTCAAATATATTTTTGAGGATGGTAGGGTGTTCTTGTCTCATTCTTGATTTTCCTAATAGATCATCAACATAGTCTTCCATTATTATGTGGATGAGGTCATGGAAGATAACTGTCATCGCACTCTAATATGTTGCCCCCACATTCTTGAGGCTGAAAGGCATGACATTATATAAAAGTGTACCACAAGGTGTAGTAAAGGAAGTCTTGTGTTGATCTTCAAGGGAAATCTTAATCTGGTTGTAACCAGAGAAACCATCCATTAGCGACAACATCTCATGTCCTACGGTGAGATCGACTAGCATATCAATATTTGGCAAGGGGAAGTCATCCTTGGGAAATATTCGTTAAGGTCTCAAAAATATGTACAAAGTTTGATACCTCCATTGGGTTTAGTGACTAGGACTATATTGGAGATCCAGTCAGAGTAGTCAATTGGTCGGATGAATCCTGCTTCCAACAAATTTTCCAATTTTTCTTAACCAGTAGAGCCACTTGAGGGTGCATTTTTTGGAGTTTCTACTTGACAGGTTTTGCATTAGGATGGAAATCTAGGTGATGTACCACCAAAGCAAGATCAAGGCTAGGTATGTCAGAATATGTTTAGGCGAAGTTGACGATTCCTTCTTTAAGGAGCTTGGTGATGGTAGAGTTTTCTTCTTCTAACAATGCTTTAGCCACATAGGTGATCTTGGGATTCTCCTCAGTTCCCAAGTTTATTGCTTATGTTTCTTCGATCAAGATGGATGATCGACTGAATAGTTGAGTCCCTAAAAGGGGAAGATGAATGTCCCCATATTCTAGCGCTTCGTCGAGGTTTTCACTAGTACATACACCCTTTTTTTTACCTTTTCAGAGTCATAAAGTGCCTCAGGGAGGTTTTCACTAGGTGACCCGTTTTGATTTTGTTTCATTTTTATTTTTGTGGCTGGGGCATTCATCTTCCCCCAATCCCATAAGATGCAATGAGGGAAAAGTGTTGGGAGGTACAGTACCTTATAGGTCATACTCTATAAGCTCGGGGTGTTTGATGGATAAGGTGATGGTGCAAACAGATAGGAATTCAAACATGGTCGGGAGGTCAACGTGATCTAGGTCACCATATGCGTGAATGATGGATTCCTCCTCCGGTATGTCTTCAAGGGAAATTTTGTCCACACTGACATTGTTGGAGGCACTAAATGATCTCATAGGACCCTTTTGTTTAGTATCATATCCCAAGCCTATTTTCTTCGGACACATGGATGCATCGATGGGCTATCGTCTTCCTTTCTCTTCCACACCTAGGCCTCCCCCTCGATAGTTGTGTTTTTCAACAATATTAGAAGGCCGAGGATATACGTCTTGGAAGTATTCCTTTAAGGGGGGAGATGGTTCAGGTTCCTCATGGTACAACCACTCACTGACATCATCATTAGGTGTATCTTGTCGTAATCCAGGAGAGCGGAAAGTGCTAGATCCCACATTTCGAGCATGGAGGGTGATTGTCTTCTCTTCATCTTTTGGAACAGATTGAGATGGTTGGCCATATGTACATGGTGAAGGTGGTATGGTTGCCACATTCAATGTTGTATGTATTTCGTACTCACCACATCCCTTGTTAATGATCTGGACCTTAGTGATGGTGGAATCAGGTGTGGATGATAGCATGGATGAAGTGGTGGTTAATGTATTGGTGGATGGATGAGATGCTGATGTCTGAGATGCCCCCATTTCTACCTCAGGGTAGTAATAAGAATGGAGAAAGTAAGCCTCTAGCACATGAAAATATTCGAATGGCTATGGGTCAGCTTGTATAGTTACTTACATTCCTTGAAATGGGAATTTCAAACATTGGTGGTAGGTTGATGGGACGACTTGCATAGAGTGAATCCATGGGCGACCAAGAAGGATGTTATATGGAAGTTAAAGGTCTAGAACATGACACATAGTGTACTGCAAAATGGGACCTACCTGAATAGGAAGACAAATAGTGCCTTCAGAATCTCGTTCTGCGTTATCATATGCTTTGATGGTGATAACCTGATTATTTAGGTCAGCCTGGGTGTATCCCAACTGTTGTATAAATTTTAATGTACAAAGATTTAGGGAAAAATTATTATCTACCAGTACCCTTTTTACTTTATGACAATTCACCCCAACCTCAAGGTGAAGGGGATAGTTATGACTGGAGTCAAGGCATGGCATATCTTTTTGGCTAAAAGCTAATCGGTAGGTTGTGGAGAGATTTCCTACCAATGCTTGGAATTATGTGGGATCTATGTCATTGGGGACTTGAGTTCTTTGCAAGCCCTTATTCATGA
Source organism: Sequoiadendron giganteum (assembly GCA_007115665.2). Classification (NCBI taxonomy): domain Eukaryota; kingdom Viridiplantae; phylum Streptophyta; class Pinopsida; order Cupressales; family Cupressaceae; genus Sequoiadendron; species Sequoiadendron giganteum. The sequence continues at coordinate 109,474,144 of CM021107.1, read as the reverse complement.
TATCTTGGTGCATGGGGGAAGAATTAAGCAGATCTAGGATAGAGATCTGAGATGAGGTCTTTCCTAGGTGGTCAAGGATGTTATACTATGAAATGGTAGATGGTAGCTGGGTAGATGTGGAGGCTGTTGGGACTGTGATGTGGGTACAACGTCGGATGGTAACAACACATTGTGGATATTTACCTTTGACACATATCATAGATACACGCGGCTCCACTTATTCTATATATGTGACAAGACCCTGGTAATTGTATGGAAAAATTTTATAATTGATGTTATTAGTGTTGTTATTATGGTTGTTGGTGTTGCTAGGTCCAGGATTGGAGTTGAATGTACTAGGACATTGATTATGCTTGGGAAAAGCATTCTGATATATTTGAAGTTGAGCATTAGAGGAGGTTTTTGTGTTAGCATCCACATGGATTTCACCATGATATATGAGATTTTGGACATATGTTTTCAGATTTTGGCACTTATCCAATGTGTTTCCTTTAATCTTGTGAAATTCACAATACTTGTTTTCTTTGAACCAAGTCATCTTGGGCTTGGACTCGTTAAGGGGCTTAGTTATAGGATAAGTGATGGGGTAGTTAGCTTGGAGGAGCTTGTTAAACATGACACTAAGGGGTTCTCCCAACTGAGTAAACTAACGTTTATTTCCCCCTTGGTTGTTTTTATTTGACTGTTGTGGTGGACGAGGTGCTCCTTGGGTCACAAATATGGTGTTTGGGATTGACTGCTGCTATTGAGGAGGATATTTTTGCAAGGTGGTAGTCACCTGGACATGTTTGGTGTTAGTGACACCATCATTGACAATAATTTTATTCTTATTCCAGTAATGAGGTTTATCTCCAGAGGACCTCTCTTTATCAGAATTGAAAATTTTGACCTGCCCTTTGGCAACAAGAGCTCTTTCCAGGATAAGACCCTTCTCCACTAATGCTGCAAAGGTGGTGATGTAGTGGAGTCAAAAGTTGTGAGCCATGTCTAGATGGGAATTTTTGATAAAAAATGTAACCATGTATTTTTACTGTAGTGGGGATTTCATTCGACTAGCTAAGGCTCACCATATTTGCAAATAGCTTGCAAAGGTATCTCCATCATAGTGTTTTTCTTTCGGGAGATCAAGCGTATCAATATCCTTCTCTAGATTAAAGGAGAAGTGGGAGATGAATTGTTCTAATAGCTACACAAAGGATTTGATGGATCCCTTTTCAAGACCCATGAACCAGTTAAGGCGACCCCTGTAGGCTCTTAAGGAACAATCATATGAGGTAGTTGTCATTGTGCATGACTTCTTGGCAGTGGGAATAAAACTCTTGTAGATGAGCTTTAGGATCTTTGGTTCCCTTGTACTTATCGAATTTTGGTATTTCTAAGTGTTTAGGGAAGGGAACCAAGGAAATGGAGGGATCAAATGGATAGGGACAAATTTCTTCAAATTTGAATGATTGTTTTCCCGTCCCAGCTTGTAAGTCCTTCAACGCAGCCTTGACTTCTTCCAAGTCTTTATCGATAGGTGTTGTGGGAGTTGGAGTAGGTTGATTGTACAAATGGTATTATTAGTATGATGAGGATGGTATAGCAGCTGTTGGATCATAGGCAGGTTGAGGTGTGTAAGGAGATTCTTGTTGGCTTTGATTGGTATAGGCAAATTGGGGATTAATGTATGGCGCATATGAGGATGATGAATTGTGATGATAAGAGGAAAAATTCGCTTGTTGGTAGGGTGGCTACTATTGGTAATAAGAAGTGGACAAAGCACCTTGCTATTGTGTAGGATTTTGATAATACAAAGAGGTAGAACCCCCTTGTTAATATGGAAGTGGTTGTTGGTAGTAAGAGGTGGAACGTGCACCTTGCTGATAAGACTACTGTTGCTAGAGATAGGATGGATAGGATTGGTATTGACGTGCAATGGTGGGCTGCTACATGATGTATGGGGGTATTTTTGGATTTGATGGTTGTTGATAGGGATTGGTATATGACTATGGATGGTTTGTGTAAAGTGGAGGTTGGGTCCATGTTTGATTCTGAGTAACCTGATGAGTATTGAAATTAGGATGGGATGGAGCAATGTATGTGGTGGATGGATGATAAATATATTTCGTAAGAGGATTATATTGTGTTTGTGTAGGAATATGTATATTCTGTGATGGAGGTTGCTACTGTGGCGGTTGTTGGAAAGATGGGGAGATGGAATATGTGTTTGTTATGGGACAACTTTAGAAGCATCGTGTAATGGTTGCAGTGTCTGGGATGTAGTTTGTGTCACCTGATGTGGTGGTTGGGTAGGAATCAAGAATTTTTTTTGTGGGATGGGGATGTTGTGTTGCGGAGGTTGCTGATGTGGTGATAGGGATGAAGCAACAATAGTAACAGTGTGTTGTGGTGGTGTTGGTACTAAAATGGATTGGTGAGGATTAGTAGGAGGCTGTTGGAATGCAAGTGGTGGTAAGTTGTTAGTGGGTGTAGATCCTGGAGGTGGTATTAATGCAAGGATAGGTGTGCCCCCAGTATTGACGAGTGGTTGACTAGGATGTTGAGATGGAAGTGGCGGAGTGGATGAGATGTGTGAAGGCATGTCATAGGCATAGGGGTCATGATGCTCGAGTTGTGTTGCAGAGGTTATGGTTGGGAGGCGAGGATAACTAGAAACTTGGTGTATCATGAAATTTCCAAACTTAGGATGATACCAATTCTCTGTGGGTGCACTTTCAGGGACATATGAATTCCTTGGAACATTTTGTGAAGTCTACGGATCTACAGGTGCGGGAAGAGTGTGGTACTAGCATATTGTGACACATCAAAATTAGATGGTGGTTTGACGCCTCTCATGAGTAGAGTGGAAAAAATATTATCCCCATGTTCATTAAGGAGATGATCCATCATCTGAACATTAACATGATCATTAAGGTATTCATCAATAGTGACTTCGGGTTGGTTAACCATGTTTTTGTCATTGAGTGGTGTGGTGTTCTTGATGTCGGTGTTGGATTGTGATGAGGCACCATTATGGGGATCTTGTGGGATATTTGGGATGTTGTTAGGATCCAATTGGATAGGCTGGGAACCTTGGGCTTTTTGGTCTACCATTTGTTTTTTTTCTTTTGAGTGGGTTTGAAAGGGCATGAACGTGCAACACAACTAGGTGGTCTAAAATGTTACTACACTCCTAGGATGCAATGAAAGGATCATCTAAATGATGATTGGATTGGATGAAAGATTCAATTGATTGGATAGTTGGATAAAGATTTGATTGGATTGGATTGGATTGGGTTGGATTGATCAATAAAATGATTGATAGGATTGGATGGAATGAGATTAAAGATCAATTGATTGGATGATTAGAAGGGTTTCTAAACTAGATTCAGAGATCACCCTAGGTGACTTAAGGTGTTGATTGATCAGATTAAAGGATGAGCTGATGATTATGACACCAAATCTTCCTTGAGATGGAAGGGGATTAATAGGGCCAAGGATGATGATCGACTTAGGATGAATGGCAATCTTAAGCAGATGTTGAAGGATGACGATCAGGTTCAGGCACTTAGGTCAATTCAGATAATAACTTCAAACAAAGTTCAAAGGATTTGGATCGATAGTGGATGTGTATCTTAAGGATGATTAAGGATGCACCTATATGATTTAGATAATGATTTGAATGCAAATGGATCATGATGCAGGTGGAATAATGCAAGGATTATGCACATACAAGATGTGAAAATAGGTGAGAAGATAACAATCTTTTTAGAATCCTGGGAAACTGGCTTTTCGGATTAGACTTGGGAAATAGATTCAGTTTTAAGGCAGGACTACCCAAACTAGGGCAGGGTCACCCAAACAAACCTTAGTTTCGACTTAGTTCAAAAAATGGTCAACTGGTATCAATAAATAGACTTCCAAAATGGGAAAATGGGTTCACAAAATAGGAAAATGATCACTTGAAATGGGTGAACGGATGTATGAGACAGAGGAATGACACTTAGAACAAGAAAATGAGTTCTCGAAACAGGTGAATGGGTTCTCAGAATAGGTGAACAAGTTCTCGACGCAGGAAAATGGATGGTCGGAATGAGGGAATGATGTTTGGAATGGATATCCGGAATGGGTGGATGGATGGTCAGAGTGGTTGAACAATTACTCGGAATGAGGGAAGGAAATTCAGAACCAAAAAATGGGTATTTGAAATGGGGTAACGACTAGCAAAAAAAAGGTTGAAAATGATTGTTCGAAGGGTAGGACCACCCCTTTAGAGGGCAAGGTCACCCAAATAGGGGGCAAGGTCATCCAAACAGGGGGCAGGGTCGCCCAGATAGGGAAAACTGCTAAAATTTTGACTTTGACAAGATAAACAACAATTGAGACAAGGGGGGAGAGTTGTCCCTTTGAGGGAGGGTCACCCCTTTGAGGGAAAGGTCACTTGTTTCAGGAAAATTGGTGAATTTTGACTTGGTCTAGGTGAAAAATGACTGAAACAAGAACAACGGGGTCGCCCCTGTGAGGGCAGGGTCGCCTGTTTAAGGGTGAGGTCACCCCTTTGAGGGTGTGGTCACCCCTTTGAGGGCAGGTTTTCCTCTATGTGTTGGTCTGAACCTAACTTAGGAAAAACCAACTATGACAAAGGATAAAAATGGCAAGCAAAAGGTCAATACTGATTGATAAACACTGGTTTTGCACAAAAAGATAGTTTAAATAACACAAGCCTAAGTTTAGTGTTAAGGGTATGGCCAACACAATCCTCTATCTAAGCTTAACAAGGAAACTAAGGGCATCCTCAATATACGCACGGTACATGGGGCACAATTGTGAACACCAGCCTGTTTATAGGCATGAGTAAGGAGCAACCAACAAGGTATTGGGAGCTCAGACCAACTCTTCACATCTTATCTAGGTATCACCCTAGCTTTGACGATTCGCTAGACACGACATGACTGGATTGAGGTATAGCTTTTTCCTCCCCCCTTTATGCACCCCATCGGTAACACGTGGTTGGGATCGTCCCTTGGGGTGATGAAATCCCCAAGCAGGTCCCACTAAGAAAATAAAAAGGGGTAAAAAAAGGACTCAAGTGGACTATGATTTTTCTTCACCCAGGATCAAAAAATGGAGCAAGGGGATTGGATATGTCAATAGCCCACTTACAAGCACAATGCACAAGTTCTTTGACCTTTTCTTAATTAAGTCTATGTTCCTAGTTTAGAAATAAAAACATGTAACTAACTAGGAGATTTTCTCCACTTGCAACAAATCCGTCAGTAGTTTTGTTTTTTATGTCTTCAACAATCGAGCTGCACAAACATTAGTAAACAACACAGTCACCAAGAAATAAATGTTAGCAGGTCATAAATAATGAAAAACAACCATAAACTAAATTTTGGAATTAAAAATGACTGTTTGTTTACCTATTTTACCTTTTTTCTGGGTGGGGCCGCCTCTATTTTTTGGGCACAACCAACTCTTAGAGCAGGGTCACCCCTTTTTGGGTGGGGTTGCTTGTTCAGTCCAAAATCTACAAAACACAGTCAGAAATTTGAAAAAAAATAAAAAAATAAAATCTGGATTTTGGGCGGGGTCGCCCCTTTGTGGGCGGGGTCGCCTGTTTATGGGCGGGGTTGCCCCTTTGTGGGTGGGGTTTCCCGTTCAGTCCAAAATCTGCAAAACATAATAAAAAATAGAAAAAAAATTAAAAAATAGAAATCTGGATTCTAGGTGGGGTCACCCCTTTGTGGGTGGGGTCGCCTATTCATGGACCTGAACCTGCAAAAAGTTAGGAAACCAAAATACATAAAACAAAGGTTGGGTAGGGTCACCTGTTTGTGGGTGGGGTCGCCCCTTTGTGGGTGGAGTCACCTCTATATTCTTGAACATGCAAAATTTCAAAAAATAGAAAATGTAAAAGTGACAGAACCGTGACATGGGTCCCACTGGGCATGCCAAAAATGTGTGCAGTGAAAATCCCCTAGTCTAAAGTGAAAAACAAAAGAATGCAAGACAAAGGAAACACAACAACACCTCAAAGATTAGGCCTAGTTGAAACTAAACAAACAATAACAAAAACAACAATAATGATTATACCTTTTTGCTTATTTAGCTTGTTGAAGTGGTTGGTCATTGAAGATGTTCTTAATGTATGCTCCTTGATGGTAAGATTGCAATAATGAAGGTGGGTGTAGTAGTTGATGATAGTGAGTGAATGCAAATGGCTTTGAATGCTGCAATAATGAATAGTATGCAATAATGGCTTCAAAATACTTAACAATCTTCAACCTCTAACTTAGGCCAAGACCCTCCATTTAAAGAAAAATGGATGGTTGAGATTGATCTACCATGGAAAAGATGAAGGATTGTGGTGATTTGAGGACTCATAAGCCCTTAGATCTTGCCATGTGGAGGATGAGATGGATAAAAGACAAGGTGACATGGAAAAAACCATGTGGTCCCAAGGTACTTACAAGTACCTTGGGATTGGAGAGGATCTCCTTAAAAAGGAATTCCTTGTCCCCAAGTACCATGAAAGGTTGACTTAAGGACATGTTAGAAAAGGTAAGTGATTAAGATTAAGGTTGTACAAACAGGTGATTAGGCAAATTAATGAAGATTAGAGGCAAGTGGCTAAATATAGAGGATGTGACATTAATCTTGATTAAGGATATGCACATCCTAATGAGGGATTAACTAGATTAATCCAGATTAGTGAAAAAGTTATGGAGGATGGGACAAGGAGAGAGAAAGAATGAATTTAAAATTGAAGAGGATAATTAACTAAATTAACTAAATTGTTTGATTTATTTAATTTAGAGAAGAAATGGTAAAGGATAAAATATTTAATTAAATACTTTTAGGACCTTAGAGAACAAGATAATATTATTTAAATATGTGATTTAATTAATATAGACGAATTAGATGAGTAAATGATTGGATTTTGACCATATGGAAGTGGTCAAATTTGGGTGTCTATAGGAACCTTTACAATAAATGAGGATAAGGATAAGTTCCTTTCACCTGTGACAATATTGTCAAAAGATGATTGGGGATCAGTAGATTTCACACCTAAATTCAATGGAGAATACAAGATTATATAATTGAAGTCAAGAAAAGAGAAAGAAGTGATAATGATATCAACTAAATCATCAAAAACATATGAATACACAAATTTTAGCAAAGAAGAAAACACAAAATACACACCTATGAAAAAGTTGATTGTGACAAACAACCTTCTTCAAAAGAAATGAAAGAACTTTATGGAAGAGGTTATGAACTTTTGAAATAGTTTGGCTATAATGGAAAGGGTGTGGTGTGAGAGAACAAGGTATCTGAGTCCCTATAGAGCCTAACAAACAATAAACAACAAGAGGTATTGGTTATTGTCTTTCAATTAATAAATAATATTAGTTGTTGCTCCTTTCCATAGGGTAGTTGTAGTATCATAACATGTTCACTACCATGCATGGGGGTATAAACTTGGTTTTATGCAATCATATTGTATTTTGCAAGGAATAATATATCATCATCCAGTTGGCTCATCATTGTCCTACACTTGGGGGGCAAGGGGTTAGGTAGCATGGTCCTAGGTGTATTCCTTATTGGGACCCCTTTATTTCTCCTTAAAATGTGAGTGTATTGAGTACACTAACATTTTAAAGGGGGACATATAGTCCCCCAATTATTTTTTACATGTTCCCTTCTTAAGTGATGATGGCATACATCTCTTAGGAAGTGTGACCATATTAATCAAAGTATGGCTTTCTTAATCTATGTGAAGTATCACTTTTATGGTAATGTTAGGCTAAATGCCCCATAAGAGTGTAACCTTTCTTGGCATATGACATTCCTCCTGGTGGTAATGTTATGACTTGCATTCCCTAAGGCATGAATATTTTATTCTTCAACTAGTCCTCTCTTGGTGGTGATGTCAAGTGTGATGTTCCCTAAGGTGTGACCTTCCATGTATTAAGCAAAACCCCTTTGATTATTTTTAATTATTTACCTTGTCATTTTATTTCATAAGTGTCTAGCATAATGCGACTTTCTAGCCTTGTGAAACAATTTTATTCCATAAAGTGTCTAGCATAATACAACTTGCTAGCCTTGTGAAGCAATTTTATTCCAAAAGTGTCTATCATAATGCAACTTGCTAGCCTTGTGAAGCAATTTTATTCCATGAGTGTTTAGCATAATGCATCTTGCTAGCCTTGTGAAGCAATTTTATTTCATAAGTGTCTAGCATAATGTAGCTTGCTAGCCTTGTGAAGCAATTTTATTCCATAAGTATCTAGAATAATGCAACTTGCTAGCTTCATGAAGCAATTTTATTCCATGAGTGTCTAACATAACATAGCTTGCTAGCCTTGCAGAGCAATGGTCATTTTTATGGGTACACACCTAGTGAATATTGGACTTCACTAGACTTTGTGTATTTCTCATTTTACCTTGTCTCAAGGGGAAAACCTAGTGCATATCAAACTACACTAGCCCTTGTGAGTATATTTTATGGACACAGATCCATCCATTTTCATTTTGCATTAACTTTGACATCAAATGTTGGTGTACCTTGTATTGTTGCTATACACATTTATATGCATTCATTTGTGCCTATGTTGGTTTTCCATGGGATCTTAGATCATGGGGGCTTGTGCAACCCCCTTGATCCTTTGTCATCCTATCTCTTCAACATTTGTGCACTTATACCGCTCTTGACATATATTTATCTACTTTAGTGTGAGTATGAACATAAGTTCATACTCTCACTAAAGTGGGGGCTAAATGTAGTGTAGAAAATTGTATACCTTTATAATTTCACACCATGTTTTGCCCCCCTAAATTATTGAGATTAATTGACCCCATAAGTACCTAGAATTATGCATTTTATAGTCCATTGTTTAATTTTTTAATAAATACCAAGCATTGAATAAATGCATACAACTCATTTATTTCCCCCAAAACTGTGTGTCCTAGAAATATTGGCTAGGACCTATTCGCCCAAGGGTGAATGGGCCCCTTTTATGAGCTCCAAGACCCATTTTTGGGTATGTTTTTGGAGGAAATTTAATGTATTCAAAACTCAACTTGCGAAAGTCAGCTATCAGGATCTAATTTTTGGGAAATTAAATAAATGCCTATAAATACCTAGTCATTTCATCATTTGAGATTGTAGTGTAGAAAAAAGTGCACCTTGCTTAATTCAAGATAAATTGGACTTAATGTTGCCTTGATCTAGTGTTGTGAGGTGTTTCACACATCCACATTAGGTCTTGGGCCCATTTTAAGCTAAATTAACTTAACTTTGTCCTAATTTAATGTTGTAAAATGTATTTATTTACATCTTCAAATTAAATTTGGGAGGCTTGTAAATCAAGCGGACCTAATCTAGTGTTATAATGTGTTTTACACATTCACATGGGATTTAGGGCCCTCCTAAGTGTAAACCCATAATAGTGGTGTACAATTTTGATGAAGAAGGAAATTTGTAAAAATGCTCACACATTCAAAATTTCATGTTTTTAAGGGTTCATTTCAACTAGGAGGTTCGCATGAACCCAAAAGAGGGTTCGGTCGAACCCCTAGTTCGAGTGAACCCCCTTTTGCATGGTGGGTTCACTCGAACCCTATGATGTCATGTTTCCTCATAGAAACGAATGGAAAATTAAAAAAAAAAGGGGGGTTCAAGAAAACCCCCTTTCAAATGAACCCCCCTTCACCCTTTCGAGTGAAGGGGGGTTCGCTCGAACCCCCCTTTTTTGCCCTTCTCCCCCTCTTCCACCAAATTTTAGTAGATTTCTGCCCTTCGAAGCTCGGGTTGAGGATGAAAATGGAGGAGAATTCAAAAACCCAACTGGAAGATGGTAGTCCTCAGAACAAGCTATCCAACGAATTAAATTTTAATATGTTTTGGTTTTATTATGTATGTGTTTTTTTAGTTTTATTAAACATAGGTTTTTCACCAAAAATCAAGCTCTCTATTTTGCACATGTGGAAAAATAGCATATCATCAAAATAAATTTTTTAAAAATACGTTGAGGCTAGGTATTGATGTCCTTGATCCATTAAAAAGAATAAAATTGAATTTTGATTTATACAAAAAAAGTTTTGTTGTATACAGTCCGCCTATGTCTGAATTGCAATTGCTTTGACTTTGAAACTTGATTAAGGAAAAATTATTCAACAATGAGACCAAATGAAAGTGCTAGATATCGTAGTTACAAACCTAAATTTGAAAAAATTAGAATTTTATCCTTCGTACAAAAAAATTTATGTTGTATACGGTGAGCATCACTTTTTAAAAATGTTGTTTTTTGAAAAAAACTGGTTTTCATGGGAGATAGAAAAAAAAGTGCAATATGATTCCAAAAAATTTTGAAAAAAATATTTTTAGAATCTACAAACAAAATGTGATGAGACTCTAGTTTGCATCATCTTCAAATTCCTCACGATTTAGCCGCTATAGGTTCCCGAATATGAAGATTTAGTTAAAAATAATAATTGCAGTGCCGAGTTTGGCCAAAAATTATAAAACACTATTGTGGGATCACCCCTAAGCTAAATGGACTCAATTTTGCCTTAATTTTGTGTTGTAAAGTGTATTTATTTACACTTTCACATTGGATTTTGGGCTCTATTGCATTTATGACATTTATATCATCATTAATAGTCCCCTATGACCTCATATTGTGCATCCCAAGGCATATTTTGATAAAAAGACTCGACAAAATCAACATAAAAACCTAAATTCTTCATTCCCCGACATTGTAGCTGGAAAAATAGCCCCTGTAGAACCCATTCACCACTTTGGGTGAATGAGTCTCATCCAGGTGGGACTCATTCACCCAGGATGGCGAATGAGTCCCATTTGAGCTATTTTCGAGGTTTGAGCGAGAAAAAATGGGTTTCAAGTTTAAAGTTCTTCAATGTTGGCCTTTCAGATAAAATTAATGGTCATTGGAGTACATTGCCTATATAAACAAGCTTCCAAATCATTATTTCACCTAATCAACCCAAGCATCATACATTCATGTTCTCAAGTCAAGCAAGCAAGAGTTAGGCATTTCAAGTCTTCACAAGGTCATCAATATAGTTTTCAAGATCAATTCTAAGGCATTCGAGAGCAATATTTTTCATCAATCATTGCAAAAATTCAAGATCCATCATCGTAGAAAGGTTCTAATTGCATTACTTTATATTCATGCTTCATTATCTTATTTCATCATTTGGTTTAATTACCTACAAAGGGTTTGACCAAGGAAAACCCCCATTCCCTAACAATCAACAAGTTTTTCTCTCTTTGTGTGATTGCAGATCTAGGTACTTTGGACACTTAAAGATTATTGAAGATTAGGTTTCAAACTTGTCTCCCCATTTCTAAGGTCATATTCATCACTAAAAAGGTCATCTACAGCCTCAAAAATGGAGTTTCGGATCTAGGCTCTTAGAGGTACAAGAAAAGCAGATTGAGAGGTACAAATCAGAAATTTGAATTCCAGAAAAGCCAAACTGGACTCATTTGCCACAAGTAGCGAATGAGTCCCATTTTTGGTCAATTTTGAGATTTTGGAATTTCCAGATACCCTTGTTTGAGAAACCTGTTCTAGTGCAGAAACCCCAATCTCGAACTAATTCGCCTAGATTGGCAAATGAGTCCTAGTGGGCCAAAATTTCAGAATCAACAGTATTTCCAACCTTCAACACAATTCCAGTGCACACATTCTGTTTTGTGGCTTTTTGTTTTATTCTTCTTTCATTTTCAAGTCATTTAGTTCAATTCTACATATCACAATGTGTTTTCCAACTTATTATCTTTTCCAATTTTACACTTGGTGATGAACCCCTCATTTGACATCATTCAATTCCCTACAAAATTCCCTTTGCCAGATTTCAATCTCCTTTGCATTGAGATCTCAAGGATTTGTTATTGAATGTGGAGTATAGAAAGTCTTGTCGCCCTAGGTTCTATAACCTTTAGTGGAGACAATTTTCTATTCTACAGAGATCTAAGTGAAATAATCTAGCAAGAGGTGAACATTAAGAGCATTAAAGATCAAGTCAAGAGCATAATTACCAGAGTTTCATTGTAGCAATTCAAGATCGAAGCATCATCATCAAAGTGTTTATGAGTTTATGTTATCATATTGTCATTATTTTGTGAAGGCTAACATCTTTTTGTAGGTCTCCAAAGAATTCAAGTATTCAAGCAAGAAAGATCCAAATTATCCTTGAGGAGAGATGTATGACTTCAATCCTTCAAGGAAGCCATTGAAGGGTGGTGAGTTGCAACAAGTGTTCATTCATCATTTCCTTCCCTTTCATTATCTTTTTATCAAAGTTTAATTACCAAACTAGGGTTTGACCAAAGGAAAACCCCATACAAATAAAATAAATATTTTTCCCTCTTTGTGTATGTGTAGATTGTAGGTTGAAGAAAGATTGAAGAGATCTTGAAGAGAAAATTTGCATTGTTTTATTTTTCGTCATCACTTTTGCTAAGGCATGCAAACTAAGTTGCAAAATTCATTTTCGACATTTTGACAGTGGAACCATGGGAAACAAAAGCTCAGATCTGACACTGAAGGACCCAAAAAGTTGATTAGGACCCCTGTATAAAGACCCATTCGACCATGGGCTAATGAGTCCTTATAGGCACATCAAAACCATTTTTTTTGAGTAGGTTTGTTGTCCTCCGCACTTCCCAAATCCACTTGTAAACTACAATTTTCATCTGTTAGTTGTCAGGATCTTGCATTTTTAATATTAGGGCATATAGGATCATTAAGTTAATCATTCTAAAATATTTCCAATCCATTTTAATCCCCCTTTAGATGTAGATCCAAGTTTTATTGGCTCACCATTGAGGTTGATAGCCAATCTTTTCATCTTGTGATCTACATTCTAATGAAATTTGGAAAAAGGCCACCTTTGCATCCTAGGTTCTTTACACTTAGGACCTAGTATACCTTTTCTCTTTATTTCAGCATGATCATGAACCAATTCATCAAATTGGTCAATTTTGTCCTCATAGTATTTAGGACCACCTGTGTCATTTGGAAACTCTTCTATCTCTACTCAAAGAGAACGCTACAACACAATTTAGAGGATCATGTGGAAGCAAACATGAATATTGTTGGTTCCCCCAACTAATTTCCTAGTTTCCTCTAAAGGTCAACATCTTCTTATGCTCAGGGGTACTGGGATGTTAGCTAATGAATAGAGAACTCACTTTAAAGATAAAGTCTCTCTATACTTCAAGCTCTACTAACTTAGATGGGTTCCCCTTTAACAACATCAAACAAAGATATGGAAAAAACAACTAGTTGATGCCTTAGTAGATGAATTATTATATATTATGTCAAATATTTACAAAGTATATCATGCAAGTAGTCATAATATTTGTAAGTTATCAAAACATTGTATGAGAAGCTAAAATGATTAAAAATAAATTTGGATTTGGATTTTGAATTATAAAATTTAAACTATTTTGGAAGAGGGCACTACAAAAGCTTGATCAATGCCTATCATTGGGCTATAAAATCATATCTCGTGCATTTTATATCACATTGTTTAAACATATTCTTGATGATCGACTAAGATATTATCACCTTGCGATAATAAGACCCGCAAAAGCCTACAATGCAACCATTCTTAATAATCCATTTGAAACTATAATACTCCCATTACTCTCAAGAAGACATTTGCACCATCCCTTGAACAAACAAAAAACCATAAGAATAATTCAAAGCAACAAATGTGTTTGAAGAATTTCCATAATCCTTGATTATATCATTTAAAAAGCATTACATTCCAAAGTTGGAAATAGTTATATAGCATAATGTATTCATATATACTACAATTCAAAATAAAGTAATACTGTCAAGTGATGACTTACAAACACATAATTTCACATATACTAGACCTATAATTATCTCCCCTTTATAGATATTTTCCCATTACATTCGGAACTCTTTGCAAATGAGCAAAAGTTACATTTTATGGAGAAGGAAATATTCGGAGTCAAGAAAAATTTGAAAATTGACATAAGATGAACCCTTAGATTTGCAACTGAAAGTGACATCTAGAATATGACTTATTATTTCATTTCCCTCTTATTTGATCTCTTATTTGCTTTTTGTAAGCAAAGTTTATTTTTCCTTCTTTGATTGTTTGCATTCTTGTGCACAAATTTCACCTGTATGTAAAAACTCATTTAGTACCTTTGTTTTCACTTGAAAATGAATTTTTTTAACCTCATTTAGTACCTTTGTTTTCACTTGAAAATGAAATTTTTTAACCCCATGCATTTATCCATCTAATTGACAGTGAAAACATGCTTTTGACATGAAATTTCAACCCTTAGAACACTCATTTTCTCGCATAATCGACAAACAACTTGATATTTTAATACTCAGACCATTTCAAATCACTCTGTAATTAGTTTGACATTTACTCAAACAATTAGCTTGCAACCATTCTCTCTGTGCATTTTTTCTTTTGATAGTTGAACACTTTACACCATTGTCTAAATGTCTCCACTATTTATTCATTATCTTCAACCTTTTTCCTGTCATAACAAATGCATTGCAAACCACTTGAAACATTCACAAAGTGCATTAACAAATTCAACAAGGAATAAGATAAAGATTCAAGTCATGAATATTGCAATTGGATCATTTTTCAGTTTTTTTTATCTCTCAGTTCTTTTCATTCTGATGATGGATCACAGAGTGTGATCCACAACGTTGATGCAAATAAATTGTACACAGTTAAATCCAAAAAATAGCATATTGATTATTATGAACTGTGAAAATCTAATGTCTTCACTCCAAAAATACTGAAAATTATCCAAAGTGTGAAAAATTCTTTGGACAAGTATCTGGACAAAGAAATGGCCATATTCAACTTGCAAATATTCTAAAAACTGCCCCAAGCTTCAAGAACGTGATTGACCTCCATTTTCAATGTTGGAGAGCAGTATTGCAGATTTTAGAAGGTGTAGACAACAACAATCATGGAGATGACAACACTAGTTAACCTTAAGCGCCTCTTTATCATGCATTAAATACCTGCAATAGTGCTGCCATGAAGTTTAGTATTATGTTGAATGCTTTGAAGGGTTCAGAAATGGTGTTGGAGTTTGAACAGGAACGTCAGGTCTAAGACAATCAAAAACCAATATAGGTGCCTACTAACTTCCAAGTTAACAGAAGAGGCAGACCAATCAATGAGCTATCACACGAAAATGGCTTCTCGCAGTTTTGTTCTCACTTCACAATGTAAAACAGTGATCACACACTCCCAAAGTGGATGCATACTCAGAAATATCGCTTACATGCATAATATTGCATGTGAATTAAGCTTTAATTAAAAAAATATCACCCATTTCACATGCTTGGCATAAGAAGAGTTAATTTTAAATGTTTTAAATTAATTATTTCCCCCCTGAAATGTATTTAAAACATTTGAAATGTTTTGAATAACTTCAAAATCAACAAATTTTGAAACAAGTCACTTAATTTCTCCACAAGCTAAACGATGATATTGATACCACGAGTGCAGTCAACCACCAAGGTCCACAAAAAATTGCAAAGGGCCATGATAAATTATGTAGATTCTCATTTTTCCATTTACATGTGTAAAACTAATCAAATTTTGGGACTTCCTTTGCAAACTGGGCCCTTCAGCAAGGCACTTAACAAATTGACCCTGAAACCTCTCCAACAACCATGAGAATTGAGTCATAGGTTAATGATAACCAATAAACATCTAGGTAGTCACCAAAATAAAAAAAATAAAAATATAGGACCTTATGGAGTCACATAAAAACATAGACACATTAAAATTTCTATCAAAAGTCATTAAGGAGTCATAAAAAATGGCATGAATATTCCAAAATAATTAAAAAAAAATTCTACCAACTGAAAATTTGAAGATGAACTCTCGATTTCAAAATTTTAATATTGGACGTTTTAGGCTAACTAGCCACCATAAGGCCTAAAAATGAGTTTTTGTTGCCAACCGAAAGGTCATCATGCACTAGGAATATGGAAAAAACATAGATGCTAATAGTGGCTCATGTTTGGGGATGCATGCTTCAACGAAGCGTAGTGAGATTCTAAATGTCTCATGGGTGTAGACCATGTGCCTAGTCCATTGAAAGCTTTGTAGCTGCTCAATTGTACTACACTAATTTATCCTATTTTAATTTTTTTAGTGGTTCTAATCCCACAAAAATGAAAGACCAAAATTTACCTCTATCAAACACTTCGTTTTTGTTTGTTGACTTAGGTATGTCTAAAAAATAGTCACAATCTGCTTATTAACTGGCACTGCCATTGATATTTTTTACCATATTTTTGTATTTATCACTATTAATGTTATCTTTATCAATTTACACTTTGGAATCAAGAATTAACTAAAATATCTCATCTTGTTGAATACATATAATCCATTTGTCAAATATATCACTCCCTTTTTTCTAATGCTTTATATTAACAAAGTCATCACATACTCATCAAACTGAATTGAGAAACAAAATATTTTATACTCCATTAAACTAATTGTATCAACAACATTAACTTCATTTTCTACTTCAACTGAGTAATCAAATGAAATTTGTTCCATATATGATATGCAATCACTTTGTGTGATTCAAACAAAAAATGTTCATGCACATGCATCATCCCCATCTGATCTATAATATGCTTACACTCAATGCCATCCAAACACTTCAATATAATAGAATTTTTATATTTTCTCGTGGTTTGCAAACAAAACTCATCAACATTAATAATATCTTCAGCTTCACCATCATTCCAAATGTGGAAATATTTATCAAGTTTTGTTTCAACAATGAGATTTGACTTATCCTTTGAATCATTATATTGTTCCATCAAAAACATCTCAAGAAGAGGATTGAATAGGTTAGAATTCAACCTTGCATAAAAATCCTCACAGTGATTTTTCACAACATGCCTATTATTGTAATGGATACCATTGTCAACACTACCTTCAATTGTGTCAATATGGAGACTTGATTCATATTCACTGTCTAATAAGAGCATGTAGTAAGACTTTCAAGTTCACCTACATCAATAGGAAAAAATGTTGACCCACTCCTTGAAGGTTCATCATAGCCTGAAATGTGTTCACTCATAGGTGAACATGTGTCTTATAATTTAATGTTCAAATCAATGCATTCCACAATTAAAATAAATATTTCCATTTATACATTATATGGATAATCAATATCAGTAAAGAAATGAGCATATTCAATATCTTCATAGTCAACAAAAAAAGGAGTTTCACTTTTGACACTATATTCAAGTTCCTCATTCTAAATGCATAAAATTGTCTTGCACAACATCATCACCGAGCTTTATTTGGAATACCTCAAGGGATGGAAATGAAAATTTGAATGCTTCCCACAAAAAATATAACTTGCTCACTTCTAAATGAATATGCTTCTTCAACATAACTTACACCAATACATTCCTCATGTAAATTAAAGATATCCATTTCTACTTCATAATAGTAATTATGAGTAGCAGATAAGTGTTGCAATGGCTTTACCATTGCGCTAAAATATCAACCTATTAACGATTGATACAAATGCCAAATTTATACAAGATCCACGAGAGATGGTTAAGCCATGTCATGAATAAATGTCGGGTTGGACAAGCACCAACCTATCCAAGGGAATTTAGGTACCAACATTTAGAAAGCACCAAATTTCCAACAATCCCCCCCAATGCGATCGTGGGATTCAAACTTGTAACCTCGCTCTAATACCAATTTTTGCAATGGCTTTGTCATTGCACCAAAAGATCAACCTGCTAACGCTCGATACAAATTCCAGATTTATACAAGATCCACGGGAGGTGGTTAAGCCATGTCACGAATCCAGGATGGGATGAATAGGAACCAACCTATCCAAGGGGATGACAACACAAATTTCCAAAAATAAGCAACTAAGTCCATTGTTATCACTGTGAACACTACCATGAATCTTATCATTTCTAATACTGTGCTTAGAAGCCTTATATTGAATGTCAAAACATTCATCTTCACTATCATCATCACTAAGTTACAATGGAATATTTGTAGCATTCTCATTGTCATCATAATCATTAACTTTATAAGTTAATCCATTGAATTGGACATCTAAGCATATTATCATTTCCTTATTAATAGGGCTTCTACAAGGTATAATCTTGTATATTTCCATTTCTTCATACCTTGCACCTTATCCATCATGTGCATAATCTTCATTTGTAGACATTTCATCCATGAGCTAATCAAAAACCTCATCTATATCATTACATGATGTACCTTGAAATTTCTTTATATTCTCTTCATCTATATGTGACATGCCACTAATTTTCTTTAACACAAAACAAATTGACCACTTTCCTCAATGAGTGAGGATATGATAGTATTTTCATAATAAAATTCAAATTTCTCAATAATCTCAATCCACTCATATATCTAATCAATATTATTAGGTTTCAAACTTTCTAACATAATATTCAAACTTGATTCATAAGCTTCAAAAGAAAAATCTACGCACATAGAATCATTAGGTTTCCAACATGAGAATTTCCAATAGGGCATTCAAAAATCTTTCATATAAGTCATATGGTGATTCTTTATTAAATGGTTATTTATGTCAAACAATTCTTGAACAAGCAACAAGATCAACACTACTCACATTCTTCTCACATTTTTATTGAAGTTCACCATGACTAAAATTTGTAATAATGAAACAACTGTAGCAACATAAATATTATTATTTACATTCATTTTTATTTTTTGATTTGTATAACATATTCTAGGATAACCAACACTTGCAAACATACACCCTTTCATCATTGAATATCTTGAATTATTTTCAGTATCCCTAAAAAATTTATATACTTGATGAAGTGTTGCAGGGTCCTTGTCTCTCAATTTGAAGCTTATTTTTTATAAAATGTACTAAGGTATATAATTAGGCACATTGCATCATTTAGTCTCGTATTCTCTAGAATATCTCTTACTGTCTTTGAAAACCTCATGTTGAAATCTAGAACTAGCTCCTCTTCATCCTTTTGAATATCAATGATTCTATTGATCAATGAATTTACATCAATTCTCTCACCAAATTGATCAATAAAATTTGCTTGTATCTCATGCCTTGAAGAAATGGAACACACTATAAAGTCTAAAAACCAATCTTTGGCATCTTCCTTAAAATATTGAATAAATAGTTTCATGACCACACCCTCTATTTCAATCTCATAATCTCCAATCAAATTAATGAATTCTTGTAAATGTTTACTTGCTGATTTGGATTTCTTTCCAGTACACTTTTACAAGTATTTTCTAACTTCATTAAGAACATGATTTGGAAAACCTTGAATACGATGAAAATCAAATGGTTTATATCTTTCAATAGAAATGTAGTGTGGAAAAATGTAACCCTTTACATTTTCTCACTTGTTTGACCCTCCTAGTTAAATTGGACTTTTAATAGTGTCATTAAATGTGCCCCGTTATATTTACACACTTATTTGGGCCCTTTTAATTAAATTGAGCTTAATTATGCCTTAATTATCCCTTTAATTCATTTACAAGCCTAATTAATTACACTTTTTGAAGGGGAAACCCAACAATAATCAATGCCTAAACATAACACTTTACATTGAGCAATGTGTATTCCAGGTATAGGGACCTAGGACCCATTCGCCAATGGGTGAATGGGTCCTCCCTAGACCTTTGGACCTAAATGTAAATTATATTTTTGGCAGTATTTTAACATTTCTAAATCCATAATTCAATGTCATCTTGTGATATTTGAATTTCAAGAAATTGAGGACACATACCTATAAATAAAAGGTCATTTCACTAAGTTTCATCTAAAAGTATTATGTGGCTTCACAAGAGCTAAAGTTTATGATCAATGAATTCAAGAGAAATTATATCAGAGATTTATTGCAGCATTCAACATCTATCCATAATGTCAAACTCTTCTTGCATCATGCATGCTTTTGCAACTAACATTGTGATGTAGGTTTCAGGATCTATTCAAGCATTCAAAGCATCAATTTCAAGTGTCAAGATCCACATCCAATTTAGCCATTCCATGCAAGTTGCAAACCTCCTAATATCTCTATTATCAAGGTTTCATACAAGGGTTTGTTGAGTGGTAAAATATCTTTGTTGATTCTTCATTCCCTCTTTCATTTCATTATTTCAATTCAAGGTTTGATTACCAAAATGGGGTTTGACCAAGTCAAAATCCCATTCACCCAAAATAAAAGATTTTTATCTCTTGTGTGTGTGATTGTGGATTTAGGTTGAAGAATAATCGACCTTTTGAAGATAAATATTTACAAAGTTGCCAAAATTACAAAAATTGTCAAAGTTGTTGTCAAATCATGGAATCTAACCTACAGATCTAATTTCCAACTTTTTGACACTAAAACTTGGAAAAATTAAAAGCTACAAATCTACACCAGAGGCTCTCGAAATATTGTTAAGACCCCTGTAGTTAGACCCATTCACCCATGGGAAAATGAGTCTCAGATTAGCTTCCAAAAAGAACTTTTGGTGATTGGTACACATGTTTCTGCCCTTCTTAGATTTGCATTCAATTTTTTGGTTCTGCAAATATTGAGTTTAATCTTCAAGTTTCAAGTGTTAGATTGAATTTTGGAGTTGATTTGCTACTTTTAGTTTTTCTCCCCAAAGTGTTGTTTGACCTTGACCCCCATCCTTCAATCATAAGGAAATTTGAAGATTCTCACTTTTTGTTGATTCACCTAAGGGTTGATAATCAACTCATAGTGTGGATCTCATTTCCTAATGAAATAAAGGAAAATAGGTCCCTCACCCTCACACATTTTAAATCAAAAACACCTATTTTTCTATGTTTCATTTTCGTGAACCTAACATTTGAGCATAATATCTTGCTGATTTGGAGTCCATTTTCAACCTTAGATTTATGTTTTGCATTCATTTGCATTGTATTGCATTGATTTACATCTCATTTAGGGTTTTAGGTTTGCATTTTTGTATTCTTTAAAATATGGAAAATTCAAAAATATTAGTCATTTTACATAATGTTTACATAACATTACATGATCAACCATTTACATCAGAAAATTGAATCAAAATTGAATCTCAAATTAGGTCTTTTTTCTTGCCATTTTGCACTTGCATTTAGACCTCATTTTACAAAAAATTGAAATTGTAACTTACTATCTGAAACAAAAACTTGAAAACTATAGAAATCATCTCAAAAAATTATAAATTAATTTAAAAACCCTAAAGTGAGACCCATTTTCCCATGGGCGAATGAATCCTTGATTAAGGGTTTTCCTGAATCTTTGAGTAGTAAAATAATTGATTCTACCTTCTTTGTTTTTGTATTTAGTCTACTGTTTCAGTTTCCAAATTTTTTGTTATTTGAAATTGTTCATATTAAGATTAATTTTTCAAATTCAGTGCATTGTTTGAATTCCAGTTTGCATCTAAAAGAAATCATTTTCAGGTTCTTGCACAACATAATAAAAAATTATCTTTTTTTTTAATCTGAAAATTTATTTTACATGCATTGCAGTTTATATTCTAGGATATTTCATTGCATTTTACCTTTTATCCATTTTTGGTGTACCTTGGGTTTGTGAAACTTGTATGAGCTTCACAACTTGGTGTCCTATTGCCAATACTATTGTGATATGTAGTTTGAGGCTCATGTCATCCCACGATACATCATTCCTCATGGATCTTGGGTTCTCTAACTCTTTCACTCATAGAGTTGACACTATTCAACCCACTATGGATCATACCCTTAACACTTCATTCCCCATGACTTCCCTACCCACAACCAATGTGACTGATGTTAATGCAATAATTGCTAATGTCCCTCACAAGAACCTTAGGAGAATGGATAAAGAACTTGATAAATTGCAAGATTTTGTGAGTTCTAAATGCAACACTACTAATTTGGTTCTTATGATAGATAACATGAGGAGAATAATTGAAAGTGAACAAGGAATATAGATTGTTCAAGTAGCTTAGCTAATGTCAATAATAAACATGTCCCTACCATAACTATTTGTGCTCAAGCTTTGGGGTATATTCAAAGCCAAGGTGGAATTCCAATTCCTCCTTCCACAACCATAACCTCTATTTTGACATACACTAATACAATTATTACAACAACCATACAACCTACTAGCAATGTCAACACTTCCTTAGGTATTTCCATTGGGATTCCCTTTAGCTTTGTGCATTAAAATATCATATATCCTAATCCATCTTCCCTCACAAACTTACAAGTTACTTTCCCTTTGCATACATAGACACCTCCACCTTATTCACCTCCATCCCATAACATTAACAATGATCCTGTGCTTAACACACTCTTGCAAAAAATTTCATCCCTCCAACAACAAATTGCTACATTAAGTCAAAATCAAAATGGCCAACCTTCACAATATGTCAAAAGAAATCCCTTTGTCCTTGGAGATATTAAGAACACAAATTCCACAAGGTATAGAGATTCCTAGATTTGAAAAATATGTTGGAAAAGGAGATCTTGTTAGCCATGTTTCCGTATATACAACCCTGTGTAGTGACTTCATTTTCGAGGATAAACTCTTGGCTAAACTTTTCCCTATATCCTTGAAGGATACTACTTTGGAATGGTTTTTCTCCTTATCAAATAATTCAATATGTTCATTCAATGAACTTATTGATGCCTTCTACAATCACTTACAAATACATATGGGTCCTAAGATGACCTTGGCTGATGTAATGACATGCAAACAAAAGGATGATGAAAAGGTCACTGATTTGATAGCGTGATACCATATCCTTTACTCATAAATAAACATTAAGATTCCCATTGATGACCTTAAAAGAATGTTTATTACCAATTTGCAAAAAAAAATCCAAACTAAACTTGAGATGTTGAAATTTGCCCTCCTTCACACAGTTGTGTACTACTCTTTGTGATTACAAAAAATTGATTAGTAGTCGTGAAGTGAAAAGTCCCTCTAGTTGTCCTGAAAAATATGAATCCACGTCTCATAAAAAATATCAACCAATCAAGAAACAAAATAAGGGATTTTTACAACTTAATCCTCCTCAACCAACTCAACATGTTGATAACCAAGTGGATGCTATAAAGATGACAAATCCATACACATTTTTTGATAGAAATAGACAATTCACCCCTCTACCTAATACCCTTCATAATATCATGTTGTAGCTCTTAAACCGTAAACTAATTTCCTTACTTCCTATTAGAACTCCTAATCCTACTAAGCCTTTACCTTCAAACTATAGAAAAAATGCCTATTTCCATTTTCATCAACAAAATAGACATGATACAAAATATTGCAAGTGTCTTAAAAATCTTGTGCAAGACCTCATTAATTATAATCATATTCAAATTGGTGGTGTTAATGATCAAGGTAATAAGTCTGTAGCCCCTCCTAATAATTTTTTTCAAATCTTTACTAATCATATGCCAAATCATAACATTTCCTTTGTCAAAGCTAGTGAAACAAAGAATGATGTGATGAATGTTGACATGAATGATGAAATCATGAAGAACTTAGACAATCTGATTGGACTCATTGAAGTTAAACCTCATAAGGGCCTAACTAAGATGTCACTTGGCATTGCTTTCTCACAACATGACATAACTAAACATGCACTCGATGGTCCTCTTTACATAGTTGAAATAATTAATCACAAGCCTACTAATGGGATATTAATTGATCTCACTTATGTAGAGAATGTGATCACTAAAGAATTATTATTTGTGCATGAGCTTTATTAAGATGCTTATGAAAAATAAAAATCATGGATCAAAATGCATAATGGTTTTTCTTTCCCTATGATAGGTGTGATAACTCTTCCTTTAAAGTTGGATCGAAAATATTAAGTGTCTCATTTTCCATCATCCCATCGTCAAACCAATTTTGTGTGTAGTTAGGCTATCCATAGCTTTGCTTGATGAATGTTGTCCCGTTGACTATGCATAAATGCTTAAAAATTCCATTTACTAAATGAGATCTTTACTGTGCATCATAGTGGCTTTAATCCAGTGTCTTCCTATGGGAATTTGTCATTAAATTTATTTTGGCAAAAACCTATGGAACCTATTAGGCCTAACGAGGGATTGTTTTTCAAATCCTATCAAAATTTTGATGAGGGTGCAACCCGAGACACAAAAAATAACACACACAACCAAAGATTATTATTAATATTCTGAGTGTGAAAACCTTACATGCAGAGGATCTCAAATCCTCAAGTTTTGCAATACATGCAAAATTACAAAGACTACCAAAATCCCCCCTTCTCTCACTGTGCACCCTTTCCCCAAAAAGCTACCCAAAACAAATTAGAAACCCCCCCCAAAATAAAACCCCCACTCATTGGAGCCAAAAAACCACCTTTGAATAATGAGTTTTGGCGGTTTGGCGCACAAAGTTACAATTTGAAATTCAAAAATTGAGTCATAATTCGAAAATTGGCAATTTTCCAAAAATTGACCAACTTCCGGAAGCCATAACTTTTGATCCGTGACTCTATTTTTCGAACTGTTTTAACCGTTGGAAAGGTCTCGAGGTGAAGAATGCGTTAAAAACCAACTTTGTTGGTTGCAATGATTTCTGGGCCCGTACGGGACCATTTAGTGCCTCAAATAGGGCTTAGAAGAGTTTTTAGGGCAAAAAGTAGAAACTAGAACGCAAATAACTTTCAAACCAGGAATCATCTTGACCCGATTCTTTCACCAAAGCACTTATTTTTCTGTCCTGAAGCTTCCCTAAAATTTATACCTTTGCATGCCTTCAAATTCACACCTACTAAAAATAGCAGTTGAGTAGAAAAAGCAAAAAAGCGGTTTTGAAAGTTGGGAATTCAACTTCGACGAAAAGGGTATCCATAAATCTAAAAACATCTACAAAAATCTAAATGAAAGTAAAGATATTTTTGGGTGATGTAGGATTGCCCTTGCACCACTGGATGCTCCTGCATCAAATTTTAAGGCAAAGCACATAGTAGATTTATCCCTTACCAATATGCCTCAAACCACGATTGAGCCTCATATCCTTGACGAAACCATGATTGAACCAAAATCCCTTCCAAGTAACCAAAACCAAAACATAGAAAATACTCCACCCATTTCTTACAAGAAACCACAAGATAACCAAATAAGTCCCCATGTTCCTCATAAAATCAAACAAGTTTATAAAGCTAAAGAGAAAGTGGTTGAACAAGCTCCCATGGTTCCTTTCGTTCCTCCCTTAAGGGACAAAAATAAACCTATGGTTGATAAACCCGCTCCTACAAAATCATAACTTGAAAATTGAATGAAAATGAACTAAAATTGATGTTATGCTAGGGTTTCAAACTCAACTTAATGGAGGCATATTTCACAACAATAGGTTTCACTCATCTCACTTTACAAGGCAATCATCTTACAAGGTATCCCTCCATCACAAGGCCAATTTTGATTCATGAACTAACAAACCCAAAAAAGGTTGTTCATCACCTTCAAAATTCTTAGGAACTCTATCTTATTCAAAGCAATCTAGTAACAAGGCCTTCATGCATCAATAAATGACTTTTTCACCCCAAGCTGCCAACAATGCCTGATAATAGTAAATTTAATAGAAACATGCAAGAAATAGTGGTTTTCCTTATTCAAATTCAGAATCTCAATCACCCACACCTTTACAAACGTTCACCAAGCCTTTTAAAGGCATTAAAAACATTTCTAAACAAATTCCAACTGATTTCCAATGAATTGGATCAAGATGACTCTTCACCTTCCCAATTTTGCACCTTTTTTCCATTTTACAAATTTCGCATTGTGACAACTTTTGACATCTTTTCAAAATAGACACAAAACTTGACCATTGACTCCCTAGTGACCTCAAAATACGAAAAATGATTTAAATGACCTTATAAATATTTAGAAGCAACAAAGTTGAATCAAAATCCAAGAGTTTCCTCATGGAGGCATGATATGGTCATGGTGCTCCTGCACCAAACTCCCAGCCAAAAGAAATTCCAAGCCCTCTTGGATTGAGAGTACCAACAAGTCTTCATCCATTGTATGTTTTGTTAGTGTAATTAATATTTAATTACACTTGCATAACTTTACTTAGGTTTTCCTTAGGTAATAATTAGTTTACTTAATTGATAAGTAAGCTTTATTTAGTTGAGTTGTTTTTAGGTCAACATTAGGGTTGCATACTTTGCTTTTATAAAGAAAATCATCTCATTGTAATCATTGATTTCCTGAATATATCAATTTGCACATCTTCATGCAAAGCTCTTCTTTTTCATTTTTTTTCTCTTATGTGGAAGGTGTTTAGGTTTGCATGTCTGATCTTGGTTTCTAACATGGTATCAGAGCCTTGACATGTAGCCCCTTCTCAAATTCCGAAGAAAATCATTGCAGAGTTCATTCAGGGTTCCTCGAGGGTATCATGCCTTGAGTTCATTTATGCAGCATCTTGGATCAGATTAGGCTTCACCATTGGATTCAGAGCGCTGGAAAAGTCCAGGATTGGCTTTTATTTTGTAGATTTTGGTCATCATTTGCCAGATCTGTGAGGGTTGTAAGTTCAGTGTTTTCTTGGAAGCTTTGGAGGTAGCCTATTTCTCGAAGCATTTTTGGCACAAACGGAGGTCACCATCGTGTTTATAGTAGCCAAAAACCCTAAGAACACCCTTTGTTTCGTCGATTTCTGAGGCAAAACATTTTTGCCAGGGAGGTCGTATGGCCTCCCCGACACGCATTTTGAAGCGTTTTTTTTAAAATAAAATAAAATAAAATCATTGAAACCTGCACCACCCGCCAGCTCCACCACTGGGTGGTCACCGGTCCATTGTCGCTGTCGGTGGCTCTGCTTACCAGCCGCCGGCCCGGGCTCAGCCCCCGCAAACTCCAACTCAATTGGCCACGGTCACATGGGGGACCAGGTGCTATGCGCCCAGCCCTCGACTGGCCCTCTAGCACCTGCAGTGGTCATATGCATGACCAGGGGCTCTGCCCCAGCTCCCTATCCACCAGCCCCTAGTCGCACATAGGACCAGATGCCGATTTTTGTTTAACCCCTTGGGCTGCTTGTAGGCCAAATTGGCCATTCTGGAGCACTTTCACCAAATCGGGCATAACTTTTGCATACAAAGTCAGTTTTTCACAAACAAGATATCATTGGAAAGATGGTTCCAAGACCATTCTGTTGGTATAGATTATTTTTCCTGATTATGTTCCAATTTTATGTTTCAGGTCCTTGAACTCAGATGTTGTTATTTTCACTTTGGAGGGCATATCTTTTGCCTTGGTGATCCTTTTTTTGCCATTCTTGCGACATTGGAAAACTAGTTCAGTCCTCTACACAGATCTGAGGTCTATTTTTATTTTCTATTTATGCATGTTTAGGAATTCTCTCCTTTTTCAATCATTGGGTATTGTAATAAATGAATTGATATAAAGTTCCATTAGGGGGGGTTTCTTGCATAATAATCTGATTAGAGTGTGCATGCACTTTGATATTCATCTTTATTTGATGACAACTCACATGGGTTGTAATCTAGTTTCTTATTTTCTTTTGGCCACTTTTTTGTCTTAGCTTGACACATATTAGATTCATTTCGGATCCATCTCAGTTTGAGGGCCACTAAATTTGTGGTTAATGTTCCTCATTCTTTATGGTACTTGTTCCCATGGAAAAAATTTAGTCTCAGTTTGGCATCGGCATCAAGATTCATGGCTTCCAGATTCTGTCATCATCATATCATCTACTGTTGCTTTATGGATTCCAGGGTTGTTCCAATTTGGTGTTTTCAAGTGTTCAATGGCATCGGGTTTGTTGTTGCATTATTATGATTCCGATATGGTTTCTTGTAGACAGAAGTATCTTTCCTTGCTTTCTAGATTGTGGTTCCAGTGCTTCTTTGGAGCAGTCATCTCATTGTAGGGGGGGTTTGTCCCACTGGGTTTTCCTTCTCTACCTCATTATTGCATTCGTACATGGGTACCTGATCAGGCCTTGTTGTCGGGACCCATTCATCCTTTCTTGCATTCATCTTAGTTTTAGGTGCATGCTTATTTAGTCTCCCTAAGTTGCACTTATGGGGGGTGTTAGTGTAATTAATATTTAATTACACTTGCATAACTTTACTTAGGTTTTTCCTAGGTAATAATTAGTTTACTTAATTAATAAGTAAGCTTTATTTAGTTGAGCTTTTTTTAGGTCAACATTAGGGTTGCATACTTCACTTTTATAATGCAAATCATCTCATTGTAATCATTGATTTCCTGAATATATCAATTTTCACATCTTCATGCAAAGCTCTGCTTTTTCATTGTTTTTCTCTTTTTTGGAAGGTGTTTAGGTTTGCATGTCTGATCTTGGTTTCTAACATGTTCCTCTTTGATTCCTTCTAAGTTTTGCCTCTTGTATACCTTGAAACTGCTCCTATTGTTCTTCATTTTAACCTTTGTTTAATCTTGTCAAAGAATACTAATCTCCTACCTTTCTTGCCACCTAAAATCAGATCCTTGATACCTTGATGTATTCTAATTTCCACCTCAGCTTCTTGTCCTTCTCCATTTATTTTGAGCTTTGGTTTAAATCCCATTAATATTCTATCATAATAAGGGAGTGATAGATGATCTCTTTAAATTTTTTCTTTGCCATGTAACAATGGTTTCTTTATCCTTAATCTCCATGTCCTTTATGAGATTCTCTGCTTCCTCAAGGAGTTCATCATTTATTCTCTTTGTCTGATCAGTCAACACTATGATCTTAGACCTCAATGTCAGCATATCCTCTTCTTCTTTCAACTCTAAATCATTCTTTTATTTATGCCCCTCTTCTTCTTTCCTTCTATTTTCCATCCTTGCTTGTCTTTTCCTTCTTTGATCAATCTTCCTAATGGGCCACACAAATTTTCTCTTCACTGTCAAATACGAACCGAGTGCATTTTTGAGCAACTGCTCCATCTCATCTTCCATCCTTCTTTTCATCTCTTCTATAGCTAACCTTATTTATCTTATCTCTTTCTCAAACTCTTCTTGTCTCAAGAGCTCTATCTTATTCAAATAAACCTAGTAATAGGACGTTCATGCATTAATAAATCACTATTTCACCCCAAGCTACCAACAATATTAGTAGGTTTCCAATTAGGACTGTTAGAGATTTATTTTCAAAATCTACACTAAAATTCAAAACTAATCATACTTTTGAATACTCTTTTTACTTGCCTAAAACATATTTAAAAATGGGTAGTAGGTATTTTTTAACATAAGGCTCAAATCATGTTGTGTTAGTATAGAACTAGGCCCAATTAAGCATGGCTACATTAGGGGTTTATTGGTTCTACTATTTCCAGACTCAATCTACTTCCCCAACTCTTGGAACACATTTATTTTGGTCTACACATTCTCTACAAAGAATAACAATACCATTCACATGACTCCTTCACCAAACCCTAGCTTGGAGGCTTATTCTTTGCTTACAAAACTCTGTGTTTCAAACTAGGGCATCATTGTAATTTCTCAAAACCTCATCCTCTAACCCTATATCATGGAAGGTCCTTTAGTATACTAAAATATCCTTCTTTTCAACAATTACTGGGAGTTAACAATGGCTAGAAATGAAGAAATACATTTTAGAAAGTTGTCTGCTACCCTAGAATAGGGTTATAACCGTTTTTAGAAAAATCACAATATCTTTCTCTAAATCTCATCAAATTGCATGAAAAAAATTCCCTTAGGAAGGTTATTGAAAAAACTATCACTTGCAACCACATCAAAATTAACTCCTTCCCGTATAGGGCCGTACAGTGCCTGATAATAGTAAATTTCTATAGAAACATGCCAGAAATAGTGGTTTTCCTTATTCAAATTTAGAATCTCAAGCACCCACACCTTTAAAAAAATTCACCATGCCTTTTAAAGGCATTACCAACATTTCTAAACAAATTTCAACTGATTTTCGATGAATTGGATCAAGATGACTCTTCACCTTCCCAATTTTGCACTTTTTTGCCATTTTACAAATTTTGCATTGTGACAACTTTTGACATCTTTTCAAAATAGACACAAAACTTGACCATTGACTCCCTAGTGACCTCAACATATGAAAAATTATTTAAATGACCTTATTACAATGTAGAAGCAACAAAATTTAGTGAAAGTCCAAGATTTGCATCATGGAGGCATGAAATGTTCATGGTGCTCCTGCACCAAATTCTCGGCCAAAAGAAATTCCAAGCCCTCTTGGATTGAGGGTATCAACAAGTCTTCCTCCATTGTATATTCCTCTTTGATTCCTTCTAAGCTTTGCCTCTTTTCTACCTTGAAACTACTCCTATTGTTCTTCATTTTCACCTTTGGTTTCATCTTGTGAAATAAAACTAATCTCCTACCTTTCTTGCCACCTGAAATCAGATCCTCCATACCTTGATGTATTCCAATTTCCACCTTAGCTTCTTTTCCTTCTCCATTCATTTTGAACTTTGGTTTATATCCCATCAAGATTTATGTCATAACAAGGGAGTGATAGATGATATCTTTAAATTTTTTCCTTTTCCATGTAACAATGGTTTCTTTATCCTTAATCTCCATGTCCTTCATCAGGTTCTTTGCTCCCTCAAGGAGTTCATTATTCTCTCTATCTGATCAGTCAACACTATGATCTTAGACATCAATGTCAACATATTCTCTTATTCTTTCAACTCTAAATCATTCTTTACTATTTTCCCCTCTTATTCTTTCCTTCTAGCTGCCATCCTTGCTTGTCTTTTCCTTCTTTGAACAATCTTCCTAATGGGCCATACAACTTTTCTCTTCACTGTCAAATGCCAACTGAGTGCCTTTTTGAGCAACTGCTCCATCTCATCTTCCATCCTTCTTTTCATCTCTTCTAGAACTTTTCTTATTTCTCTTCCCTCTTTCTCAAACTCTTCTTGCCTGATCATTTTTCTTGCCTCTTCTTTTATTTTCTTCTTTCCTCTACCTGCAAATGCCTTCTCAGCAAATCCATCTTATTTTTAAGCAATTCCCTTTAACCTTGCTTCTCAACTTCTCTTTGCCTTACCTAGGTCTCTCTTCTCTTCTTCACCTAGTCTTTTGGCAATCAAGTTCTCTTCTCAACCTACACAAACATAAACACACAACCAAAAAAATCTCTTTCCCAGACCTTCTGAGCTCTGATACAAATTGATGTAGTGCTAGGGTTTCAAACTCAGCATAATGGAGGCATATTTCACAACAATGGGTTTCACTCATCTCACTTTACAAGGAAACCGTCTTACCAAGTATCCCTCCTTCATAAGGCCAGTTTTGATTCATGAACTTAGATACCCAAACAAGGATGTTCATCACCTTAAAACCTCTCAGGAACTCTATCTTATTCAAAGAAAACTAGTAATAGGACCATGTATCAATAAATGACTATTTCACCCCAAGTTGCCAAAAATGCTAGTAGGTTTCCAATTAGGACTGTCAGAGATTTATTTTCAGAATCTACATTGAAACTCAAAACCAATCATACTTTTGAATACCCTTTTTACTTTCCTAAAACATATTCAAAAATGGGTAATAGGTCTTTTAGAACATAAGGTTCAAATCATGTTGTCTCAGTACCGAACTAGGCCTAATTAAGCATGGCTAGAATAGGGGTTTATTGATTCTACTATTTAAAAACTCAATCTACTTGCCCAAAAATTTGAACAAATTTAGTTGGGTCTACACATGCTCTAAAAAGTATCAAAAAACCATTCCCATGACTCCTTCACCAAACGCTAGCTTTGAGGCTCATTCTTTGCTTACAAAACTCTATGTTTTAGACTAGGACATCATTGTAATTGCTCAAAACCTCATCCTCTATCCATGTAGCATGGAAGGTCCTTTAGTATACTCAAATATCCTTCTTTGAACCAATTCTTGGGAGTTAAAAAATGGCTATAAACAAAGTAATGCATTTTAGAAAGCTGACTGCTACCCTAGAACAAGTTTATAACCATTTTAAGAAAAATCATAATATCTTTCTCTAAAACTCATCAAATTGCGTGAAACCAATTTAATTAGGAAGGTAATTGAAAAAAATACTACTCAAAACCATATATAAATGAATTCCTTCCTGTACAGGGCCGTAGAGTGCCTAATAATAGTAAATTTCTATAGAAACATGCAAGAAATAGTGGGTTTCCTTATTCAAATTCAGAATATCAATCACACACACGTTTACAAATGTTCACCAGGCCTTTTAAAGGAATTACCAACATGTCCAAACAACTTCCAACTAATTTCCAATGAATTGGATTAAGATGACTCTTCAACTTCCCAAATTTGTATTTTTTTTCCATTTTACAAATTTTGCATTGTGACAACTTTTGACATCTTTTCAAAATAGACACAGAACTTGACCATTGACTCCCTAGTGACCTCATAATATGAAAATTTATTTAAATGACCTTATTACAATGTAGAAGCAACAAAATTTGAATCAAAATCCAATACTTTCCTCATAGAGGCATGAAATGGTCAGTGTGCTATTGCACCAAACTCCCAACTAACATAAATTCCAATCCCTCTTGGATTGAGGGTATCAACAAGTCTTCCCTCATTGTATGTTCCTCTTTGCATTCTAAGTTTTTCCTCTTGTCTACCTTGAAATTTCTCCTATTGTTCTTCATTTTCACCTTTGGTTTCATCTTGCCAAAGAAAACTAATCTCCTACCTTTCTTGCCACTTGAAATCAGATCTTCCATAACTTGATGTATTCCAATTTCCACCTCATATTCTTGTCCTTCTCCATTCATTTTTAACTTTGGTTTATATCCCATCAATATTTCTATCATAACAAGGGAGTGATAGATGATCTCTTTAACTTTTTTCCTTTGCCATGTAACAATGGTTTTTTTATCCTTAATCTCCATTTCCTTCATCAGATTCTCTACTCCCTTAAAGATTTCACCCTTTATTCTCTTTGTTTGATTATTCAAAATATGATCTTAGACCTCAATGTCAGCATATCCTCTTCTTTCAACTCTAAATCATTTTTTACTATCTTCCCCTCTTCTTCTTGCCTTCTACCTACCATCCTTGCTTGTCTTTTTCTTCTTTGAAAAATATTCCTAATGGGCCAAATAAATATTCTCTTCACTATCAAATTCCAACCGAGTGCCCTTTTTAGCAACATCTCCATATCATCTTCCATCATTCTTTTTATCTCTTGTATAGCTTACACTATTTCTCTTATCTCTTTCTCAAACTCTTCTTGCCTCATCTTTTTCTCATGCCTCTTCTTTTCTTTTCTTCTTTCCTCTACCTACAAATTCCTTCTTATCAAATCCATCTTCTTTTAAAGCAAGCCCCTTTAACCTTGCTTCTCAACTTCTCTTTGGCTCACCTAGGTCTCTCTTCTCTTCTTCATCTAGTCTTTTGGTAATTAGGTTCTCTTCTCAACCTACGCAAACACAAACAAAAAACTAAAAAAATCTCTTGACAAGACCTTTTGAGCTCTAATACCAATTTATGAAGTGTTGGGGTTTCAAACTCAATTGAATGAAGGCATGTTTCACAACAATGGGTTTCACTCATCTCAATTTACAAGACAATCATCTTACAAGGTATCCGTCCTTCACAAGGCCAATTTTGATTCATGAACTCATAGACCCAAACAAGGTTTTTCATCACCTTCAAACTTCTCAAGAACTCTATCTTATTCAAAGAAACCTAGTAACATGACCTTCATGCATCAATAAATGACTATTTAACCGCAAGCTACCAACAATGCTAGTAGGTTTCTAATTAGGACTGTCAGAGATTTATTTTCAGAATCTACATTGAAACTCAAAACTAATCATACTTTTGAATACCCTTTTTACTTGCCTAAAACATATTAAAAAATGGGTAATAGGTATTTTAGAACACAAGGCTCAAATCATGTTGTCTCAATATAGAACTAGGGGTAATTAGGCATGGCTACAACAAGGGTTTATTAGTTCTACTATTTCCAAAATCAATCTACTTTCCCAATTCTTGGAACACATTTAATTGGGTCTACACATGCTCTACAAATTATCACAAAACCATTCCCATGAATCCTTCACCAAACCCTAGCTTGGAGGCTCATTCTTTGCTCACAAAACTTTGTCCTTCAGACTAGGGCATCATTGTAATTGCTCAAAACCTCATCCTCTAACCCTATAGCATAAAATGTCCTTCACTATACTCAAATATCATTCTTTGCACCAATTCTTGGGAGTTAACAATGGCTAGAAGTGGAGTAATGCATTTTAGAAAGCTGATTGCTACCCTACAATAGGGTTATAACCGTTTTCAAAAAAATTACAATATATTTCTCTAGAACTCATAAAATTGCATGAAACCAATTTCATTAGGAAGATGATTGAAAAAACTATCAATCAAAACGAACTAGAAATGAATTCCTACCTGTACAGGGTCGTACAGTTCCTAATAACAGTAAATTTATGTAGAAACATGCATGAAATAATGGTTTTCCTTATTCAAATTCAGAATCTCAATCACCCACACCTTTACAAATGTTCACCAGGAATTTTAAAGGAATTAACATGTCTAAACAACTTCCAACTGATATCCAATGAATTGGATCAATATGACTCTTCACCTTCCCAATTTTGTACTTTTTTGCTATTTTACAAATTGTGACATCTTTTCAAAATAGACACAAAACTTGACCATTGACTCCCTAGTGACCTCAAAATATGAAAATTTATTTAAATGACATTGTTACAATGTAGAAGCAACAAAATTGAATCAAAATACAATATTTTCATCATGGAGGCATGAAATGGTCATGGTGCTCTTGCACCAAAATCTCGGCCAGAAGAAATTCCAAGCCCTCTTGGATTAAGGGTATCAACAAGTCTTCCTCCATTGTATGTTCCTCTTTGATGCCTTCTAAGATTTTCCTCTTGTCTACCTTGAAACTACTCTTATTGTTCTTCATTTTCATCTTTGTTTTCATCTTGTCAAAGCAAACTAATCTCCTACCTTTCTCGCCACCTAAAATCAGATCCTCCATACCTTGATGTATTCCGATTTCCACCTCAATTTCTTATCCTTCTCCATTCATTTTGAACTTTGGTTTATGTCCCATCAAGATTGCTATCATAAAAAGGGAGTGATAGATGATCTTTTTAAATTTTTTCCTTTTCCATGTAACAATGGTTTCTGTATCCATAATATCCATGTACTTCCTTAGGTTCTTTGCTCCCTCAAGGAGCTCATCCTTTATTCTCTTTGTCTGATCAGTTAACACTCTGATCTCATACCTCAATGCCAGCATATCCTCTTCTTCTTTCAACTCTAAATCATTCTTTATTGTCTGCCCCTCTTCTTCTTTCCTTCTAGATTCCATCCTTGCTTGTCTTTTCCTTCTTTGAACAATCTTCCTAATGGGCCACACAACTTTTCTCTTCACTATCAAATTCCAACAACGTGCCTTTTTGAGCAACTGCTCCATCTCATCTTCCATCCTTATTTTTATCTCTTTTATAGCTTGCCTTATTTTTCTCATCTCTTTCTCAAACTCTTCTTGCCTCATCTTTTCTCTTTCCTTTTCTTTTCTTCTTTCCTCTACCTAAAAAATCCTTCTCAACAAATCCATCTTATTTTTAAGCAAGTCCCTTTAACCTTGATTCTCAACTTCTCTTTGCCTCACCTAGTCTTTTGGCAATCAGGTTTTCTTCTCAACCTGCACAAAAACAAATGCACAACCACAAAAATTTCTTCCCCAGACCTTTTGAGCTTTGATACCAATTGATGCAGTGTTGGGGTTTCAATCTCAACTTAATAGAGGCATATTTCACAACAATGGGTTTCATTCATCTCACTTTACAAGGAAATCATCTTACAAGGTATCCCTCCTTCAAAAGGAAAATTTTGATTCATGAACTTATAGACCCAAACAAGGTTGTTCATCACCTTCAAAATTCTCAGGAACTCTATCTTATTCAAAGCAACCTAGTAATAGGACCTTCATGCATCAATAAATGACTATTTCACCCTAAGTTGCCAATAATGCTAGTAGGTTTCCAATTAGGACTATCAAAGATTTATTTTCAGAATCTACACTGAAACTCAAAACTAATCATACTTTTGAAGACCCTTTTTAGTTTCCTAAAACATATTAAAAAATGGGTAATAGGTCTTTTAGAACATAAGGCTCAAATCATGTTGTCTCAGTACAAAACTAGGCCTAATTGGGCATGGCTACAATAGGGGTTTATTGGTTCTACTATTTCAAAACTCAATCTACTTGCCCAAAATTTGGAATACATTTATTTGGGTATGCACATTCTTAACAAAGCATCAGAAAACCATTCCAATGACTCCTTCACAAAGCCCTAGCTTGGAGGCTCATTATTTGCTTACAAAACTCTGTGTTTCAGACTAGGGCATCATTGTAATTTCTAAAAATCTCATCCTTTAATCCTATAGCATGGAAGGTCCTTTAGTATACTTAAATATACTTATTTGTACCAATTCTTGGGAGTTAACAATGGCTAGAAACTGAGATGCATTTTAGAAAGTTGACTACTACCCTAGAACATGGTTATAACTGTTTTTAGAAAAATCACAATATCATTCTCTAAAACTCATCAATTTACATGAAACCAATTTCATTAGGAAGGTTATTGAAAAAAATATCACTCAAAACCATATAGAAATGAATTCTTTCCTGTACAGGGCCATACAATGCTTGATAATAGTAAATTTATGTAGAAACATGTAAGAAATAATGGTTTTCCTTATTCAAATTTAGAATCTCAATCACCC
Source organism: Sequoiadendron giganteum (assembly GCA_007115665.2). Classification (NCBI taxonomy): domain Eukaryota; kingdom Viridiplantae; phylum Streptophyta; class Pinopsida; order Cupressales; family Cupressaceae; genus Sequoiadendron; species Sequoiadendron giganteum. The sequence continues at coordinate 109,437,309 of CM021107.1, read as the reverse complement.
ACACCTTTACAAATATTCACCAAGCCTTTTAAAGGCATTACCAACATGTCTAAAAAACTTCCATCTGATTTCCAATGAATTGGATCAAGATGACTCTTCACCTTCCCAATTTTGCACTTTTTTACCATTTTATAGATTTTGCATTGTGACAACTTTTGACATCTTTCCAAAATAGACACAAAACTTGACCATTGACTCCCTAGTGACCTGAACATATGAAAAATTATTTAAATGACCTAATTACAATTTAGAAGCAACAAAATTGAATCAAAATCCAAGAGTTGCCTCATGGAGGCATGAAATGGTCATGGTGCTCCTGCACTAGAAATGCTAGATAGTGTAGGCATATACATCATTTTATTGCTCATTTGTTACAAGCAAAAGAAAAAAAGAACAAAATAGAAAATAAAAATACAAACTTACCTCAAGCAATGTGTGATGATTCTCCTCCTTCGTTGAAACAAGAAAAACCTATATCTCAAACACAACAAGAACAAGAACCTTCCATGGATATTATCATTAGACCTTATGTTGTGATAAAATTAGATGATGATAATGAAAATGAATAAATCGATGAGCAAGTGCATAAGAAGTTAAATTTATTGTTTTCATCTTCCATGAGCTTAAATGATAAAAAATGTGATGATCCTCCTACAAAGAGTGATTCACGACATGCTGAACTTGGTGACTGTCCTAGTTTGGCACTTTATGTTGTCCCTTTGGCTAGTTGTTTTCCTTCCACATATGAGTAAAAAGATTGGGATGCAAACAACTTGATAATAGGTTGACTCACAAGTGCCTTACTATTCTTGTCTTTATTTTCCTTTTCATGTTACTTTTGTGATTGACTGTGCATAATGTGATCCCATGTACTATTCCATTTGAAGCATCTTTATGTTCATTCCTCTATTTGTACCTACATTCTTATGTATGTAATAAATGTTTATCTCTTCATTTTTCTTGTGTTTTCTATTTGGAGATGATGCAAGGCATCGATACATTTAGGTCTCTTCCATGTTGACCCAAAATATTTATGTGTGTAATGTGATCCCATGTATTGTTTTGTTTGATGTGTCTTTATGTTCATTCCTCTATTTGTACCTACATTCTTCTATATGTCATAAAAAATTATCTCTTCTTTTGTCTTGTGTTTTCTATTTGGGGATGACACAAGGCATCAAGACATTTAGGTATCTTCCATGTTGGCCCACAAGCTTTTCTTTTTTTTCATTTTCTCTGTCATTCTTCCTATTCCATGAGTTATTTGGTGAATGATGACATTTCTAAGCTCTATACTATCATTGTAACAAAGGCATATGTTGACCCCAAATTCATGGATCCCTTATGTGTTATTTTTGGATTTCATTTTGGGGGCAACCCCTTTTTCATGACATAGCTTCATTTAGAAACATATGCTTGACATAGGGCTTTCCAGATAAGCTCTCATGTCTTCTTTATTTTTATTATTTATCATATACTACTTTAAAGTAATTGCTCACAATATTGTGTTAGCATTTTCTTTAAAGCAGGGGCATACATTAGCATTATTATTTTGGAGACCTTGGACTATATCCTTATGTTTCATTGTGCGGTCTTCTTACTTCTTGTGATGTGTCTTCTTCTTGGTGGTTTCATTGGATTTGATGTCCTCCAAGAGTGTGACCTTTCTTTGCATATGACTTTCCTCTTAGTGGTGATGCTATGTGTTGCATTCCCTAAGTTGCAAATATTTTATCCTAGACTTGTCCTGTCTTGGAGACATTAGGCACGATGTTCTCTTAGAGGAGACCTTACATGAACTAAGAAAAACTCCTTTGAACATGTCTTATCGTATTTGCATTTTTTGCATAAGTGTTTAGCATAATGCAGCTTGCTAACCTTGCGAAGCTCAAAGTTACAACCCTTTTTCATGGCCACCAAGCATAACACACATTTCTTTCTTGTGCTTCCTTGTTTATTCATAAGTGTTTATCATAACACAACTTGTTAAGCTTTATGAAGCTCAAATTTTTTATTGTGTGGTGCCTTATAAAATTTATCAAAGGTATAAATTTGGTATGATATGGGAGCCTAATAAGATTATCTTATTTTCCACCCTTGGGGGCTCACCTAGTGGATAATGAATTTCAATAGCCTGTGTGAGCATGCATTATTGTTTGCATAGTGGAAAACGAGTTCCACTTGTAAACATTTTTTAGAAAAACAACTCAGGCATGTTCCACATCATGTTGGATAGTTGAGGCTTGATCCACTCCTTTCTTTTTATTTCTCTTTCTTTTAGTCTTTGGCATTGTATGATTGAGCATCTTTTCATTGTTGCATATATATGTTTAACATAGGTATGTGTCTCCTTGTGCCTTTGTTTGTTTTTCCATGAGATCTTATATCTTGGTGGCTTGATCTTCCTCCTTGATATTTGTCATCTTATCCTTCCAATGATCATACAATTAGACCTCTCTTGATTGTCTACTTTAGTGTGAGTTTGATGTAGGGACATTGTTACACCCCGGAATTTATATAGTTACTACTAGTAATGCTTAGAGCATTCTGATTGTAAGGAAGGTTTTGAATGAATAAAATGTGATTGAACTTTGTTGTCAATATGAAATCCTGTTTACATGTTATGTTTGGCTCATTCTGTATTCTTGATTGATGTTATTCTTGAATAAAACAATGAATAGAGGAAAGTAATTAGTCTTGTTTTATATATTTGATTTATATATACTGCAAATATTGTGAGCATTTGACTGCCGTGGTTTTGTGCCATGGATGCAGGAACAGGAGCTATTCCTCCAGGTGGAGGGGAAATATCACTCGGGAAGAGGAACTTGGTCAAATAACCGGTATAGTTGATCTTATGAGCATACACACACTTCACTAAGGATTTTAGGAACTGAGTCAGATTAAGTTGTCATGATAAGTCATCCTTAGGATTAGGAGTTATGATTACTTCTTCATGCTTTATGAGTGGTGTTCCTTGATTGACTGACTTACTGTTCTGTGAGCCTTGAATGTGAAATGTGAACTGATAAGTTACTGATGCCTGGAATTTACAGTTAAATGTATAAATACGTGTTTATGCAATTACGTCTATTAGAGGTGCTCTGACTGGCCTATAATACACGTAATTGGAGATTTGAAAACAAACATGTATAGATATATTTAAGTGCAAACTGGGTAAGTTAATTAATATATTTAATAATATATTTAATATCGATGTTATTATAGTTTTACCGATAATATAATATATTAATATATCTAATATAATATTTGAATATTATATAGATATATTTATATATTTAAAGAAAGGTAAGTTAAAACCTATAATAATATTGTATTGAATATAATACAAAATATATTAATATATTTTAATGAGAATATTAAAATATCTAAACCTTTGGAAAGATTTTATATAAACTATAATCTTTGGCATTTAAATTTACATTTATCTTATAAAGGTATTTGAGTTTATTTACCTTTGGAAATAAAGGTAATAAGACTTTCATAGTCTTTGGTAAATACTTTGCAAACCATACAAAGGAAATTCGAAATATTGAAATACTTGGAAAATATTAAAAGGAAAAAGAATTTTGAAATTTTGTAAAGACCAATGGAAATTTATAAAAATCATTTAAGGAAATGTAAGTATGAACTATAGACTTTGGAAAGTATAAAAGAAACATTTGAAAAATCACGGATTTCTTCCCATGAAGAAATCGCACGACTGTGTTAAGCAAAGAAATAGCGAAAAACTTCAGCAAATACAGTCCGCGCCTAGCTCACACTTGAAAGACTTGGTCGCGGATGCTAAAGCGCCACCATTGTGGACGCGTGGGTGGAAGAAAGGTAACAACAGTTGCAAAAAAAACCCTTGACGTTTTCAAACCGAAAACTTTGGACGCCATTTGTGTTGCAGTCCGCCATTTTTGAAGGCAAGTTGAATGTTTAACCTGTACGTGGTTGATCCACGAAATTGTCATGTGATATGTTGAAACATTCTTGAGAAATTATGTTGAATCATCAACTCTTTTGCTGTGTGTTTGGCTATTCGACTGCCACTGGAGATTTTGACATTTTCAAAATAAGAGGTGTCGAATTCTCATGCCTACAAGGTAGGAAACATGAGAATTCGAAACCTATAAATAGGTTCTCACTCATTGTTAAAAAGCACTCATTTTTTCATTCACTCTCCTTGCCTTGGAAAATTCGAAATACAGTGCTGTGGTATTTCTGTGTTTTGAAATTCCATTTTATGAAAGCCATTGTCATTTTATGAGAGCCATTGCCATTTTATGAAAGCCATTGTCATTTTATGAGAGCCATTGCCATTTTTGTGAAAGCCATTGCCATTTTGTGAAAATCATTTGCAATTGAGACAGTATTGCTGAGAGACAGTATTGCTGAGAACAACTTTTTGCATTTACCTGAAAGTAGTATTTGCTTAAGCTGAGAGAAGGCTGCGAAGGACGGTGGAGCAAGGATTGAAGCTACCGATCAAGCTCATACGCAAAAGGAAATCAGGCATGAGATATATGTTGATAGATTTTCTGTCATTTATTTTAAAATGTATGATTAGATTGCTTGATTATGTCTTGCTTTATGAAAGGAAAAATAATAAGAAACCTCTATGTTCTATGAAATTGCTGAATTGGGAATAGTTTAATTCCTTAGAAAAGGCTATTGAAATAATAGAGATAGCTTAATAGATTGCTGAATTGGGAATAGTTTAATTCCTTAGAAAAGGCTTATTGAATTTAAGAGATAGCTTAAAGAGCTGGTCAAATTGGGGAATAGTTTAATTTCCTTAGAAAAGCTTTTGAAATAGCTTAGAGAACTTGATGAATTGGAATAACTTAAAAGCATGTTGAAACGAATCAGTTTGAAATCATAGATGAATTTGAAAGGGAAATATTTGTTTACTTTTAGTAAAGTACCTTATAATTTGTATTGCTTGAATACTGCTTGAATTCCTTAAGTAAAGGAAAGGGATTAGTTATTAATACTAGGACGAGGGTGGATTCAGAACCAAGGTAGTCTAAAGCTTTAGAGTTAAATAGGTTAACTAGAGAAAGCTACGTACTCCATGGATAAAGATTTCCATGTTGGGAAGTACCAGAGGGACCCCTTGTTGACTGTACTCCATTTCCTATTTAAGTAGTTGAAGTAGGAAGTCTAGGGTGATTGACTACCCACTGAAGGACTCAACCTACGCGTAGGATAAGGCAGCCTTAAGTCAAACCAAACCTGACTTAGTGCAAGTGATAGATGACCGTCAGTATAAGTACTGCCGAAATGCTTTGGCCAAAGTAGTGTAGTATACCTAACGTCCACTTAGACTGTGAGACGAATTACACTGTCAGTTCACAGTAATCCAGGTTACATGCTAGATTGAGATTGTGAGGACACAAGGATTTAGTTATGTAGGATTACACACTATGCTCAGTTGGTCATACAGAACCGGTTACCCAACCAATCTCCTCGAAGAAGGGAGGGCCGTCTACTTAACAGTAAACGTGCGGGGGACCGCAATATAAGTCCGTGGTTGGTGGAAAAGCACCTGAGTGATGTTTCCCCTCCACCTTAAGACTTCTGATGAACCAAGGTTTGAAAGGGAAGATCCTGGACAGTCTTTTTCCTATTTGCTCAAAAGCTTCCGAGCTATGTATGAACTTGTAAGATTCTTACCTTGCTTTTTATTTTGAAGAAAAGTAATGATGAAAGCGTACTCTGTTATTTACTTGGAAAATAGAACAATGATGTATTGTGTCTTTTATTTCTTTATGTTGAAATGTTCAATTAGAATGAAAAGAAAAGTTATTTACTTTGACATTTAATTGTATTTCCTTGTATCTTATTAGTGAAAATAGAAAAAATTTTGTTTACCCGGTTTTGGGGTTGTTACATGTGGTATCAGAGCTACCAGGTTTAGCTCTGGAACCTATGAGTTCACCAAATTTTCCATTTCCAACATTACCTAATGTTGTGAAAATTCTTGTGTCAGGATGGTACGTGTCAGATTTACGGCAAGAAAGTCCGTGATCGGAAACGAACGCTACCTAAGGGCCAAGAAGGAAAAGTAGGCAATTGTGAAAACAATTGAAGGAACCAACTACGACAACGTAATTTGGTTGAGTGACACTGAAACCTTCAGTAACGCACTTTCTCGAATCCATAGTGAGAAGAGAAAGATGAAACTGGAGGCAATGTACAACTACCCTCCCTCTGTTGCACCCGAAGAGTCTGAACCCTTATCTCTATCCAGAGATATGCCATCTGAAGAAAGTTCCAGTCTGGCCTTCATGATTAGGGATCCTAGAGTTGTCCCAATGGCGGAAGTAATTATGATATCTTCAAGTAAAGAGTCCGAGGAATACACACCAAGGACACCGCCAATGGAGAAATGGTCTCATGAACAAATGGACCATAAAGAAGAAGATAACTTAAAGGATACTGCATCCCGAATATATGTATCAGACAATAAATCTGAGGGTTACTATCCATTTTGGGATAGGGAAGATCAGATTAGGGAAGAACTTATTGAAAGAGAAATACAACTCTCTCAATCTGTAGGATACACTCCTCTTAGTTATGTATCCGAGAATGAATCGGAAGGGTATTCGCCCCTTGACTATTTGAATAGTCGTTCTATGTAAATCTTATGGATTCTTTGAAATCCTCCTACTATAAATAAAACAAGGTTTATCTATCAATCAATGTCAAATATTTTTGGGTGAAAACTTTTGTTTGTTTGAATGGTGTTTGATTATATGTTTACTTAGTAGTAAAGTAAAAATTAATCTAACTTGAAATTAAATTTCAGGTTATAATTTCTTTAACTTATGGTTCAAGTATATGAAAGAAATCGAAATAAATCCAAAGCAAATCAGCAAGAAGAATTGCCACCGGCTGAGATGGAAGCTAAGCTAGACCAGATATTGGCTAGACTAGCCAACCTTGAGCAGGAAAGAGCCAAGGATAAGGGAGAAAAAGATATAACTATAGAAGAGTTAGAAGAAAATTCTTCACACCATGAAGAAAGAGAGAAGTCTCCTACCAATTCCAGGGATAAGAATAGAAAGATGATATCCCGAGAATTAACAAGGGATATGAAGAAGATTTATCCACCCAAGTTCAATGGAACTGCTGGGGGTGACGAAGCCGAAGCATGGCTTGTCCAAATGGAAAAGTACTTCGAAATCCGAGATTACGATGAAGTCACCAAGGCTGCTTGGGGAGCCTACCAGTTGGCTGGAGAAGCTTCTAACTGGTGGATGAATAAAAAAGTTGGAGCTCAACCTAAGTTTATGGAAGTTAACTTGGAACGAGTTTGTTGAAATCTTCCGTAACCGGTGGTTGTCTCAACTGTATTATGATCAGAAATTGTCCGACTTCCAGGAGCGGAAACAAGGAACCATGATGGTTCACGAGTACTGGGAGAAATTTACTCGCCTTATCCGCTATGTGCCAGTTTATCTCAAGGATGAACGATTCCGAATTCGGAAGTTCATTCTAGGTTTAAATCATCGGATAGGAAGAGAGGTTGACATGCATGGTCCAACCACTATGGACCTTGTATATGAAAAAGCTATCCATCAAGAACAGAAGCTTAGGGCAGATTCCTACTATCAAGATAGGAAGGATCAGAGGAAGGACAGTGATGGGGGCAACAAGACAGCATCAAGGAAGGAAGACTCCACTTTCACTTCCAGAAAGCAAAAAGGGAAGCGGTCTCGCTTCAATGGAAAAGATTTCAAGGGAGACAGGAAAAGGAATGACACCACCAACAAGGATGGAAATGGAACAAGCAAGTCAGGAATAATTCCTGAAAAGAAAGGACCAAGGGATGGATGTTTTATCTGTAAGGGAAACCACTATGCAAGTGAGTGCCCTGATAAGACTTCTAGCTCTCAGTCACGAGGAAATGCTTTGCCTTCGCAGCAGGCGATGTTCCAGCAGAGGATTCATGCTGCAGTGGATGATCGGCAAGCGGACTATCAAATCACCCCGATCGAAGTTCAAGGTAACCTTTTCGGATTACCTATTTCTATTTTAATCGACACTGGTGCAACTGAAAATTTTGTTTCACCTAAAGTAACTAGGCAATTGTCTAGGAAGGCAGGATACATGGAAAAGACATGGAATGTAGAGTATGCAAACCAAACAAGAGCAAGGGTTGACCAATGTCTATTTGAGGCTAGGTTAGAATTACCCAACTTTGCCACTGAGGTTAACCTATATGTCGCACCTCTAGGGTCCTATGATGTAATCCTAGGAATGAATTGGTTGTGGAAACATAGGGCAATTGTAGACTGCGAAGCCAAGACTGTAAAATGCCTTGATGATTTAGGAAACCTTGTAGAAATCCAAGGGATACCCAGGAAAGTGACTGTTCGGCAGATCACAGCAATGCAGCTGATGAAAGCCAAGAAGAAAGGTTGTCAACTTTTTGCAATCAAAATTGAGAAACTAGGCCAAGAAGATGGAAACTCTATGTTTCAAAGTTCTCAAGAACTTGAAGATGGAGAAGTGGAAGAAACAGGCAGATCAGATATGGAGAAGTATCCTATCTTAAGAGACTATGCTGATGTATTTCCAGAGGAACTACTAGGTCTTCCTCCAAAGAGAGTGTTCAATTTTTCAATCGACATTGTGCGAGGATCTGAACCAGTATCTAAGGTACCTTACAGAATGACTACAACTGAGCTCATGGAATTGAAGGCACAGTTGGATGAATTGTTGTCCAAAGGGTTAATACGACCTAGCGTATCACCATGGGGAGCACCAGTAATATTTGTCAAAAAGAAGGATGGTACATTACGTTTATGCATCGATTATCGAATGCTAAACAAAGCAATGGTAAAGAACAAGTACCCGTTGCCACGTATTGATGACCTCTTTGATTAGATGAAAGGTGCAGCTGTATTTTCAAAGATAGATCTGAGATCCGGATATCACCAGCTGAGAGTGAAGGATGAAGATATTTTCAAAACAGCATTTAGAACTCACTATGGACATTATGAGTTCACAGTTCTACCATTTGGTTTAACTAATGCGCCTGCAGCCTTCATGAATCTCATGAATAGTGTATTCAGAGATTACTTGGATAAATTTGTGTTAGTCTTTCTAGACGACATATTGATTTACTCCAAGAATGAAGAAGAACATTGTAAACATCTTGAGATGGTGTTACAAAGGTTAAGAGAGCACAAGCTTTATGGGAAGCTGTCCAAGTGTACTTTCTTTCAAGAAAGAGTGCACTATTTGGGCCATGTTATTTCAGCTGAAGGAATAGCAGTAGACCCAACAAAAATAGAAGCAGTTATGCAATGGCCTGTACCCAAGAGCGTGTCTGAAGTAAGAAGTTTTATGGGATTAGCTGGATATTATAGGAAGTTTGTGGAAAACTTTTCAAAAATTGCTTTCCCTATAACATCTTTACAAAAGAAAGGTAAGAGATTTGCCTGGAATGAGAAGTGCCAGGAGGCGTTTGATCTTCTCAAGGAAAAGTTAACCACCGCACCAATTCTAAAAGTACCAGATCCTGAAGAAAGCTTCACAGTCATAACTGATGCTTGTGGAGAAGGATTAGGAGGTGTGTTGATGCAAGAAGGACAAGTAATTGCTTACGAGTCTAGGAAATTAAAGCCATATGAAATGAATTATGCTTCGCATGATTTAGAGTTGGCAGCAGTAGTACATGCTTTACAAATGTGGAGACACTACTTGCTTGGGAAGCCATTTGAATTGAAAACAGATCACAATGGTTTAAGATATCTCTTTACTCAACCTAATCTAAATGCTAGACAGAGAAGATGGTTGGAGTTAATAGCAAATTATGACTTTAATATTAATTATATTAAAGGAAAGGAAAATAGAGTTGCTGATGCCTTAAGTAGAAGACGCCATATTGCATCTATTGTGACAATTCAAAGCGACTTCAAGGAACAAGTGCTTTTGAAATGCAAAGAGGATGAATTTTACTTACAGGTTAAGCAGGCACTCATTAAGAATCCTTTAGACTCTAGGTATGAAGGGTATCAATTCGAATCCAGTGGAGTACTAAGGTACAAGGATAGGATGTATGTGCCAGATATCAAAGAATTGAGAAATCTTGTATGGAAAGAAATTCATGAGGCACCATATTCTGGACATCCTAGAGTAACCAAAATGATGGCTGATGTGAAACCATTATATTTCTGGAAAGGAATGAAAGGTGATGCCGCAAATTATGTAGCTCAATGCCTTGAATGTCAAAGAGTAAAAGCTGAACATCATCATCCAACAGGATTATTGTATCCTCATGATATTCCTGAAAGGAAATGGCAGGTTATAAGTATGGATTTTGTGCAAGGATTGCCAATGTCTAGGAACAAGCATAATGCCATTTTGGTAGTAGTGGACAGGCTAACTAAGGTAGCACACTTCATACCAGGGAATCTAACCGATGGAACAACGGTCATAGCAAGAAAGTTTGTACAGGAAGTTTTTAGGTTGCATGGTATTCCTGAGAAGATTATATCGGATAGGGATGCACGCATCACTTCTAGGTTTTGGCAAACCTTGTTTTCTGCATTAGGAACGCAGTTAAACATTAGCTCGGCATATCATCCGGAAACGGATGGGCAAACTGAGAGGGTAAATCAAGTTATGGAAGACCTACTTAGGGTATATTGCACGGATCAGCAATATAAGTGGGAAGACTATTTATCCTTGGTCGAATTTGCATATAACAACTCGTATCATTCTGCAATTAAAATGGCTCCTTTTGAAGCTTTGTATGGTCGAAAGTGTCGAACTCCTATAAGTTGGGATAAACTTGAGGATCGAGTAAGTCTTGGGCCAGAAATGTTAGCAGAAATGGAAGAACAAGTTAAGGTTATTAAGCAAAGGTTAGCAGAGGCTAACAGTCGATAGAAAAGTTATGCAGATACTAAGAGAGTGCCACGAAGTTTTGTCATAGGTGACAAAGTACTTTTGAGAGTGAAACATCACAAAAGTTCCATTAACTTTGGAAAGAATTCAAAATTGGCTCCACGTTATGTTGGACCATTTGAAGTCTTAGAAGAAGTAAACCCTGTAGCTTACCGAATCGCTTTGCCACCCGCTCTTGCTAGAATGCATAATGTCTTCCATGTATCTTACCTTAAAAAGTATATTGCTGGAGATAATCATGTTATTGATTGGACTGCCTTACAGGTAAGGGATCCAGGAGTAATAACTCTCGAGCCCATCAAGGTGCTGGAAATACGTAAGCTACACCTACGTAACCGAGAAGTCTCACAATGCAAGGTTCAGTGGGACCAGTATGCGGAAGACTCAGCAACTTGGGAGGACTATGCGGAAATCCGTAGAAGATTTCCTGACATTCTTGAAGTTTTTGAGAATGCTGAACAATAAAGATTTTGTTTAGTTTTATGCTTTGAATAATACCTTTGGTCATCGAGGACGATGAATCATAAGGGGGGGAGTATGTTACACCCCGGAATTTGTATAGTTACTATTCTAGTAATGCTTAGAGCATTCTGATTGTAAGGAAGGTTTTGAATGAATAAAATGTGATTGAACTTTGTTGTCAATATGAAATCCTGTTTACATGTTATGTTTGGCTCATTCTGTATTCTTGATTGATGTTATTCTTGAATAAAACAATGAATAGAGGAAAGTAATTAGTCTTGTTTTATATATTTGATTTATATATACTGCAAATATTGTGAGCATTTGACTGCCGTGGTTTTGTGCCATGGATGCAGGAACAGGAGCTATTCCTCCAGGTGGAGGGGAAATATCACTCGGGAAGAGGAACTTGGTCGACTAACCGGTAAAGTTGATCGTATGAGCATACACACACTTCACTAAGGATTTTAGGAACTGAGTCAGATTAAGTTGTCATGATAAGTCATCCTTAGGCTTAGGAGTTATGATTACTTCTTCATGCTTTATGAGTGGTGTTCCTTGATTGACTGACTTACTGTTCTGTGAGCCTTGAATGTGAAATGTGAACTGATAAGTTACTGATGCCTGGAATTTACAGTTAAATGTATAAATACGTGTTTATGCAATTACGTCTATTAGAGGTGCTCTGACTGGCCTATAATACACGTAATTGGAGATTTGAAAATAAACATGTATAGATATATTTAAGTGTAAACTGGGTAAGTTAATTAATATATTTTAATATATTTAATATCGATGTTATTATAGTTTTACCGATAATATAATATATTAATATATCTAATATAATATTTGAATATTATATAGATATATTTATATATTTAAAGAAAGGTAAGTTAAAAACTATAATAATATTGTATTGAATATAATACAAAATATATTAATATATTTTAATGAGAATATTAAAATATCTAAACCTTTGGAAAGATTTTATATAAACTATAATCTTTGGCATTTAAATTTACATTTATCTTATAAAGGTATTTGAGTTTATTTACCTTTGGAAATAAAGGTAATAAGACTTTCATAGTCTTTGGTAAATACTTTGCAAACCATACAAAGGAAATTCGAAATATTGAAATACTTGGAAAATATTAAAAGGAAAAAGAATTTTGAAATTTTGTAAAGACCAATGGAAATTTATAAAAATCATTTAAGGAAATGTAAGTATGAACTATAGACTTTGGAAAGTATAAAAGAAACATTTGAAAAGTTGCGGATTTCTTCCCGTGAAGAAATTGCGCGACTGTGTTAAGCAAAGAAATAGCGAAAAACTTCAGCAAATACAGTCCACGCCCAGCTCACACTTGAAATACTTGGTCGCGGATGCTAAAGTGCCACCATTGTGGATGCGTGGGTGGAAGAAAGGTAACAGCAATTGCAAAAAAAACCCTTGACGTTTTCAAACCGAAAACTTTGGACGCCATTTGTGTTGCAGTCCGCCATTTTTGAAGGCAAGTTGAATGTTTAACCTGTACGTGGTTGATCCAAGAAATTGGCATGTGATATGTTGAAACATTCTTGAGAAATTATGTTGAATCATCAACTCTTTTGTTGTGTGTTTGGCTATTTGACTGCCACTGCAGATTTTGACATTTTCAAAATAAGAGGTGTCGAATTCTCATGCCTACAAGGTAGGAAACATGAGAATTCGAAACCTATAAATAGGTTCTCACTCATTGTTAAAAAACACTCAATTTTTCATTCACTCTCCTTGCCTTGGAAAATTCGAAATACAGTGTTGTGGTATTTCTGTGTTTTGAAATTCCATTTTATGAAAGCCATTGTCATTTTATGAGAGCCATTGCCATTTTATGAAAGCCATTGTCATTTTATGAAAGCCATTGCCATTTTTGTGAAATCCATTGCCATTTTGTGAAAATCATTTGCAATTGAGATAGTATTGCTTAGAGACAGTATTGCTGAGAACAACTTTTTGCATTTACCTGAAAGTAGTATTTGCTTAAGCTGAGAGAAGGCTGCGAAGGACGGTGGAGCAAGGATTGAAGCTACCGATCAAGCTCATACGCAAAAGGAAATCAGGCATGAGATATATGTTGATAGATTTTCTGTCATTTATTTTAAAATGTATGATTAGATTGCTTGATTATGTCTTGCTTTATGAAAGGAAAAATAATAAGAAACCTCTATGTTCTATGAAATTGCTGAATTGGGAATAGTTTAATTCCTTAGAAAAGGCTATTGAAATAATAGAGATAGCTTAATAGATTGCTGAATTGAGAATAGTTTAATTCCTTAGAAAAGGCTTATTGAATTTAAGAGATAGCTTAAGAGCTGGTCAAATTGGGGAATAGTTTAATTTCCTTAGAAAAGCTTTTGAAATAGCTTAGAGAACTTGATGAATTGGAATAACTTAAAAGCATGTTGAAACGAATCAGTTTGAAATCATAGATGAATTTGAAAGGGAAATATTTGTTTACTTTTAGTAAAGTACCTTATAATTTGTATTGCTTGAATACTGCTTGAATTCCTTAAGTAAAGGAAAGGGATTAGTTATTAATACTAGGACGAGGGTGGATTCAGAACCAAGGTAGTCTAAAGCTTTAGAGTTAAATAGGTTAACTAGAGAAAGCTACGTACTCCATGGATAAAGATTTCCATGTTGGGAAGTACCAGAGGGACCCCTTGTTGACTGTACTCCATTTCCTGTTTAAGTAGTTGAAGTAGGAAGTCTAGGGTGATTGACTACCCACTGAAGGACTCAACCTACGCGTAGGATAAGGCAGCCTTAAGTCAAACCAAACCTGACTTAGTGCAAGTGATAGATGACCGTCAGTATAAGTACTGCCGAAATGCTTTGGCCAAAGTAGTGTAGTATACCTAACGTCCACTTAGACTGTGAGACGAATTACACTGTCAGTTCACAGTAATCCAGGTTACATGCTAGATTGAGATTGTGAGGACACAAGGATTTAGTTATGTAGGATTACACACTATGCTCAGTTGGTCATACAGAACCGGTTACCCAACCAATCTCCTCGAAGAAGGGAGGGCCGTCTACTTAACAGTAAACGTGCGGGGGACCGCAATATAAGTCCGTGGTTGGTGGAAAAGCACCTGAGTGATGTTTCCCCTCCACCTTAAGACTTCTGATGAACCAAGGTTTGAAAGGGAAGATCCTGGACAGTCTTATTCCTATTTGCTCAAAAGCTTCCGAGCTATGTATGAACTTGTAAGATTCTTACCTTGCTTTTTATTTTGAAGAAAAGTAATGATGAAAGCGTACTCTGTTATTTACTTGGAAAATAGAACAATGATGTATTATGTCTTTTATTTCTTTGTGTTGAAATGTTCAATTAGAATGAAAAGAAAAGTTATTTACTTTGACATTTAATTGTATTTCCTTGTATCTTATTAGTGAAAATAGAATTTTTTTTGTTTACCTAGTTTTGGGGTTGTTACAGACATCCTCTCACTAAAGTGGGGCTAAATGTAGTGTAGAAAAATGTAACCCTTTACATTTTCTCACTTGTTTGGGCCCTCCTAGTTAAATTATACGTAATGGTGCCTTAATTTAGTGTTTTTAAATGTTCCCCTTTACATTTACACACTTATTTGGGACCTTTTAATTAAATTAAGCTTAATTATGCCTTAATTAACCCTTTAATTCATTTACAAGCCTAAATAATTACATTTTCTGAAGGGGAAACCCAATAATAATTATGTTTTTGATAGTATTTTAACATTTCTAAATCCATAATTCAATGTAATCTTGTGATATTTGAATTTCAGGAAATTAAGGATACATACCTATAAATACAATGTCATTTCACTAAGTTTCACCTAGAATTTTTATGACTTCACAATATCTAAAGTTTACGATCAAAGGAATTCAAAAGTAGATATATCAGAGATTTACTGCAACATTCATGATTTATCTATCATGTCAAAGTGTTCATGCATCATGTATGTGTTTGGAGCTAACATTGTGATGTAGTTTTCAAGATATATTCAAGCATTCAAAGCATAAATTTCAAGTGTCAAGATCCACATCCAATTCAGTCATTCCATGCAAGTTGCAAACCTCCTAAGATCTCCATTATCAAGGTTTCATACAAGGTTTTGTTGAGTGGTAACATAGCTTTGTTGATTCTTCATTCCCTCTTTCATTTCATTATTTTCAATTCAAGGTTTGATTATCGAAATGGGGTTTGACCAAGGAAAACCCCCATTCACCCAAAACAAATATTTCTTTCTCTTGTGTGTGTGATTGTAGATTTAGGTTGAAGAAGACTTGATGACCTTTTGAAGATAAATATTTACAAAGCTGTCAAAGTTGCAAAAAAACTCAAAGTTGTCAAATCACAAAATCTAACCTTTAGATCTGATTTTCAACTTTTTGACACTAAAACTTGGACAAATAAGAAGTTATAGATCTGCATTAGAGGCTCCCAAAAGATGTTGAAACCCCTATACTTGTACACATTCACACATGGGCAAATGAATCTCAGATAAGCTTCTAGAAAGAACTTTTGGTGATTGGTAGACATGTTTTTGCCCTTCTCAGATCTTAATTCTATTTTCTGGTTTTGAAAATATTGAGTTTAATCCTCGAGTTTCAAGTGTTAGATTTAATTTTGGAGTTGATTTTCTATTTTTAGTTTTTCTCGCCAAACTGTTGTTTGACCTTGACCCCCATCCATTAGTCATAAGGAAATCTGAAGATTCTCACTTTGGGTTGATTCATCAATTCATTTTGTGGATCTCATTTCCTAATGAAATAAAGGAAAATAGGTCCCTCATTACATCATATTTTAACCACACATATTTACCTCACCTATTTTTCTTCATTTCAAGAAACAACCTTCTCTGAGGATATGGCTAGAGTTGTGAGTCTTGCATCATTACATTTGGATTTGTAGAAGGAAAACTATAGTGAAAATACATTTCAAATATACTTTCATTGAAATATTTTCCCTTATAACCATTTCACAACTATCTTTTACCTATAACAAGATCTAAGTCTTGCCAATGCAACCCTTATCTCTCCATTTTTTTTTATTATTTCTCATTATTAAATAACAGATAAAATGATCATACACATTGTTGGTTTCACAAAAATTATAGGTCTACAAAGACCACATAAACTTTTACAATATGTGCAACTATGAAACAATAACTATCCATCCTTGCATGGGGCAGCTAAGGGCAATCCTGGGCCTGCTAGGTGTGGGGGAGTGATAAGAGATGAGAGTGGCAATTTTATTTCAGTAGTGGAACTCCCCTTGGGTACCTAGACCAACCACCTTGTTGAAGCCATAGGGGCTTTCCAAGCCCTAAATTTAGCTTGTCAATTGAATTTTAAAAATGTTTGGCTTGAAGGGGATTCAAGTAATATTATTCAATGTATTAAAGGTCTTCAAAATACTTCTTGGACTATAGAGAATTGGATAAATCTCTCCAAGGAGATTATTAGCTCTTTTGAAAATCATTTCATTTCCCATGCCTATACGGAAATTAACATGGTGGCAGATTTCTTTGCCAATAAGGGGGTTAAGGCTAAGGGTAAGATGACGTGGCAGAGGAGTGACAAATTATAGGTTGATTTCACTGCCTTACTAATGTATGATCGAATCCATGGGAAGGTTCAATCTCCCCTATAAAAAAATGATTAAGGATGTGGTGTGTCGTTTCATGCAGTCTTGGAATTGTTGCCTCATTATTTTTCTTTGTGGGTTGGAGTACTGTAGGATTAATTTCCTCTTTGATATTTTGTGCTTCGGATGCTTTTTGGGCATTTTGGTGATCAGGTTTTTTGGCCTTCTGGAGTCTTTGTTGAAGGGTTACACCATTGTTAACATGGGAGGTGAGCATTGCAGGGTTGAACCGATGGAATGTAAGAAGTTGAAGAGTAATGAGAAAGTTTGGTGTTTGCTGGAGAAGGGAGGAATTACAAAATACATTGAAAAACTTCATGGTAGGGATCAAGAGATTACCAGGTTTTTTGCTAAGGAATGGAACAATGACAAGATAATATTTTTGGGAGAAAGATGGCCATTGATGAACAGTTAATCGTTGATGTCACTGGGATGTCCATGGAGGGGCTTAAGTTCTATAGGGACAGGAAGCTCTCCGACCAGGCGGTAATTTTTTTCCAAAGACTGATAAGGAGAAGGAGGACCTGCAAAGAGCTACCAAAAGCAACTATGATTCTACCAAGATTAAATTGCTTTGGCAGGAGGTTTTGAGAGTGATTATGGAATATATTATGCTGGATGGTAGATATACAAGGGTTTTCTACTATCACTTTGTTCTCCTGAATCATTTTCAGCATCATATTAGGGTTTCCCTCCCTTTCTATCTTTCTACTTCGTTAAATGCTAGTCTTCAAGACCATAATTTGAACCCGATGAGGTACCCCTTTCTTCATGAGGGTTTGCTTGTTCTTTTTTATGAAAATTTTAAATCTATGTCGGCTCTTACCCACTAGACTCCTCCTCCCCACTCTGCCTCTACTAAGGAGGAATTGGGTGCTAGCTATACAGACAAGGATGAATGGGATACTAATATGGAGAAGGAGGAAGAGCGTCCCTCGAAGGCAGTGAGGAAGGGTAGTAATAAAGGTAAGTCAAAATCCTGTGCCCTTCCTAAACCTAGTGCAATGATCTCTACTGGTAGAGCCAAAGTCATTTTCTTAGGTTTTGAGGGTACTAAAATGAAGCCGAAAGGTAAATCCAGTGTTTCTCCTCAGGGGAAGGGAAAGAGGAAGGTTTTGGAGGACCCCTCCTATGATACCAATCAAGATGAGTCTCATCCTACCCATTCATCTGAGTACTCGAGCTACCCTCCTACTGATAGGGAGGGTAGGCCTCGGTATCCCAGTGACCTCAAGGAGGATGATCACTACTTTAAGGTTGAACGACACTTTCCTGCAGATATCCTTTCCATCGCCCGCAATGGGTCTGTGGATTTCTTTCAGTTGATTAGGTGGGTTTTCTTTGATATTAATGAGATTAAATTGAATCAAAGGGTTTTTAACAACAAGTTGAAAAAGAATGAAATGATGGATAAAACTAACAAGGATAGAGATAAAGCCAAGGATTTGTGGATTGAAGATGAAAAGAGATATATGGTAGATTGCCTTAAGAAAACTGTGGAGGATTTGCAGCAATTCAGGATTAATCACGACGACAAGCTATCTGACATGGAGGAAAAGCTTAAGAATGTTAAAGAGTCAATTTAGAAGGTTCTGGAAATGAGCCACAAGATCCTAAAGTCCATTGCAAGCACCATGAATATGATGGTGGAGAATTTGGAAAAGGCCTATCAGGTAAGGATTGTTGTGGATGTGGAAGATGAGAAAGAAAAAAGCTAGGCAGAGGGTGCAAGTCCGTGCAAAAGAACTAGAGGCAACCTGAAAAGGAGGGCTGACAAGACCCCTGTTGAAATTAAGGAAATTAAGAAAGCAACAATTGATATGAACAATCTGGAGAAGGAGGTGGCAGATATTCTGAGCAATCTGGCCTAATGGCTAGATTTTTGTTGGGTTCCTACTAGTTTTTTGTTGTGTTATCTCTATGTTGGTCTTTGTTTTTATCTTTGTAGGTAGCTTTTTGTTTTTTTTCTGAACTTTATCATGCTATATCTTTCTTCTTTTTTTTGTTAAAGGGTTTTGAGGTCCCTTCAAAACCTATTTTTTCCTTAATCAAAAACTATCCATCCTTGCCACCATGCTTACTAACATATTTATATCAAGAAAATGAAAGGCTAAATTATTCAACTTAATTCCCTTCCTCTAAGTACAAACATTCATTGAACATGGGAAAAATACTTCTTTTCAAAGGACTTTTACAAATGACCTTCATACAATATTTTTTCATTCATGAAGATAAAATAAAGGAAAATTAGATTCTTGGAAAAATATTTGTAAAACTTTACAAATTTTCTCTCTACCTAGAATCTATACAAATCTATGCAAGATGCTTGCATCAAATTTTGGTTAACTTCAACAATTTATTAGGTTCATGTATAGAGTCTCCACCTCTCTACAAAGGAGAATATTTCAAGCAACTAGAAGCTTCTTAGAGATCAAATTTATTTTTGAGTCCCTTTTGCCAGTATAGCACCATAACTTTGTAAAATTTTCAAACATACTACAACAATTTCTTCATCCAAGTATGAAGGTCTTCAATATCTAAACCCAATCTTTAGATCTTAATTTTTTTTACTCTTTCCAAATGAATAAATCTTGAATTTCGCTAGTAGAGTTGCCAAGCTATTAGTTCCTCCAATTGATTTACTAGTTTCCTCTAAATGTCATCCACTTCTTATGCTCAAGGTTACTGGGATGTTGGCCAATAAATATAGAACTCAATTTAAAGATAAATTGTCTTTGTACTCTAGGATCTCCTAACTTAGGTGGGTTCCCCTTTAACAACATCAAATAAAGATATGTAAATAACAACTATTTGATGCCTTATAAAATGAATTCTCATACATTGTGTCAAAGATTTACAAGGTATATCATTCTTGTAGCTATAATATTTGTAAGCTATCAAATCATTGTATGAGAAGATAAAATATTTAGAAATAAATTATGATTTGGCTTTTGAATTGTAAAATTTTAGAATATTTTGGAAGTGGGAACTACAAAATATTGATCGATACTTATCATTGGGCTACAGAGTCATATCTCATGGATTTGATATCACAATGTTAAAACATATTCTTGATGGGTGACTGAAATATTATCACCTTGTGATGATAGGACTTGCAAAAGCCTATAATGTAATCATTTTTAATAATCCATTTGAAACTATAATACTCCCATTACTCTCAAGAAAGGATTTACACCATGCCTTGAATAGATAACAAACCATAAGAATAATTCAGTGAAAAATATGTCCTTGAATAATTTCCATAATCCCTGATTATTACATTAAAAAAATATTACATTCCAAAGTTGTAGATAATTAAATAGCAGTATGTATTCATATATGCTACAATTCAAGATATAGTAACACTTTCATGTAATGAATTAGAGACATATGCCTTCACCTATAATAGACCTAACATTATCTCCCCTTTATAGAGATTTTTTCTAAATCCTCCAAAACCCTTTACGAATGATTGGAGTTTAAATTTTATGGAGAAATAAATATCCAAATTCAAGACACATTTGACACTTGGAATAAGATGAACCCTTAGATCTGTAACTGAAAATGGAATCTAGGATATGCCTTATTATTTCATTTCCCTCTTATTTGATCTCTTATTTATTTTTTGCAACTAAATTTTCCTTTTCCTTTTTTGTTTGTTTGTATTCTTGTGTGCAAATTTCACCTATACATAAGAACACATTTACTTCCTTTGTTTTCAATTGATAGTGGAAATTTCTAACCTCGTGTATTTATCCATCTAACTGGTAGTGAAAATATTCTTTTGATATGACATTTTAACCATTAGAATATATATTTTTCTACATAATCTATAAACAACTTGGTATTTCGAGACTGGCCATTTCAAATACCTCTATAATTAGCTTGACACTTTATCAAATAATTGGCCTACAACCATTGTCTTTTTGCATTTTTTTTTAAATTACAAGATGAACACTTTACACCATATTTGGGTGTCTCTGTAAATCATATATTTATTTTCCTCAACCTCTTGCTTGTTATAAAAATTCCCTACAAACCACTTGAAATGTTCACAGAGTGCATTAACAACTACACCGAGGAATAAGATAAGATGTGGGGCATGAATATTGTAATTGGTCTATTTTAAATATTTTTGGCATTCCAAAAATGTTCAAAATGTTGAACACCCAAAATACTGAGAGGGGGGTGAATCAGTATTCCCTGAAATTCATTAACTTAAAAGTGCATTCAAAGAATCTCATTAAACTTGAAAATATGGAAAGGAACAATTAAAACATGGACCACAACACTCAACACAAGAAATCCAGATTTACGTAGAAAACCCTTGAAAGGGAAAAACCACAATGAGGATTAGCTCACAATATATCATAATCGGTTATGATTAATTACAAGAGGCCCACTGCTTGAAGGTCTCACTACCTGAAAGACTGATTGTATAGAAAATAGGAGGGCTCACTACCCAAGGAAGACCAATTCTTCTAGAATTATAAAATATATACAAAAAGATGGCTCACTACTAGAATTTGAACTGCTTACAATGCATTTGCTATATATTGAAGATACAACTCTAGTTAGGCTCAAAAATCTGACTTTAGACACTTCATTCCTCACTATCACAAGATCACCACTATCACATTTCAAACTTCACTACACACCTCATCATACCATAAATTAATTTATCTTCTATATATATTTATATATTCTATAAACAATCATATCATCAATTAGTTTGGCCTAATTAGATGAAACATGTGATACCATAACTTGTCAAATCAAAACTCCATAATACATACCTTTCAAAAGTAACCAAAGCATGTTATTCACTAAAGTAGGTTGGAATGACCTAGATTCACTCCTAAGAATCCTCTCCATACTCAATTTAGTCTTGCATGACCCCTAAACCCTTAGGTTGACACCGCACAACAAAACTGGTGAAGCAACATTTGAATGAACCAACTGTTCATCCAAAACTTGACACACAGACCACCAAACCACTTGAAACTCGAAGTGCACACTTATCTAACATCTTCAAGAACTTATTGAAATTCACTCAACACAATGATCATCCACGATGGAATGTAGATCATTCCTACATGAAATCTGCAATTGTAACTATGTCTCTGCTTAGTTTGATACACTATGATCAATATCTTATGTTGCAGAATACATACAACCCTAAAATTTTTGGATATAGACTCCTTCAACACCTACCATTATCACCTCAAAACCACATCCCAAGATATTGCAATATGGAGAAATGCAGACCACAAAACTATTCCTTTATTACATCACTGTCTTAGTTTGGGACTTAGTAAACTTCACAAAAATAATTGGTCTTATTTGAACTATATACTAATATGCATCACTTATACAATGGGTTTATATCAATAACAACACCATACATCAGTATGCTCATGTTTCCAATAATCTCCCCCTTTATCTTTGATGATAACACACTTCTCTACTTCACTCTCCCTTTGACATCAAGGGAAAAGGGTAGTAAATCCACATTACATCCCCTTACTAATATATCTACATGAGAATAGCTCCCCTTATCTATGTTATCCATTACCAAGATAGACAAGAATTTACTGCAACACCATCTACTAACTCCACATATGTACATTGATATAAAAAATTGTCTATACAATTGAAAAAGAAGTATACACTTTAACTCGATGAGGGTAATATACCCTAATATAATGCCTTTAATTTTGAGAGGTGTGCCTCCCAATCATTCTTGGCTATCTCCCAATCCTTCTTGGCTAAAGTAAGCATGTATCTTTGGTTTTCAATCTATACATAGAGGTCTTCTCTTTCTTCCAAAGAGCTAGGAATTGTTGTATTTTGTACAAACTTCTCCACACTAGACGAAACTTCAATTAAAGAAGTAAGCCTTACACTTACCATATCTTGGAGTTTATTATACTACATTATGATTTTCTCTTTTTTTCCCGCAATATAAAGAATTGATTGCAGTTTTTCAAAGACCACTCTAGTTGCTCCATCTCCATCTTTCACTATATCATATACACTTGAGGCTTGAGAAATTTGAGACTCAATGGAGTCCATCTGATCCTTTATGCTCTTTGTAGACATTGGTCACTTCAAACAACATTGAAACAACAGTTTGGATTCCTCCAAACACTTTTGAACATCCTCCAAGTTTCCTTGCAACTTGGTATGTGTTTTTGGTGTTTAAAATAACAACCCAGCTAAACTTTGAAACTCTCTAAGAGGTATCCAACCTCTATATTAAATAAAAACAAAGACTAGTGGCCAACTGACAAGATTCATTCAAAGACTGACATCTTCTACACTTCTGGCTTTGCAAGACCAAGGTGGGTAAACCTAAACAATGCTCAAAACTTAATTCACTCATACACTGAAATTGTTTTGCAAAGCAGATAATTCCCAATGAAACAACAATAAGGGAAGCATTGACAACTTTAAATTTGGCTAAATTCTCAGTAGCTCAACCCTCTCTCAGCCATTGGAAAGAAGGACACACAATAACACAGTAAGATTAGAATGATTTTGCATTTAAAATTGTTTCTGAGATGCACAAACTAAAAAATAGATCAGTGCCAGTTCTGGGCCATGGAGTCAAACATATAAAATGAATTCTCTAGCAAATAGTCTTCAACAAGTGGATTTAACTTGCTAATGCTTTGTATTAACTGTTAGTGCCCTGCACCAACAATCATTCTCTTGATATCAATCAGATTCTTCTTATCAAATCCCATCTACACACCTGAAATCACAATTACCTACTCAAAGCATTTTAACCATTTCCTTGAAACAGAACAATGAACAGACAAAACAATCTTATGAAACTTGAGATGATAAACTCAAAGACACTTTGTATTATTGAATTTATATAAATGAAAGTGTACAAAAATGGAGACAATCTGATGAAATTCATGAATGTGGAAACACCTTCATGATGTTAATTGCATAAACTGGCCGTATTTACTCTTGAATTCATAAAATTACAGCTTACAAACTCAAACAATGACTCAGAAAATACAAATCTCTATCTACCCAGCCCAATACAAAAACTCAGAACCCCTTACAATTGAGAAGAGAAAAGAAGATATAGAAAAAAGGAAGAAACAAAAGAAGCCCTAAAACTAATCTATTGCAGACACATGGCAGCTCCATTCCCATTGATTAATCAGAAAATAATATCTCCTCCTCTTCCTTTGTAGCAACAAACTTCAATCTGTTTTCAAAACAACATGTGCTCAATTCGTTCTTCAACATAAAAATTCCATGTGTCTATCTGTAATCATCACTTGCAGCTAAAAGAAAATTCCACTCTAGAGAAAAAATCATTTTCCTCTATTTTCCCTCTTTGCTGCATTTTACTTTGTATATTTACTCACTGTTGTATTTATTTTATCTACCATCAATAAATAAAATATTCCACTTACATTAATTTCCATGCAAAGTATTTGAAATACTTTACCCAACAACAAAGTATTTATCATTTGACCTTTTACCCCAGCACAAAGTCATTACCATTTTAGATTTTACCCCAACATAGTAGAACGTAAAATATTTAATTTCATTCACCCATTCTTGTGCCACAATGTTTCAAATTCCCATTTAAAACACTCATCCACTTTAAATGAAATAACTAATAAATTATTCCCTCGTGCCTTTCACCATTTCACTTAAAATTATTTACTCAGCATCTGAAAGAAAAGAAACGGGCCCCACCCCCATTTAATCACAAACCATATAACTCCTTTTGAAAAATTAAAATGGGCATTCCCATGATTTCTCGCCAACCTCATGAGATTTTTTCCAATGTCATACTTCATCTTGCGAGGCCCGCGAGGTTTTCCCTAATCCATTTTCTATGTTGCTCGAGCCTCTTCCTTTAGCACACAGGCCCTTCATGTATCCTTGCCATGTTGCCTTGTATCTAAGGGATACGCATTCCCACCAAACCACGCCCTCTATGCTATTCACATCGACCTCCTCATTGCTGGTACGCAGGCCTCCTGTTGCTCCTTCCAATGAGCTCCTCATACACCAACACCCACCATTTCTCTGTTGTGTGTGCAGGCTACTTCCTCTCCAAACTGCTCACGGGTCTCCCCACATGAGCCTCCTCCTCTTCACCTGGTTCAAGTGCCATCTTCGCCTGGTCGCACCCTGTATTATTCCACGCGAGTGGCCTCTCACCATGCTACAGGTTGTGTCCCTCCTTTCACTAGTGCGGGCCTCCCTGTATGCTGATCACGCACCTACTCCTTGCTGGCCAGTGCATCCCTCTCAAAAATTTCTCCTGAAATACTCACCACTGGCTCTGTGTTCACCATGCATTGGTAAGAAGGATGGGGTGACATTCTTTATTGCGCAGCCTATGTCTTATTATATCGGCCTCAAAACACCTTGATGGATGCCTTTAACTTGTTCCAAATCTCTTGCATCGTGCTTCTCTGGCTGGTTGTGTCCCTTACTCCTGGCCAGTGCACTTGACATCTTCACTCCTTGCAAAGAGCCACACCAATCTTCTACATTCATATGTGTGGGGCCTTGTCATGGTGGCGCTATGTTCTTTGGATCTCTCCTCACTGGGTGTGCAACCTACAATTTCAATTGGCATTTGTTTGAAAGTTCCAAACGCCTTTTCAACAGTCCATTATATTTCTCCACAACTTAATAATGTCAAACATATGATACACACAATCAGTTTGCACACATTTTAAGTGCACTCTTGATCAAAACAAAACTTGATTTGTTCTCATTCCAAACTTAAACTGTGGCATTACACTCATGTGGTTGAGTATTTTTTGAATTGAGTGAATGAAGTGTCTTTACTGCCCCAGAATGAACCAACTGTACCTTTTTGGATCCTGCTCCATGCACCGAGAAATCAATTGGATTCCTCTACCCATTGTGTCAAACATTCACAAAGCCATTACTATGTTTGGCATCGATTTAGAAATCTCATCCTTTTGCCAATTTCACTATTTGTGAATTGTTCACACACACTTATCTTATGCTTGTAAAATACATCTTTATACGTGTTATCCATTACAAAACAATTTAATTGATGGGATTGCAACACTGGAACCATTACAGGTTCATGACCATGCAAAGCATGTTAGACCCCATGTGGGTCCGGCTAAAAAAAAAATCATTTTCAAACAAAGTTTTGAGTTCAAATTGTTCTAAGACAACTTCAAAGTGTTCTAGAAGTGAAAACATGAACTGGGTTTTCATCAGAAACTGTTTTCTACCACTTTTGCAAAATGGTCAAAACAGGCCAAGTTGCCTCAAGAATCAATCTCTGAAACTGGTCAAACGACCTCTTAGGGAATTACAAAACCTGCAAGCATGTAGTCATTTGACCTGAGAATATAGTGCAAAAGATGGATAAGAAAAATCTATCACGAGGTGGAAAATATTAACCGTCAAAGTTGCCCAATTAAACTTTTTCTGAAACAATAGTTGTTTTGCACCAATTAAAATTGATCCAACTACCAATTTGTAAAATAGAAAAAACAACTCCTAGCGAGCTGCCATCAGACATAGAATTTCATTAAGGTACCCCGAGCACATGTGCAAAAGGAATTTTCTTGGATCATCACCGATCAAAAGTTATTAATGATCAAAGTTGGCCTCTCTGAAATGCTGTCAGGAATGCAGATGCAAAACATAACAAACTGCATTCGGTTTTGACTTGTTAAAAATAACAAATCAGATCATGAGGCTGTGAAAACTGACACCCAAGATCATTTAGGTATGGGGAATATGAAACAACATTCATTTTGACATGACAGTGAACTGGTTGCGAAAACCAAGCTCAAACAAGAAGCAACTTTGCAAAACAAACAGTTTACAAACAGTAGAACAGTGTCAAAACCCTCTAGCTCCACTTTTTGAAACTCTGTCAAAACTTATCATGGGAAGCTGAAAATTGACACACATGCTCACATAGGTCAATTGAGTATGTCTACAAATTGGTTTTGCATGAAAATCAATAGGCTTCAAATCATAAGCCTCCAAAGTGGGACAATCAGATAGACTTGTCAGGTGCACCTCTGAAAGTGCAAAAGCAAATTTTTTGAAATAGGAATCTCAAATTTGATAAATTTGAGAGTGCCATCATGTGCAATAGCACACTTATTTGAGGCATCAACTAGACTCTTATCATTCAAATTATTTTCTACTCCTCTTTCAATCTTCTCTTCCATACCAGAAGAGTACACCTTAAAAGAATCTAGCAATAATTTCAATTGTTGCACACCTAGTAAATAACTATCAATGGATACTCTAGGAAGGCCTTCTTGTAATACATTGACAACTTCATCAACCAACTTTGTGCTCTTCTGGTGAGTTTGAAGTATCTCCTTTCTTGTAGAGGCATGAAATACATCACCAAGCTAAAACTTATGGAGAGGAGAGATCATATCCATATCCACTTGAACTTGTTGCATATGAATTTGTAGTAGTTGTGCATACACCACTTGTTGGAGCTACAATTTCATATCCAAAAGATATTTGAATGAATCTTCAGAGGGTTTAGAGGATTCACAACCTATTTTAGTGCTTTCTTTTGATTGTGTATCATTCTTCTCCTTCTCTCCACTACCAGAACACTCTTATGCAATGTTCTCAACTTTCAGAGGAGGCATAGTTTATCCCTTTTGAGCTTTAGTCTTCTTCGAGAATCCTTGCTCATCTTTTTTGCTCTCCTCAATAGTAATTATCTCCACATTCAAAGGGGTGTAATATGTTGACATATCTTCTTTTTCATGCTCGTATTTGTCATTGACTGGCTCATTTCTTTCTAAAAGGGATGTATTTGTTTGTATTTGATCTTCATCACCTAGAGAGGCTCCCAATTCTTCAAGAATATTTTCAACTATTTACAATGTTTCTCTCCTTATATTTTCTATATCATCCTTGTATTTTCCCATAAGAGTATTTAATCTTTACTTTGTCTTGAATTCTCAGGCATACAATTGAGACATATTAGCTCTTTCCTCATGAGATAATGAGGAACCAATCTTATCCAAGGAAAAAGAAATTCATCTTTGCATCTTCTGCAATTTCCTCTTGTCTTCTTGCACTCAATACACCTTTTAGATCATTTGACAATTGATCCTCTATCTCACCTAGGTCAACAATTATGGTTCGCTATTGAATTATTTATATGTGAGGTTGCAGGGGCCTCAGGAGGTCAGGTTACTATGTGGAACCCGACAAAGGTTGTTGGTACTTTAATTAACCAATCTAAAAATATCCTGGGAGTTAAGTTTTGTTCCACTAGATTATCTTGGAATACTATAAATATGTGCTCCTAATGTGCAAAATACAAGAAAATATCTCTCAATAGACCTTATTGCTCAAGTCCTAGATAATAAGAAGGCTTGGTGGATGTTGGATGGGGACTTCAATTCCCCACTTTTTCCTTCTAAAAAACTCAAGGGATTAATTGATTACATAGACAACATGAATAATTTTAATTGGGCTCAAGGACATATATCCAACTATTCACTTGGACTAATAGGAAAACTAGAGAACACCTTATTCAAGTGAAACTAGACCATTTTTTGGTCTCTCCTAACTAGGAATTTATCAACAATATGAACCTTTTTTCTTTACCTATAGAATTGTTTCAAACAATAACCTAGTTTTGCTAGACTAGAAAGATTGTACTCCTATTGACACTTTCCCATATAGGTATGATATCATGTGGGCTTTCACATCCTAACTTCAAGGATTGTATCTTTAAGTGGTGGGCTATCCCTATTCAAGTTTATGCTATGTATAGGGTGAATCAAAAGCTTAAGAATATTAAAAATAAAGTGAAAGGATAGAATAGGTTGGTCTTTGGTGATGTGTTAGTTCACAAGAAAATTCTAGTTACAAAACTTAAGGATATTAAGACAAAAATGACCAATGGTGACGTAGTTAAGGAAACTTGTCAGGATGAGAACATGTATTACAAATTGAATGATTCGATACTTTAAGAAAACAAGAGGAAATATTTTAGAAACATAAATCCAAAATCTAGTGGTTGAAAGAGGGGGATAAGAACTTTGATTTTTTCCATTTATTTTCTTTAGCATAGGAAGAGGAATTATATCTCCAAACTTTTTGATGAAATGGTTTTGTGGGTACTTCTGATGAATAAATTGGGAAGATATCTTCTAAGTACTTTCAATATTCTATTATGGAACCATATACTAGAAATTTTGTTGTTTTGGAAGATCAATTGTTGGACAACGCCCTTGTAACCTTATCCAAGGAATAAAATTCTATTCTTTTAAGGCCTATGTATATGGAGGAAGTTAGGACCACTACCTTGTCAATTGTGGGATTTTAAGGCCCCTGTCTCTGATGCATTCCCCCTGAATTTTTTCCAAGAGTTTTGGGATATTGTTGGGGAGGATATTTTCTTGGTGATTAAAGACTTTTGTATATATGGGAAACTACTAAACAACTAAATAATACATTCATTTCTCTTGTCCCTAAAAATATTGACCCCTCAGATATGGCTGACTTCAATCCTATCAACCTATATAATATTGAATATAAGATCTTCTCCAAAGTTCTTGTAAATAGGCTAAAACCACTTTTGGGATAAATGATTAGTAGTTTTCAAAAAGGTTTTTTTCTTGGTAGAAAAATCCTAGATGGCGTTGTTTCTACTCATGAAATTATACATTCTATGGATATGAGTAACAAAATTGGTATGGTTTTTAAAGTGGATATATCTAAAGCTTATGATAAAGTGTTTTGGAATTTATTATTCCAAGTGCTAATTTTTTGGCTACAATGAAATGATCCCCAACCTTATAAAGGAATTTGTGCCAATGGTTAAGTATTTCATACTTTTCAATGGAGTGCCTAGAGGTTTCTTTAGTTCTAAAAGGGGGATTAGAAAAGGAGACCCTCTATCCCCATATCTATTCATAATGTTTGTTAAAATTATGGGAAGGAATATTCTAAAATTTATTGAAAATGGAGCTCTCAAGTGAATCAAACTTGTCACCTTCCTTAAACCTTCAACTATCCAACAATTTATGGATGACACTATCTTGTTTGGAATAGCCTTTCTTGTAGAAGCTAGGAAGTGGAAGTTGTGTCTAAAAAATTATGTTTTGTTAATGGCCAATGCATCAACTATGAAAAATTAAGATGTTTTTTAATACAATGTTGGAGCTACAAATAAAATTTACAAATATTATGGGTTGTGCTAGTGCTACTCTTTTTTTTTGTTTTATCTTAGGCTCCCTCTTATTGTCAAATAAGTCATAGCATCCTTTTGGAACATGGTGTTACAAAGAATTCAAAAAAACTATTTAGTTGGAAGGGTAATATTTTGAGTCATGTTGGAAAAATTCAACTCCTTGTTGCTTCTTTGAAAGGTATTCATGTCTACTTCCTTTCCTTGTTTAAGATCTCTAAGTATATTGCTGATAAATTTGAGAAATTTTAAATAACTTTCCTAAGGCTTGTAGGGGCCTAGGAATTAGAAAGATTCAACTCACCAACAAAGATCTTATGACTAAGGTTGGTTGGAATATCCTTTTGAATGATAAGTATGGGTGTGAAATAATAAAATCCAAGTACTTAAACAACACTCAGTTTATTAGGAATATCTCTAATTATGAGAATCCTTGGGGTTCTATGATATGAAACAATATTCTCAAATCAAGAAAACTAATTCAATTGGGCTTAAGGTGGAAATTGGGAAATGGTTGCAGGATTAGATTTTGGTAAGACCCTTGGGTGTTAGACAAACCTTTGAGCCAAATCATGTTCAAAGACTTGCATGACCTGATTATTAGTCTATTTGGAAGGAAAGATGATGACTATTTCTTTGGAAATGTGGGGACTCAACCATGGAGGAAAATTGAAAATTGTTCTTATAATAATCAAGAGTTGATCTAGGAAGCTAATATCCTTCAAAAAATTCTAAAATTAACAAGAATCCATTTATTTCAGAAAGGGCATGGGTTTTAATGGGAAAAGGATAGAGGGAAGTTCATTGCTAAGTTTTCTTATAGCTTGTTGTTAATCAATGCCACTATAGTAGATTCGAGAATAGCATCTGAAACTGTCATCTCACACTCAAGATTATTTTGGTGCACTTCTACAAACAATAGGATTCTTACTCAAGACAATTTAAGAAGAAGAGGATTTGAAATACCAAATATGTGTATATTATGCAAAAGGTAGGAAGAAGTTGTGTCACACTTACTTCTTCACTATACCTTCTCTGAGGAAATATGAGGTCTAGCTTTGCAGAATTTGGGCTTCAGTTGGACCATGAATGAAAACCTAAAGGATTTAATTAAGAATTGGACCTATCCTTATGGTCATCCCTTAATTAGGGAGTTATGGAGATAAATTCCACCCAATATTTGTTGGGGTATTTGGAAAGAAAGAAATAATATAATATTACAAAACTTTGAAAAGAATGCTAGGGAGGTTTGTGGGTCTTATTTCAGATTGTTAGTGAAAAATATTTCTCTTAACAATTGGAAAATTCTGAGTTTCCCTCCTACTACGAATTCTAGTATTGGTAATAGATGGGGCTACATTTGGACCCCTCTAGATTTGACAACTGTCTAATTTTATCCTTCCAAAATATTAAGTGAAAACCTCCTTCTTTAAATTGGAGAAAACTTAATTTTGATGGAGTTGCTAAATGAGACCTAGGTATGGAAAGTGGTGGTGTTATTCTTAGATATCCCGATGGAGAGGTTATTGCTAGTTTCTTTAGGGGATTGGGGGAGAAATCTTGTAACATGGCTAAAGTAATGGCTATGTTGTGGGGGGTTAGAATTTCCCTCTCATTGGGGATACAAAAATTACATATTGAAGCTGACTCCAAAGTTATCATGGATGTTGTGAAGGGAAAGGTGAAGGTAGGTTGGACTATCAACAAAAATATTCATATTCAAAAACTCTTGTTGAGCTTTGGTGTTTATGAACTATCCATCTATAGAGAAGGAAACAATGTGGCTAATGATTTGGATAATCTAGGAATAAATATAAATTCCCTAAGATGTTAGAGAAACAAATTGAACCTGTCGGAGAATTTTAGAAGACTTCTTATGAAGGACCAAAAAAATAATAATATTCCTAATGATGAGGGCCTATAGTAAAACTAAGGATTTTGAATATATATTTATACATTCCCTATTTTAAAAATTGGTTAAATTCTCATCCTTTTTGTCTTTGGGGTTTATGGGAAAAGGATTTAGTTTTGGTTTGAAGGGAGTTTGGTTAGATAAAAATTAAGGGTTTAATTTTGGTCTTAAGGCTTCTCATGTTGGGTCATAATCACCATGTGATATTGGTAACCTTATAGACATGGAATGATGAGGTTTTAATGATTGAGATATGTGTCAAATGGTTCATGCCATCATGTTTTTTGGATTTAATGTATGAGAATGGATTTTCATGAATTGGAACTTATCTATTATTAAGAAGTTTAATTATATATCTAAGGTGTGCATTAAATCTAGTCTTTTTAATCTATAGAAAAAGACTAGAATGGCATAGGTGTTATTACAAACCTATATGAGGATGGATTAATAAGGGTGTTCCTTGCAAACAAGTTGATCATTTATATTTTCTTGAGGATTCTCCTTATCCCGGGATTTTTTCAATATTTAATGATCATTCAATTATCTTTATTATTGATAATAAAGCTCGGTTCTAGATAACTCTTTCTCATTTTAACAAACCTTGCTAGTTTAGTTTGACCTTGTCTTGGACTTAGCAACCTTTCCTACAGTTGTATACAGTGTGTCCACTTGAGAAGAACCTTCATTATGGGAGGAGATAGAGTGAGGATGGAGCCAGGCTCTTGCAACAAGTTTAGAAATGACCTGCTTCTTTGGCACATTTTTGTTTAAGATGGGTTAGCTCTATTTCTTGAGAGCCTCAATGGATATGATGAAAGTTTGTCAATATAGTTTGTAAGTTCCTAAAACAAACACCAAGTGAAAATGGGGGTAATTTCCTTTGAAGTGAGAGAGGAAGTTATTTCCTAGGAAACTGGTTTATCTTGCAATGGTCAAAAGTTTAAAAGGCATAGCAAGGTGCCAAACATAAAAAGTATGAATTTTCTCTTCAAAAAGGGTTAAACTCTAATAAATTTGCATGCAGGTTATGAAAGTGTGAAGCTCCCATAGTCGTGGAACAAGGTATGTTTCATGTTAATGAAGTATATTACACTTTAAGGGCATTTCAAGTGTTATTATTTCTATCACCTTCCATTGCTCAAAATATTAGAAAAAAGGTTGTTATTAGTTTCCCATTTTATTTTTTATCTTCTATGGAAGTGGTGATGAAGGAATCTCTAGAGGTGGTAGCCAAAAACCTTGATAATCCACCTATTTGGCTCCACCAAGGGATTACCCTTAAGATTTATTACTTTAATTTAGCCATCTTCCCTCTAAATCCTATTAGGGCTTATATTATTGAGGAACCCCTGCTTGATAGATTTCCTACTAAGAGCCCTCCAAACTCTCCCTCTGAGAAGTCTAAGATGCCTCCCCCTAAAGGGAAAAAGAAAATTACTACGCAAAAAAATTACCCCCATCCATGAGTCCAAATCCCCTAACCCACAGTTCTCAAGCCCTCTAAAATTCCCCACACCTTTACTCAAATTTTTGTTGTTGTAAATCTATGTGACCTTAAGAATAACCCTTGTAAAGGCTTGGGAAAAAGGGCCAACTCTAAAACCAAAAGCCTCACCCACAAGAAGAAGAAAAATTCCTCAGTCAAGTTTTATGTGGAAGTGGAAAACTTTGAAGATGAGGAGGCAAACAACAGTAATTCTATATATAATTGGAAGAGGTCAAAAGTGGGCTTGATTTAGCTAAAGAATGTTGATAGTCCTAATCTCAATGTTCGATGGTCTCACAGACTAGTGGGACATCCAATCCCTAACCTCATAGTGGATGAGATATCTAGTGATTCGATTATGGAGGAAGAAAAAATGATGATTACAATAGTAATGATGAGAAGGAGGAGGATGTGGAAGTGGAGACTAAAGGACCTAACCTATTCCTAGAACTAAATGCTATGTTGTCAAATTTTTAGGACCTGTACATCACCCCTACTGAGAAACCTAAAATGGACACTTTCTCTAAATGTGTAAGATTGTTAAGGATGTGGCTACTATGATGTATTGGGTTTATTGTCTTGAAAGTAAGGTGCATGGTCTTTCTTTCTTTACTTTAAAATTCATCCACCATTCAATGATCACCTTTGGTTTAGTGTTAAAAGATAAAATTAAAAATCATGATGATTCCAAAGATACTAAAACCAGTTCTAATAATTGGGAACTTTTTAAATTCCTCATGGAGGATTGGGAGAAAATTTCTAATTAGTCTCCCCTTTTTTTATTTTTATGTTTTTAAAAACACTGTGATTTGTTGCTTTGTTGGTTTGTTGTCTCTAGCCCAACAACCTTTGATCTTTTTTATGTTTTGTTTAAATTTCTGCCCTGATGGGACTTTTGTGTTTGGGTCCAATGCCCTATAAATTTTGCTTATATATATAAAATTTCCTAATATGTGAGGCATCCCATCCTCTTCAACCACTATAGTCTCTAACTTTTTGAATTTTTTTTTGTTGATTCTAAAATCCTTATCTAGGATTTTCTTATTTACCCTCTTCATAAATCATTCTCCCTTTGTGGGTTTAAACATGCCACATTTCTTCAAAGGAGATGATAACCCTCTTTTTAGCCTAGATAATCTCCAAAATTTTCATCTATTATTATTTTATTTAATCTTTAAGGGTAGTTGATAGGAACATTCAATAATATTAATCCTATGCATGTTTAATTATCTTGAATATAAATATTTAAACTATTTAATATGTTCTAGTCATTTTTTTCATATATTTTATCATGATCCACTTGAATGGATATCTTGTAAAATTTATTTATTTTATTCCTACATACTATTTTCTTTTTATCTCAAGTTTTAAATTCTTTTATACAGGGCTTGTTCGTAATTTCCATAGGAATACTTTTTTCTCTCAACTTCTTCTCCATATTAATCCAAGTCTTCATTTTTTCCTTCTCCTTCCTTTGTCTATATTTCTATAAATTATCCCACCATATAATTGTATTACCCTTCTATCTAGTGCATGCATATTTTATTTATCCCCATTCATACTTTTACATTCAAAAAATTTCTCCATATCATTTAACTAATCTATCAACTTATTTGGTTTTAAAATACCCCCATATTCTAATACTTCAAGTTATATCTTATCATTACTTCCTTATAACACCTTAATCATCATTTCTTCCATTGATTGTAATTCTTCTTGACCTTCCTCCTCTTCTTGAATGGATAATGAACCATCTTCTTAAGCTTCTTCTCATTTCTCTCTTTCTTCATTTGCACCTTGGATCTCTTTTCCTTTGTCTCTATATTACAATAATTCTAATAAGATCTTCCTCTTTCCTTTATAGTAGTTACATATTCCTACTCATATGTACATGAACTCTTCTTTCTCTTTTCACCATGCTTAAACCTTGAACCTATATCTATAGTTGAAGACTATCCAATACTTGATGATGAATCCAAAATATTTTTTAACATTATAAGAATCAATATCTATATTATCATTCTTC
This sequence comes from Sequoiadendron giganteum, assembly GCA_007115665.2. Classification (NCBI taxonomy): domain Eukaryota; kingdom Viridiplantae; phylum Streptophyta; class Pinopsida; order Cupressales; family Cupressaceae; genus Sequoiadendron; species Sequoiadendron giganteum. The sequence continues at coordinate 109,401,597 of CM021107.1, read as the reverse complement.
AACAAATAAACTAAATTAAACAAGTCTTATGTTTTAAAATAAAATCCACTCTTCCATTATTTGGTGTAATTAAGCCCCATTAGAAAACTAATAAAACTAGAAGTTGCACAGAGTAACCAACTTACAAAGTTTAGCAATCTAGTATTTTTAATAACATTATACTCAAACATAAACCACACAATTAATTATCCCCTATTCTCTACATGTATTTAATTATTTCTTGAGAGTGAATTGTAACCTAGGTTCACATTTGAATACAAAATCATTGTCTAAAATTCTAAAAACACTAAATATAATTTTGTGGCTCTAGATGGTTGAGTTAGGCTCCAAAAAATATCAAAATGAACCTTAATTAGAGAAAGTAGACTATAGTAACCTCCACTTCTTTGAGATCTTCATTACTTATTGGGTACAAATTTATGACCTCCATAAGGTATGCAACCACATTAGGAATGATCAATTTTTTTAGTTTATATTATATTTAAATTATTTATAATTTGTTTGTTATAATTGAGAGAAAATGATTTTTGTTTAAATGTTGATTTGTGCAACCCATTTGGGTCAAAAAAGAAGGAAAAGTAGTCATGCTATTACCCAAAATCTATGCATAATGTATTGTTGTTTAAATGAATTGATTTGTTCATCCAAATGCATCCTAGAACATCCAATAATTATTTATGGAATAACATTCTCATTACAAGGAGCATTCATTCTAAAACACTCCAATTAGATCACTAAAAGGGACCATTTGCATCATAATCTATATCATATAGATCATTACATGCTTTAGTTTGTTGTCTTTGATCACTATCTAAGGCTATAAATCCATACTATCAATGAAGTTTGGCCAAGGAAAGCTTGACCCTCTCAATTTAGTTAGTTCCCTAAGGTATTTTCAAATGTTTTGAATCCTTGTGCATCATCAAACAATAGAGGTAGAGGATATTGGAACACAATGATCTACTGAGAGGGGGGTGAATCAGTAGATACTGAAAAATTTAGCCCTCAAAACTTAATGGAGACTACCTCCTTAGCTCCAAATACCTTGTGCAGATTTCTTACTCAAACTCTTACTATGTAGAATGCAAACTAAAGATGCAAACATAAACATGTATGCAAATAGACAATCGACACACACATGCTCACAACACCAGATATGCATGGAAAACCCAATATGGGAAAAACCATGATGAGAAATGTTGCTTGATTCTACTGCTCAAATCCAACCTCACAATCCAAATCTTTGTTACAATGTTCAGGGCACCAACCCAAGGAAGCACCAACTCCCTGATTTAGAAGCTACAACTTCAAGGATGCCACAACACCCTATTTTGAGAGCTACAACTCCAAGGATGAAACAACACCCTAATCTAAGCTACAACTTAGTACAATGAGGATACAACCTCTTGCAACATTACAAGCTCATATATGCACAGATCGGTTCTACATAACCTATAATGTATCATTACATTCGGTACATTGTTGCACTTTTTGCAAGTTACACTCTATTGCTAAAATTGTTCTTTCAACAACACATCCCCTCTGCTCTGCACTCTCTCTTTTCCCCCTCTACACTTAGAACATATTTTTTGCTCTATCTTCCTACACTACACACTCTCTTCACTCTCTACATTTGTTGTACACTCAACAATACATAACTCTATTCAGCACCCTATGCACTAGCGGACTTCTCACACACACAATAGATGCAACTCCTAGATAATATCTGATTATCTTCTTTCTTTTTTGACCTATTGCCTCTGCCTTGAGATTCTCTCCACCATCTAGATCTTCTCAAATCTTCAGTTAGGGTTTCCTTAACTTGCTAACTTCATCGGTAAGCTACCTATACATTGAGCTACACACCCCACTGTCCAGTTCATAATTAGGAAATATTATAGAATTTAATAGATATTTCCATATATTGCATTGAGCCACCCAACATTTAATTTGGTTACAAATAATTTTCCCAAATTAGCTCTCTGTCAACCCCAGAATTTGATTATGCATTCAATGCATTTTATTGTCCATTTGATCTTATTTGATCTCGATCACCTTTGCAATTTGTGTCGCCATCTTGGAGATCAAATATTCATTTAAATTGGTCGTTGGTGTAGGTAGACCAATTAATTCATTCCTCTATGTCAGTTTATAGGTGAAACCCTATTTACACTTAGTTAATTGTCCATGATTGCCTTGTTTAAATCTAGGTCATTGATCATTTCCCTTGGTGCCTCAATCCTATGCCTATTTTTTATCATCACAACTTTAAAACACAACCATTTGATAAATGATCCTTCAAATCTCCTCCATTGATAATATTCTTCAAGAAAATTTTCCTTTGTTTCCTTACTACAAAAATCACCGTTGGATTGCCTATCGATCAATCATAGCCATTATAAACCTTTTATTTTGAATTATGGCCATTGATCTTCTCTCTCACACCAAGATCCTAAGATCCACACTTGCTTTGGAATGTTTAAAACATCACCATCAGATCAGTTACCTTTAATAATGTGTTGTCGATCTCCACTGACTGATGATCACTATTAGATCAACTGTCATTCAATCTCCATCATCAATCTCCTTCATACATTGCTTGCCATATGCAGGGTCCACCAAGACACATGTGCAAAGCTTGCTATCTTGCAAGCTCTGAAAATGGGACCACACAAGCTTTTCGAGGTTTGCGGGTTGTTGCAATTTGTTGTCCACACCATCTCCATGCAACTCACAACAACGATGTGAGCTGGTTTGTCGAGCAATCTCTCTTCACCATCTAGACATGCTGACAGTTGGAATTTGGGAACACTGAGAGGGGGGGTGAATCAATGTTTTGCAATCTTCATCTTTATTAACCTGATATTTAAACCATTTCAACATTAAACCAAAGGAAAGATGCAAACACACAAAGCAATCATCCACAACACCATAACACAAGTATTTTTATGTGGAAACCCTGATAGGGGGAAAAACCACAATGGAGGTCAATCCACAATTTGAGTACTCAAATATAAGTTTTACAAAATGGGAATGCACTTGCATTCAGGCACACTGCCTAGAGCTCACTGCTCAAAATAGGAAGGATCATTGCCTTACAATTTTTTTTGATTAAATCCATCTAAGGGTTGAACTAAAGGAATAGCATATACTAATGCCAGATTACAGTTCCAGTTAAGCACATTAGTCGGTTTCTTGACCTTCTGTCAGATTCTACCTTTCTACTCTTCTCTACTGCAACTCACATCACAAATCTTATATGTGTAGATGAAATCACACAACTGTGCTTCTAAATTTCACATCACTCAACAATATACTTTTCATCTATCATACTTCAATACCAAAATGATATAAACAATTGATCTTATATATTTGCATCAAAGGGTAATACCATCTTCATGTTGGCTTTAATAAAACATATAATATTTTCCAACCATCGGTTAAGTCCACAAATGATTCTTAATGCGTACCATCCAAAGTTGGCCATAACATAGTGAGGACCTAAATAAACATGTTCAAACACAAAAAAATTTAAGCAATTACACCTTAAACATCCGCAATGGCTATATCCACCAGGTCGGCCTTCTAGCCCTGATAAACAGAAAATCAATACACTGGATCTCCAAACTCATACACTGATTGATGCGCCAACACAAAACTCAAGGATAAGATATTATAGATACCCAACGACCTTCCTTGAGATGTGCAACATGAACTGATAAGAAAATAATGCATATTGATCGATAGACTCAACTTTAGTCGGATACCATGTTCTTCACTCTGACTCCCAGTATGAGTAGATGCAAAAGTGCATACCAGATCAATGATAGGTTGCCATCAATGAAAAAACCAAATGCAAGTGATCTCCAAAAGCCATATGCCAAAAATCTCCCCCTTTGGCATTGATGGCAACACTTAGTGATAAATGACTAAGTGTCAAAACCAATATAAGTACGTTGCCAAACTTTAAAACTTCAAAACATATCTCCCCCTAAAATTGATAAGGAATTTTGCATTTCTCTCTCTCCCCCTTTGATATCAATGACAATCACGTATTCAATCTCCTCCTTTGAGATATGACCAAAAACTTGATGATTCAAAACTGATTCAAAATTTGAAAAAAGAACAACTGCTACTTGAGTCAGAAGATTATCTTGTGTTTTTCTTTCATCTTCAGAAGGAAATTATTCCAAGCTTATATTGCAATCCCAATGATTGTGATCATGCTGTTATTTTCAGATGTCCTATTGATAATCTTGATGCGAGATTCTAGAATAGTGATGGTTTCTTCTAGTTTTTCTCCTTTCCTCAGAATCTCAATTAACGGCTCCAGTCTACATTCGGTTAAGTCCTTTACTTTCCAAAAAGTGTCCACAAGCTTGTTTCTAGTGAATTGAACTTTTGTATGCTCAAACTGTAACTCTTGAATCCTTTTCTTGATTGCACCATCCTAATCCTGAAACATATCAAAACTTTTTTTAATCTTGTTTAACTTTGTTTCAATTTTCTCCAACTTTTCTTTGTATTTCCCAATTGCATGAGGCCAACAAATGTAATAGTTATAGATGTTGTTTGTTGTACTTAAGCATTTCCTCAGCTCATTCATTTTTATTTTCAACTTGGTCAATGATAGCTTGAGCTACTCCTTCAAGTGTAGACCTATTTCTTCTTCTTCCTTATTTTGAGACTCAGAGTCCATGATTTCCTTGATACATTCAGTCATATCTTCTGGAAAAATATTTTGCAAACTCTCTAATTTGATTTGGTTGTGCACAATATGAGAAATTAGTACACTTAAAATCATATCCTGTTCATATGAAGGTCTTATAGACCACAATTTAGCAATTTTCTGTATTCCATCTTCCTCATGAATGAGCTACAATAGTTTTTCTTTGGTTGAGTCATCTTCTTCTTCACTTCCTTCTACCTTTTCTTGATCTGGTTCAATTGATTCTAATTCTTTTCCCTGAGTGACCTCAGTTTCCTTATCGGATTCATCATCTGGAATATCTACAACCACCTATTCTTTTCCTTTGCCTTCAACTCTTAGAGTCGTGCATACCAGAGGAGTACATACAACAATTTCTTTTGCTCCTCTCTTCTTCTTTTATATCTCACCGAAGGAGGAACCAACTTCAAGTGCCCTTATGAGAAGGGAAATGCAAACCTCTAAAGAAACTTTCATATGCTTGATCATAGTTTCCCAAAATTTTAGTGTTCATAAATCTGCTTGAAAACTGGTTCATTCTCTTCCCATACAACATTGTTCTTTAGTGGCAAATAATTCATAAATTACATCACAAGAAATTTAACCAAAGTCCCAAACCTGAAGGGATAACCTATCTCCTTTGTTAATTACATGTTCTCCATTAGTTGATCCTTTAGCAGTCCACACAAGTCAAAGTCGTGATCTTGCATTATCATTTTGTGAGAGATGTAAACTACACCAGTTGAGGTTGCTCCTTCTCTATTTCTGAAAAATATTTTATAGGATAATCCATGCACAATGTACCTTGCTACTAAATCTCTGATTGTTGAGATTATCAATGCCCTTTGGTCTCCAGTTACTCTGGTCAGGGTTTCAACTTCTTTGTTTCGGATCAACTTCTTTCTCAGTATATCCCCAACTTTTCATAATCCAGTTAGAACTCCAATTACCTCTTTCAAAATATGATAGGGTTTATCCAGAGTTAGAATTTCATTATTCAATCTATCCAAAATACAATTAACAATTTTTGCATTCTCGAAATAGGGAAATTTACTCCAAATGTCCAAACTTTTGTGTTTCACGTCTTCCAACCATTTTAATTCATCAGGTGACAACAGGTTTCTTATAGCTCTAATATTCTCACTACTAAACTCATTTAAATTCACAATTCCTTTAATTTTTTCCATTTTTCATACCGAACAAGTTCTTCTACCGAGCACCAAATTAAATGGAAATTGCACAAACGACTAAAATAACTGATGGATTTAGAGATTCACCACCTAATTATCTTCACTCCTTCAAAATTTTTCTACATAGTGCTCTCCTTCTTCTCTTCTTTGATTCAAAGTGACAAATGAGGGTTTCAGTATGTCTTTTTGTAACTGCGCACACCTAACTTTTGTAATAAATGCATTTTCCCTAGCTGTTCTGGATACCTTTCTTTCTCAGACAGAGAGAGAAGGATTCTTCTGTGTACCTTCAATTGATTAAGTTTCCTTAAGAGTATTTTCCAATGCATCTGTGGACCATTAATACTGTTTTTGTCAATATTTCACAATCACGTACTAACTATGGATAGGGGAAAAAGGATTTTCTTGAAAAATTCCCCTTAGGCCATTTGAAATCAGTTTTTGGAGGAATTACCGGAAGCAGGTTTTGGTGTAGAACCATTTCCAACATCAGACTCGTTCTTCCTTACCCATGTCTTCTTCATATGATCTCTTATTTCATCCACAGTCACTTTTCCTTTTCCTTTATAATATTTCTAAGTATTTCTACCTTTTTGTACCAAACCTCTTCTATCCACATTTTTGTTTCTGCATAATCTTGTAATGTGACCATATCTATTGCAATTGTAGCACATCATTTTCCTTTTCCAGACCAATCATTCCATTCATTTCCTCTAGATCTACATAGGTTAGCAATATGCCCAAATCTTCCACAGGTGTAACATTCAACATTCCTTCTATTGATAGAGTTGTTTGACACATTTTTGCATTCAATTGACTTATGACCAAACATTTTGCAATTGAAACACTAACTTGAGAATGATGAATCAATTGATTTCATTTTACTTCTACATTGAGTAGCCATATGACCAATTTTTTTTCAAGCAAAACAATATCTATTAAATTTTTGAGCATTAAGTTGTCTTATTAGATGCCTTTTTGCTATGTTCATTAGATTTCCTTGCCTGAAATTTCTTTGTCCAAATTCGGAACATTCTCCTTTCTCATATCCAAGGCCTCACTTGTCATTTTCATTCTTTTATCCTTGAGTTAACTCATCAAGCTTAATTGAGCTAATCTTAAACTTCTTGTTGTATTCACTTGCAGTAGTGAGTTCATCCCCGAGAATAACAATCTATTTTTCAAGCTCTTCATTGTTTCTAGATTGTTGTAGTTCAATCTCAAACTGAATGAATTCTCCATTTATTCTTTTGCATTCATCAGATCTTTATTTTAAGGACTGGGCAAAATTCTCCTCATTCTTCTTTCTTTCTTCAATTTCCTTAGTCAACTTCATCACCATAGATTCCATTTCATGCTTTAGGGTTGCATTGTCTCTAGCAAGCTTTTCACATTCTTGAGTTATTTATTTCAAGGATTGATTTAGGTGAAAATCATCCATGTTTTCACTCTCTTTTTTCTTAATATGATCATAGAGATCCTTCCTCTTTTCCCTAGATTAACAATATGATCCTTCAATGTCTGAATGAATTTCTCAGCATCCCTAAGATTTGCTTTCAATTCTTGGACTTCCGCTATATTGACTGATCAAGATCATCAAGCACCACCAAAAGCTACTGTTGAAGACTACTAGATTCCATTACATTCCAAGATCCACCTCAAGTTGTCAAATTTCTTTTGAGGAACATACCTCTGATTCCAATTGTTGGAATCTGGGAACACTAAGAGGAGGGTGGCGGTGAATCAGTGTTCTGCAATATTCATCTTTATTAATATGATATTTAAACCATTTCAACATTAAACCAAAGGAAATATGCAAAAACACAAATAAATCATCCACAACACCATAACACAATGATTTTTACGTGGAAACCCTGTTAGGGCAAAAATCCATGGTGGAGGTCAATCCACAATTTGAGTACTCAAATATAAGTTTTACAAAATGGGAATGCACTTGCATTCAGGCACACTGCCTAGAGCTCACTACTCAAAATAGGAAGTCTCATTTCCTTACAAAATGTTTAGATTTAATCCATTTGAAGGGTTTAACTAAAGGAATAGCATCTACTAATTCCATATTACAGTTCTGGTTAAGCACATTAGTCGATTTATTCACCTTCTATCAGATTCTTCCTTTTTGCTCTGCTCTGCTACAACTCACATCACAAATATTATATGTGTAGATGAAATCACACAACTTCCCTTATGAATTTCACATCAATCAACAATATACTTCACATCTTTCATGCTTCGATACCAAAATGATATAAACAATCGATCTTATATATCTGCATCAAAGGATAATACCATCTTCATGTCAGCTCTAATAAAAAATATAATATTTTCCAACTGTCGGCTAAGTCCATAAATGGTTCTTAATGCATACCATCCAAATTTGGCCATAGCATAGTGAGGACCTAAATAAACATGTTCGAACATGAAAATCTTTAAGCAATTACTCCTTAAACATCCACAACGACTATATCCACCAAGTCAGCCTTCTAGCCCTAATAAACAAAAAATCAATACATCGGATCTCCAAACTCATACATCGATTGATGCACCAACACAAAACTCGAGGATAAAGTATTCCAAATACCCAATGACCTTCCCTGAGATGTGCAATACGAAATGATAAGTAAATAATCCATATTGATTGATAGACTCAACTTCAGTCGGATACCCTATTCTTCACTCTGACTCTCGGTATGAGTAGATGCAGAAGTGCATACTAGATCAATGACTTAAGTTGCCATCAATGACAACACCAAATGAAAATGATTGCCAAAATCCATATGCCAACACTAACGCATACACTATTGGCTCCTCTCAAGTGGATGGTCCCCACCGTCCACATTTCATTCTTGTTAGCACTATGCAGCAACCATCACCTAAGTGTATTGACATGCTAGTCAATCACATACTGTCACATGTCACTATTCATCATCATCACCTTCGCTTCTTACTTTGTCGAGTCCTACCAGATACACTGTGAGAACTGTCAGATCTTCCTCATTCAATCTATACTATTCACCGCTGCTAACAGTCATGGCATACGTCATCTTCCACTATCTGGTCCCACCATCTTCATCAACAGTTATCATTCATCCACCGTGGATTAATCTCCACCATTCCTTGCTAGCTCCATGGGTCTTGATCGAGCCCCATTGAATTCTTAGCTGGGTACGTGGGAAACCACCATGTATACATTTATGACATCACCAACAATCCACTATGGATTACTTCACTCCAATCCCATCATGCCACATGTCTACAGCGTCATCGTTGTCATCCACACCATTATGGATGGGTCCTTCTCACCTTTTGAGTACCTTTATTACTACTGGGTCTCACTACCACATCCACCTTATTGGGTCCTACACAGAATGCTACCTTCTCATCGCTCCATTTGCTAATTTGCTAAAAAATTGAACCTAAGAACCTTTTGTCGAAGGTTACAAAGTTCTGAAAACCCATGACTCACCGACAACATAGCTATCGGGTTGTTGAAGAGACTTCAGGATGAGTCATGTTGATACCATTCACTCTTGTCGATAAAGCCCTTCTTACACCTTATCACTCCATTCGCTAAGTCACTAAGTCGGGAGGTTATGAAACTCTAGAACCCCACGACATAAGTTTAAAAAACCTAGAATCCAGTGACTTAAGTAATTACTTAAGCTTCCTACAATTGCCAAATAAAAGTTATCAAGAAAATTGAAGCTTCTTTGATCACTGTGACTACAACAACCATAGGGTTTAACTGATAAACCCTAAAACACATGAAGGAAAATATAATTCATTTATGGGCATATCCTTCACTTTCTAGACCTACAAAGCACATCACTTGAATCCTCTTGAAAAACCCATATTGAAATTTTACATTTAATGCCTAGAAGCAACTATTGTAGAGAGATGACAACATTTTGTCAACTATGCAACATATTGAGCAACTTTCTTTTCTACACCAACAACCAATCCACATATTTCCATAACCAAATTCATTGCAAACCTTATCTCTCCTTGACATCAATGACACTTTTCATTAATGCCAATATCTCACTTGTAGGATCAACTCCATCACTCTTTTGACATAAATGGCACTTTGAAATTAACTCCAGTATCCTCACTTGCATAAGAAACTCCATTTCATCTTTGATCCTCTTTCATCATGCCAACACTTTACCTTGCATGATTTCCCCTTTTGAAATCAATGAAAACTATATGCTAACAATCTTCCCATTTGTCAATGATGGAAAAACTTAAATTCTCAACCTACCAAAGGTATAATACCAATGATGGATAGCATCTGAGCTCTAAGTTCTCCTCCTTTGATATTTCTTCTCCTTTTCTCACACTTATGAGAAACTACACAAATTTCTCACCCATGATCAATTGTTCCAAAGGTCTGATACCAATCATGGATAACATCTAAACTCTCAATTCTCCTCCTTTGGAATTCCTTCTCCTTTGTTAACACTTATGAGCAACTGGTCAACTTTGTCCTCCATGCTCAATTGTTTTGAGCATTTTCACAAATTTCTCCCCCTTTGACGTCAATGGCAAAGGCTCATGTTCCTGAACATTTTGTCTCAGGTCACCATATTGCCACAACCTTTATTCCTTCTTAGAAATGGAAAAAGGACTTAGCTCCCCCTTTGATTGATACTAATTGAAGACAATTTATGCTCTTGTACCAATTTCTACAATCAACCTCTTTACTGCAACAAAAAAACCATATGCTCCAACCACCCTGCACCAATTAACAATATCTAATGCCAGTTGGAGTGTCATTACATGATCGGATCTAATTAGGCTAGATACCAATTGTAGATATTTTTATTCATGGTCTATGCCAATTGATATCATATACTTGACACCAATTGATGCTATCATTCCCTGAAACCACTTAACATTCTGAACTGCAATATATCAAGTATAACACCAATTTGATACCAAAGCATCTTTTCCATAGATACCAATTGTATTTTTTCATACACCTTGCTTCATCCTCTTCTGTTGGCCTACTCACACATTTGCTTCATTTAAAGTTTTGCACTTCATCTATGCCAACCAATTTGATCACGAAATTTATCTACTATCTATAGCAATCGCCCCTTGAGATCATGCAAAATTTTCTTCTTAGCATACTCGAGCATTTGCCTCATTTTGGGCTCTTATACCAGCTAGATTGTTTTGAACCAATTTACAGTGGTATCATACCATTTTAGAGCTACTGTATACAAAATAGCTACCTTTTAGCCACATTTCTTCTTCTTGTAGGCAAGAATCATTTCTCTTAACAGAGCATCTACACCACTTCTTCTTCAATAACTGATACCAATGGTTGATATCAATTTTTGCAGCAATTATTAATTCTCTGCTGATGTTTTTACCCTCTGATGAGCATTTCAAAGAGCAAGAATGTGACCATACATCTGCAACCATCAAGTCGTTAGAAATTTGTAAAACATTTTTTACCTGACTCAATATCTCCTTCTTCATTTCTAGGAATGAATGAAATATCAATTTAGCTCCCCTTGGACTCATGCCCTATCACTAAGCATTAGTGATGTAAGGTAGAAGTAGCCTCATTTGGTGCCTCTTGTTGAAATTTCAATCTCCACACCTTATTTTTCTTTTCTATCTTGTCAACCTTCTTACCAGGAATATGTGAACCATTGTTCACTTTGGGGGACACACTCTTCTTCTTATCATAATGTGCTATTGGTCTTACATGATTTAATCTATAGTCCTTAGATATGTGACCAAAGTTATCACATTTTTAGCACACTATATTCATATCTACAATAGGAGCAAAAGAATTTCTATTTACATATTTAGTGCTCCTTCTAGGTGCAACTCTACATTCTCTAGCCCTATGACCAAACTGATTATAGGTATAAAAATAACCATAAAAACATGGGGAGAACCTGGTCATATCATTTATTCGAGCAGGATGAAGTGGCCTTCTTTTGCTTTACTTCTTCATGTATCTCATCCTTGTGAATCTTTCTGCATCAACTCCCTTTGTGTACTTATTTTTCTTCAAGTTTCTAGGAATTAGTTTCTCCACTATCTTCTCTATTGCGAGCTTCTTTTCTCTAATGTCTTTCTTCTTACTAGTAGTAGGATTCATTTATTCTTTTGTTGTCTTCACCTTAGTAGTTCCTTTATTTGATTTTCCATTTCTAGAGGTACATTCTCTGGAGCAACTTGTACAGGCTTTCTCTTTCTTTGTGGAGCTATTTTCTTTTGCTCTAAATTTTTCATATAAGTTTGTAGAAGTATTGGTAAAGGAACTCATTACTTTCTCAAATCCAAGGCCAACCTTCTCTTTAGGTTTTGATAGATTTTGTGATCTAACCAGTTCATCAAGTACCTCAGATCCACCCTTAAACTTCAAGCCTTTTTCAATTTGCTCCTTAGCATTTGCTAATTCTTTTCTCAAGACCACTATTTCTGCTTCTAACTTTATGCACTCATCTAATTTAGACTATAGTTGAATCTGAACTACATATTTTACTCTTCTTTCTTCTTCCACCTTATTCTTCAAGATGATCACCATTTGATTAGATTCTTCGAGACTCTTGGTCAGCTTATCAATCTATTCTTGTGCATGCAACTTTTGTTCTTCATTCTCCTTCTTCAAACCTTTAATCTCATTCAGAGCACATATGGGACTTCCTTCTAGTTCAACCTCTACTTCTTCTTCACTAGACCAATCAGGAATTGTACCAAAATCCATGCACATGGATTCATTCCCATCAATCTCAAAGGAACTTATATGTTCATTGTTTGATCTGGAAAAAGCATATGATAACTTATATTCTCCTTTTGTGTATAGATCCTTTTTAACACTCTTTTTACTTCTACATTTTTTGGAGCCTTTCTTATCAACCATTTTTGTGTTCACTCTACTAGAATCTACCCGAGATGATGAAGCTTCTCCCAGGGAACTTGGGGCTCTAATACCAATTGTTGGAACACAACAGTCTACTGAGAGGGGGGTGAATCAATAGATACTAAAATTTTTGGCCCTCAAAACTTAATGGAGACTACCTCCTTAGCTCCAAATACCTTGTGTAGATTTCTTACTCAAACTCTTACTCTGTAGATTAAAACTAAAGATGCAAACATAAACATGAAAATAGACAATCAACACACACATGCTCACAATACCAAATATATGTGAGAAATCCAATATGGGAAAAACCATGGTGAGAAATGCTTCTTGAGTCTACTACTCAAATCCAACATCACAATCCAAATCTTTGTTACAATGTTTATGGCACCAACCCAAGGAAGCACCAACTCCCTGATTTAGAAGCTACAACTTCAAGGATGCCACAACACCCTGTTTTGAGAGCTACAACTCCAAGGATGCAACAACACCCTAATCTAAGCTACAACTCAATACAATGAGGCTACAACCTCTTACAACATTACAAGCTCATGTATGCATACATTGGTTCTACATAACCTATAATGCATCATTACATTTAGTACATTGTTGCACTTTCTGTAACTTACACTCTGTTGTTGAAACTACACTTTCAGTAACACATCCCCTCTGTTATGTACTTAGAACATTTTTTTGTTCTATCTTCTTGCACTACACAATCTCTTCACTCTTAGCATCTATTGTACACTCAACAATACATAACTCTATTCAACAATCTGTGCACTGGCCAAATTCTCACACACACAATAGATGCAACTCCCCAACAATATTAGATTGTCTTCTTTCTTTTCTGACCTATTGTATCTACCTCAAGATTCTCTCCACTATCCAGATCTTCTCAAATCTTATGCTAGGGTTTCCTTCACTTGCTAACTTCACTAGCAAGGTACCTATACATTAAGCTACACACCCCACTATCTAGCTCATAATTAAGACATCTGATAGCATTTAATAAATATTTCCATATCTTGCATCAAACCATCCAACATTTAATTTAGTTACAAAGAATTTTCCTAAATTAGCTCTCTGTCAACCCTAGAATATGATTATGCATTCAATGCATTCTACTATCCATTCGATCTGATTTGATCTCGATCACCTCTACAATTTGTCACTGTCTTGAAGATCAAATCTTCATTTAAATTGGTCACTGGTGCAGTTGGACCAATTAATTCCTTCCTCTATGCTGGTTTGCAGGAAAAACCTTATTTACACTCAGTTAGTTATTCATGGTTGCCTTGTTTAAATCTGGGCCATTGATCATTTCACTTGGCGCCTCAATCCTGCATCTATCGTTTATCATCACAACTTTAAAACACAATCATATGATAAATGGTCCTTCAAATTTCCTTCGTTGATAATGTTCTTCAAGAACATTCGCCTTCATTTACTTGTTGTAGCAATCGCCATTGGATTGCCTATCGATCAATTAGATCCATTGTAGATCTTTGCTTTTGAATTCTGGTCATCGATCTTCTCTCTCGTGCCCAAATCCTATGATCCTCGCTCACTTTGGCATGTTTAAAACATCACCATAAGATTAGTTACCTTTAATCATGCGTTGTCAATCTCCACTAATTGATGATCACCATTGGATCAACTGTCATTCAATCTGCATTGTTGATCTCCTCATACACCGCTTGCCATATGCAGGGTCCACCAAGACACACATCCAAGGCCCACTATCTCGCAAGCTCTAACAATGGGCCGACACAAACTTTTCCAGGCTTGTGGGCTATTGCCATTTGTCATCCATATTATCACCACACAACCTAGAAGAACGATGTGAGTTGGTATGTTGAGCAATCACTCTTCACCATCTAGACATGCTGACACATACACTATTGGCTCATATCAAGTAGATGGTCCCCACCATCCACATGTCATCCTTGTCAGCACCATGCAACAACCATCACCTATGTGACTTGACGTGCTAGTCAATCACATACTGCCACATGTCACCATTCACCATCATCACCTTCGCTTCTTCCTTTGTTGGGTCCAACTAGATACACTGCGAGCACCGCTAGATCTTCCTCATTCAATCTCTACCATTCATCGCTATCAATAGTTCATGGCATACATCACCTTCCACTATCTGGTCCCACCATTTTCATCAACGGTCATCATTCATCCACTGTGGATTAATCTCCACCATTCCTTGCTAGCCCCGTGGGTCTTGATCGAGCCCCACTGAATTCTCAGTAGGGTATGTGAGCAACCACCACATATATACTTCCGACATCACCAACAGTTCACTATAGATTACTTTACACCAATCCCATCATGCCACATGTCTATATTGGCATCATTGTCACGTCATCATGGATGGGTCCTTCTTGCATTTTAAGTATCTTCATTACTGTTGAGTCCCATTGCCACGCCCACCTTACTAGGTCCTGCACAAAATGCAACCTTCTCATCGCTCCATTTTCTAAGTCGCTAAAAACTTGAACCTTGCGACTCGCCAACAACATAGCTATTGGGATGTCAAAGAGACTCTAGGGCAAGTCTTGCAAATACCATTCACTCTCGCTGATAAATCCCTTCTTACACCTTATCGCTCCATTCCCTAAGTCGCTAAGTCGGGAGGTTGTGAAACTCTAGAACCCTATGACATAAGTTAGAAAAAATTGGAATCCAACTACTTAAGTAATTACTTAAGCTTCTTGCAACCACCAAACACAAGTCACCAAAAAAATAGAAACCTGTCTCATCACTGTGATTGCAACAACCATAGGGTTTAACTGATAAATCCTAAAACACCTGAAGGCAAATATAATTCATTTATGGGTGTGTCCTTCACTTTCTAGACCTGTAGAGCACATCACTGGAATGCTCTCAAAAAACCCAATCGAATTTGGTACCTAATTTGACATCAAATACTTGGAAGCAACTGTTGCAGAGAGATAACATTTTGTCAACTATGCAACATATTGAGCAACTTTCTCTTCTGCACCAAAAACCAATCCACATATTTCTAGAACCAAATTCACTGCAAACCTTATCTCTCCTTAACATCAATGACACTTTTCATTAATGCCAACATCTCACTTGCAGGATCAACTCCATCACTCTTTTGACATCAATGACACTTTGACATTAATGCTAGTATCCTCACTTGCATGAGCAACTACATTTCATCTCTGATCCTCTTTCATCATGCCAACACTTTACCTTGCATGATTTCCCCTTTTGACATCAATGACAACTATGTGCTAATAGAGGACTAGGTTCTAAAAGCTTGTATTTATCCAAAATAAAATCGCGCCCTTGGAGTCATTTCTATGCTACTCAAGATTGATTCTAAGTCACTCAAGATTGACCTACAGTATTTTTCCAATCTGCAAAAGGCTTGAGGTAGTCAACACATCAATGACATTAGTTTTTAGTTTTGTGTAATATAATAAATTGATTATGCAAGTTTCTAATATCCACATTCCATTATCAGTTTCAGAGCTAAATACACCCATCTCCCTTATTTAATTTCACAAATAAGTTTCAATTTTATCATTCCAAATTGATTAATCAAATCTAAATTAATTAGTATAAAATGGATTATAAATAGGAATTGTTTTGATGGGACATGAGAAAAATAAGTCTGAATAGGATAACTATAAGTAGAACGAAAGTGCACTTGTTAGAGAGTTTGATTAAAATGATTCATAATTACGACCCCAAATGCATCCAATTGCATCCCCTAACATTGTCAATGTACCTTATTTATAAAAAGCATGGCCGTCAAAACAAAGAACATTTTGAAGTTAGAGCAGAATTAAAATGTACATTCCAATCTTCCTAATATATTGTGCAAAGATACCCTGATTAAAACAATCATATTACAGATCAAGAAGCATTCATTTGAATCATTTCACCATACAATCTATTATATCAATCTTGACTGCAAACATACTTTCCATAGCATGCTTGGCAAAGGAGATCATACCTCTTGATGATTGCTGCTTATCAAATCATTCGATCTAACTTACAAGTGTACCAAAAGCAGGATATAACATTTTAGGCATATGGAATATATCATCCATATGGAATATATAGGAAATATCTTCTCCCTTAGATCTGAAACTTCAGGTTCCCAAGTGGGAAACCAGAGTTGAATACTCAACCGCCATTTTGAGAACGCATATAGTAAAAACATTATGACAGATGAATGACAAGAAGTTAAGAGATTCAGCGGATCTCCAAGACATCATAAGATAAATGAATTATATTCCTCTGCATTCATTCCAACAATCATATCATATGACCAACATTCAAATCCAAGGGACTTTCACACGAGCGAGGCTTCTACCCAACTACCCACTTGCAAGATTGCAACTAATTTGTTGTTGCGCTGTCCCACTCGATGGCTTCCAGATCACCTGGACTTCCATCCTAATAAATAACCCATTCATGGCCTTAGTCGTTCAGTCTGCCCACATCTGGTTTTTCAGCTGCCAAAGTAATGGATGAGAAATTGGCTGATCCCCACAATGGTTCCTCTTTACCATTTCATGATCAAGATATGCTTGGTCTGCATGAATTTTCATACAGCAATGCAGATTCTGGCCTTCAAGACCTCAGCTTTGATCTGCCACATACACCAGCACCAGTCCCTCATATTTCAGGGACACCCATTGAATATATGAGGACTATAAAGGGGTACATCTGCACAAATTCAGAAGAAAATTCGGGCTATTTGGTTCCCATGTGTCTTGATCCTGCTCATGGATCCTATGCAGTTGATTCTGAAGTACCTTCTCTGCTACGCTGCTTAGATGGGATTGAGGGTCATGCAGCATCTAGTTCTGTCAGTAAATATGGTACTGATAAGGTGGGCAGGGCTATGAACCAGAGGGCATTGTCATCAAGCAAACCTAAGAAGGAGCATAACTTGTCTCTGCATAAAGCTTCATACCGAACAGAGTCTCAGAGATATAACCACATCATGGCAGAAAGACAGAGAAGAGAAGAGATGAATGAGAAATTCTCAATTCTGAGGACCATTCTGCCAAAACTAACAAAGGTACCAAATTTCCTTTCACGATCTTTAAGAATAGCCATTATAATTTGTTATACCCATCTTTATTCAGGTTTTCTTAAAATTTGAAGGTGTAATGTTTGTGTCTTTGAGTTTTCAGAAAGACAAGGCCTCCATTGTCACAGACACAATTAATTATGTCAGAGAACTTGAAAAGAAGGTCAAGTATCTGCAAGATTTCAAATGCAAGGCTAAGACAAAGGGATCCAAACAGAACCACTCTAGTGTCGATCATGAAATCAGGCAGGATGAATTGGGGGATATGAAGATGATGAATGATGAATACAAGCTGCAGGTATAAGGAATCCAGTTTACAAATTGGTTTTCATGCAATTCTACAATTTTATCTGAATATTTTTCTGAGAGTTTGCTGCTTCTAAATTAAACTGTGAAACTAGTACACAGTTTAATCTAGTAACCTCTTAAATTCTTATTAAACTTCTTAAACTCTTATTAAACTGTGAAATTAATACGCAGTTTAATCTAGAAGCAACAATCTCGCAAACTTTCATTGATATAAACTGTGAAAATCTAATATCTTTGATTCATTGATATAGACTGTGGAAATCTAATATCTTTGAATTACATCTTTGAATTATTCTCTGTATATTTGCAGGATCTTGGAAATCTAATATCTTTGAATTATATCTTTGAATTATTCTCTGTATATTTGCAGGATCTTGGTAGCCTTCCACATATTGAATTAAAAAACATCGGCAATCAAGCTCTGATTACGTTGGTGTGCCCTCGGAGCCGTGGACTGATCTTAAGAACACACAAAGCTCTGTTGGACTCCAAAGTGGATTTGTTGCAGTCTAATGTGACCACCTTGGAGAACAATGCAGTGCACCACTTTACTGTTCAAGTAAGATCCTGAAACTCAAGATACGGTAATTTTTTTATTTTTTTTTTGCTGGTTAACATAAATTTGAGCATACAAATTTTCAAAATAATAAAAACCCAAAAGCATCTGATTTTGGATCTGATGAGATAAGCACTGTGGGATATGAACAGTTAAAGCCAGGTGTGAGCTCAAGCAATGATGAGATAATTAGTGCTCTTGAAGAAGCCACACGTAACGGTTGATAAATCTTCTCGCATTTGCTGTATATGTAAAGATGTTAGCAATATCAGCGACCACTGCATTATATTCAAATGAATGGGGTGCTCAATGAAAATAACCGCTGGATTTTTGTTGTTAAATTGCTTTCCTTTTGAGGAATTGATAAACCCAGATACATAATGGCACATTTATATATGAAATATGTCTCTTTTGCTGGACATTATATATATCAATAGGTTTCTTTTTATTTTCCATTAAATTGCTCAACATCTGGGTATGGATTAAACTTTTTTTAGTTTTAATTTGAATTACCTCTTCAAAGTTGTTCATGTTGTTCAAATTAGTTCTGATAATCTCATTTTCAAAGTTATTTTGAAATTTAATATATAAATACACTCTTTCCTCATCGTGATGATGGATCGCCGAGTGTGATCTGAAAGTCGATTGCAACTCATACACAGTTAATCGAAAAGCTCACTCTAATTTACTTCATGGATTGTGGAAAACTCATACCAACTATTATTAATTCAAATTATTTATCATTAGTAAATTTTTAGTGGTGATTTTAATTATTTTGTAATTATGATTTATTTCAGTTTGATATATAAAAATATTTTTCTTACAAGATGGTTTGTGACACATGTATGGTAAGGGGTTTAATGAAAAATTACTCAACCATATAGTTCAATAACATACAATACAATTTCAATGTGGTTAATTGAAAATTTCATAATAAGATTGACTTGTTTTCAATAATAAATTGAAACATAAGTTTCATTAGCTACAACACATTAGTGTAAGCTTTTGTCACTTAAATATACTAACCTACACTAGCATACACATATATAATTGACTAACTATTTTTACTTTTTCACTATGTGGTCATAGAATTTTTTTAGCTCCAATTTACAAAATTTCATACCTTCCATAAATTCAAGTTGTTTTATGTCTTTTTTGAGGTATCAACTAATTGTGTCAAGTTCCATAGTTCAAGTCTTAGTCATGATTAAATTGTATCAAAAGTCACAATATTGTAATATTTAAGTATCTAATTAGTCTCGAGGGAGGTGAGTTCTCATGAATAGCCAAAATTGTAAGTTAAAAGTCAAAAACACCCTTACACAAAGTTTTGGGGTTCTTGTGTAGTATTGTAGCTTGTTACACTCTTGCATGAGTTCTATTAAAGTTAGTGTATTTATACTATAGCAAGGTTGTGAAGTTTTCTTGTAGTCATGTCTAGTGTTTGGTCACTTGCACAAGAAGTCAAATAAATTGCAGCTTTATATATGAGCTAGAGATGCAAAGTTTTCATGCAGTTATATATTTGTTGCACCTTTACACCAAATCTTTTGAAGTCTATTGAGTTCAAAAGCATTAGGGGATCCAAGCTTTTTTTACAACCATGTAATCCTTGCATTTTTAAAATTCCCAAATATTTGCATCATTCCATTTACAAAGCTTTCACATTGCTTTGTGTGTTGTGTACCTATGCCAAATGATTGAAATGCCAATTGTTATGTAATTATAAAAAATAAACTTATTTCCCACATGTGTGTCCAAGATTTTATCAAAAATTATGCTTTTTTGTCATTTTCTATAAAATTTCCTTTGCTTCTTGTGCTCTACACTCATATTGGCTCTTCGCATTGCTTTTAAATTTTACAAATTCCATTTACTTCCTCAACCTTATTGATCTTGGAGATGAAAAATATTACTATCATCATGGAGGAGCTCATACAAAACTAGAGTTTCACGATGTTTCAAAGAATTTTAGGCTTTGACTAGATTTTTGCATTCATGTGTTGCTTTCAATTTCCTTAGGTACATTATGTTCTATGAACAACCTAGATCCTTGATATAATTGATTACAAACTAGGGTGTTCTTCAAAACCTTGGTTGAATGTTTAAACATTTCATGATTCAAAGCTTTGAGTTTGTTGTGTAACCCTAACCAAATTATATCATAGATTCAAAAGATTGTTTGAGCCCTAGTCTCTAAGTCTCAAGAATTTTCTTTAACTTGTGCAAATATTATTGTTTTGTGAATTATCCCAAAAACTTCATAATGATTTGACATATTAGGTTACTACGCTTTTATTTCAATCATACAAGCCTTGCATACTTGCATAATTTCTCCAAAACTCTACTTCCCCATAAGCCATTAATCTTTTCATCTCTTATTCCAGTCTTGAAGTATTGTGCCTAAAATCCCTAAACCCCACTTTGAACCAATCTCTAGAAATTTAAGAATCCTTGCTAACCTTTTTACTTGCACATTTGAACCCGAATTTTACAAATCTACCTATGACTATTTTGAGCTATTTGTCTCCTTATTTCTCACATTTAAGGAACTGTAAACTTATGCCATCTCTTGCCAAAATGGAGTACAAGTTTGATTTGTTGGTTGTACCCCCTCCCCCCATTTCAAAGCTTTCTCATATTTTGATATGGACCTATGCCATGTCATCTTATAGGATTTTCAAATGAGAATATAGGAAGCCAAAAAAAAAATGATATGGTTAAGTGTTGAGAATAAAATGTTTTCATTTAGACAAGTCATTTTTCCATTTTATCCAATCCCTGGATTTTATCAATGCATGTATAAATTTTATATCCCCAAGAACAAATACATTAGGATCTCAAGTGGATCATGCTATTATTTAAATCATTATCAAGTACATTGGATAAATATTAGATATTTCATATCATATAGATCAATGAAGCATTACAATCAATTCTTAAAGGCAATTCTTTGAGGAAATCTTCGATCGATGCATGTTGACAAGTAATGATAATTTCCTAGAGAAGGTTAGAGTCTCCACAACTAGATTGCTTAAGAAATTTCACAAATTAAATTCCATTAGGTTCAAATCAGTGATATGATCACCTTGTTAAACTAAGTCCTTCATAATTCCAATGCAAAAGAGTTTCATCCTTGGATGTTTCATTTCATAGCTAGGGTTCTAGTAGAAAAGGAATATATTGTATAATCTACCTTGATTAGAACTAATCCATGAACAACTAGTTGAAGCCAAGGAATGAAATTGCTTTTACATGAACTTATACTTGATTTAATTTATTTCTAGAAGAGAAGTCCTACTAGGATTTAAAGCAGAAGAAAATATGAGTATTGGGTAGAAGAA
Source organism: Sequoiadendron giganteum (assembly GCA_007115665.2). Classification (NCBI taxonomy): domain Eukaryota; kingdom Viridiplantae; phylum Streptophyta; class Pinopsida; order Cupressales; family Cupressaceae; genus Sequoiadendron; species Sequoiadendron giganteum. The sequence goes on along the minus strand of CM021107.1, from coordinate 109,379,491 downwards.
AGTATCCAATAATTACTGCCAATTTGAACTCAAGTATATGTAGAGGTGTTTTAGAAGGGTAAATATTTTATTTGTTCTTTATTATAAGGATGTTTTAGAATGATACTTACCAACATATATTTTTGGAGGCTATATTGTTGTAGTTTCTTCATAAGGAAATTCGTTGATACAATTTTTATCTTATCTTACATTAGAATTTCTAGGTTTATTGGGGCTATATATAAATTTCCCAATTATTTTAGTTATAATCTTGTAAATTGTTTGAGTTATATTGATAGCTAGACATTATTCATAAATTTATTTCAAGAAACCACAAGCAATGAATGAAATTCCCTATTTCTATTGGTAGATATGTACCTTCTTCCACAAATTTAGAATGTGCAAAAAAAATCTCTTTAGTTACATTGCATCAATTTGAATTAAGTATATATTTTGATCCTAGAAGACACTTGGAGTGGTTATTGTTATACACACATGATAATTGAGAGGGGTAAATCAGTTGTACATTAAAACATTAAAACCCTCATGAATATTCAAACCCTTATTAAGCATTAGCATGAATGTAAACAAGTGAAACATCAACACATCAACAACCATACAGAATAGATCACCAGATTTACATGGAAAACCATAATCAGGGAAAAACCATAGTGAGGATTAACAACATATATATGAATAGAAATACCAGTTACAAAAGGATCACTTCTAGAAGGGATCACTACCCAAAAGAAAACAATGGCTCATTGCCAAGGGATCACTTCCTAAAGGACTCACTATCCAAAATAGAAAGAGAATATAAGAAGATTGTTACAAGCAGGTTCACTACATCAGAGCAACAAGAAGATCCATGACAACAACTCTACACCATTTGCAACCTTCGGCTCAATGCCTCCAACAACTTTAGGCACACTGAAAATGTAGACACCTTCTGCTCACTACTTCTAGTAGCCTTAGGTGTTTAAGCTCACACTCAAATCACAACACTTGATCACACTTACATCTTTTCACACCACACAATACACCACACTACATATCCAAAAATATCCTTTCTTATATGTCCTCCATGACCTCAAACAAATTCTCTAAGGTTAGCCTCAATGAAACGTATGCACCTCAAATGTGCAACCACCAAATAGGTCAGTACCAAACACTTATGCAGTGGAAAAAGGTGAAGGAAAACCAAACCAAGGATTAACCAGGACCCAAATCTATACTAACATGCTATACTGTGCTTCCACAAACAATAAACCATCTCCACAATTAGTGCTAGCACACTAGGTCAACCAAACCTATATTAACACTACCAAATAATCAATTCAATTTTCACCAGGTCCAAAAACATCTTGCATACCATGAAGTAACATTGCACAACATCCTTGAATATTCCAACATCATTAGAATATTTAGAAACACTGTCACAACCACTTGAAACCGAGAATACAATCATCTTGTGCAATGTTAGCCACACTGCCACAAACATGCAACTGACTAACCACCCTTGTGGAATAACTGAACAAAAAAATCTAGGGGAAGGTAGATCCAAACAATATTAGCACATTCCCAAATCTGTAAGACAAGAAACCTCAACACATAGAAATGCAGATCAACACAACCTTCTTCACAGGCAACACATTTTCAGACACATCGTCCACTTTCACATGATTCAAAACCTGAAACTTTGGATATAACACCTATAAATACCACTGATCATCTCATCAAAATTGCATGAGAACATCTTAAAGCATGAAGAATTATTGAGCAACACAATGTAGAACACAACCCTATCACCATGTACACTCCTTATTCAAAATTTCTCAAAAGCACTTGAAAACCAAGTGAACTAGTTGCATCAACAACACCACACTAGAGATTGCAACAATATCCCCAACTGCAACACCTGCTCAACACCATCACCCTAGAGGTTGATGTTGAACAACCCGAATAACTGAGAGGGGAGGTGAATCAGTTATCACAAAACACTTTTATTTTCTTTAAATAAAAAAGCAATCTTAAACCAATCATATGTTAATCAAAATAGATATGAACATGTAAGCACTTAACAACACCATGCACAATGAACACCAAAATTTATGTGGAAACCCAAGATGGGAAAAACCATGAAGAATGCTAATTCTCAATTATAAAGCATCGGTTAAGGTGATTTTTACAAGGTCTCACTACCAAAATGCTCACTACAGGTAAGGCTCATTGCTGGTGGGCTCATTGCCTGATTAATACAAAAATCACTGATTACAAAATAGACAAAACATGAATTGATGGCATTGCATCTACATATGCATGAATTTAGTTCTGGATAGGAGCACAATATTTGACTGCAATAGATCCGTTGAAGAATCTCCTGCACACCTTCCTTGCACAACCTCTACAATACAAATTGCTTCTTCCAGATAGTTTCCTTCAGTTCCTTCTTTGTTTCTTGTCGCATAATATTTTAAACCCTTATCATTATTCACACATACCACAATTCTTATTTGGATACCAAAAAGATGTTCCACACAGACACACACACACATACATATATATATATATACCCGAAGAAAAAAATGAGTCGGCCTAGCAAAACATGTCGATTTGAAGAACAACCTTGAAATATTCAATAAGGCTTGGCACGCTAGCACCAAACCCAAAAGATAGGTCACACATAAAGATATTCTTACCACATTACACCGAGACCCATATATAGGTCATACATAAGATATAATATCATTACCAAAAGATAGCTAACTTTGAATTACATGAGATATATTCCAGAGCCAATGGAAACACAACAACCAAGACCAAATCTTGATCAACTTCAATTTCAGTATCAACTGGAGGAATGCAATTAGACATACCAAAACTTGTAACATGCTACATGAATGTGCGGATAATAAGGATACCTAAAATAAGCTTTAGGCACAACAACCGGTATCAAAAGATTAGTCTTCATTGTTCTGTATTAACCATCTTCCATAGATGTCCCAAAAAGAAATACTACCATATCCGGATCAAGGATAACATCCATATTACACAACATTATAGCATATGATAGGATATATCATTTCTTTACACATCCGGAGCACAATCTTTTGGATCCCAAGTTTTGACATCAATAACAACAATGTCACATCAACAACTTCTCAACAATCTCACCCTTTGGCATTGATGGCAAAACAACAAAAACTCAAAACTATAAAAACTGCAAAAACTCCAAGCTCTCCCCCTTTGTTAAGCAATTCAATTCCTTTTTTTTTTTGTTTTTGTTTTCGATTTTGTTTTTGTTTTTCTCTTCAATTTCTCCCCCTTTTTTCCATCAAAGGAAAAGGGCCAAATAAGATCATTCATAAAATCATGTAAAAATAACACCTTTCACATGAAAATGTTTCTTGTACCTTTCTCTCACAATTGGAAGAATCTTCTTCCAAGTTTGCACTGGACAAACCATTCTTGCACACACACTTTGTTGTAGAAACAACATCCCAAATGAAGATGACCAGTCCAGAGACAAGCATTGTCGTTCACAATCCTCTACATCAGAAGGTATCCCAGAGAGATGGTCCAACCAGACCTCAACAATTTCTTTAATCAACCAAAAGGTTTTAACCAAGTCTTCCCTCTATCTCTAAGTAGAAAATAACTCAACTTGCAACTCACCAACTCTTATTCTCTGTTTTCCATCTTTATCTTTGAAGAAGTCAAAACACTTCCCAATTTCATTCAATAGCTTCAATTCTGCCTCTAAAATTATCAACAATGGTAGGCCACCAAAGACAGTACTTGTAGATGTCAGAAACATCCTTAAGAAATTCTCTTGTCTCACCAATGTGTTTAAATAACTTATGTTTTCCTGCAACACACCTTCTTTCAATCATAGCTTATTTTTATCTCCTTCAGATTTTTCCTGCAACAACCTTTCTTCAACAACTTCTACCAAATCATTCGGTAATAAGTCTAAAACAACATAAATAATAATACCATTTTTGAGTAGATAATCAACCAAGGCATCTTCAATTCTAGGCCTACTGACTAAAGAGTAGGCATTCCACATTTCACCAATCTTTTCATATGACCTTCATCCAACACAAAATGAACTTCATCTGTATCAGGCATAGACTCTTCTTCCTTCTCCTTCTCTTCTCAAATAGTGATGACATCCTTTATGTTAATTTTCTTCCTTTTAGGTTCTGGAGGAGAACCACCAATGACAAACTCTAACTGCCTCTTACCGGAGGAGGAACCCTCCTTAAACTAACTAATAGGTGTAGCACTAGACACTATCACACTGAAGCACAAATTTTTCTACAAGGATGAGAAATAAAATTTGCATGCATTTAATTTATCTTCCATACATTCCAAATATATGTAAACTTGCTTTCCGATAGGGATGCCAGACTTCCACTTAACATTTTATTTTGACGGTAACAAATTCAGAAAGTAGAACACTAAAAACATGAGCAGAGATCCAAACCAAAAGTGATAACTCTCAACCACAGACATTCTAACATTCTCAATTAGGTTTTCCATTACTAGGCTACATAGATCAAACTGTTGACTTTCCTTCACCATCTTATGTGCAAGATACACAACAATAGCAGATGTAGAACCTTCATGAATTTGAAAATAGATTTTGTATGAGATACCATAAGAAACATACGTTACTGCAGTATTAGCAATGGTATTTATCAGTAGATCTCAAGGGTCTTTGTTGATACCAGTAAGTTCCTCCACATCTCCGTATTTCACCATTTTCTTCCCAGGGAGGTCACCAACTCTGCACAATCCAGTGATAGCTTCAATGGCTTCCTTAGTGATCTGATAGGGTTTGTCAAAAATGATGTAGCCATCCTTGAAATGAATCAACAGGAACAAGATAGACTCTTTGTCAGCAAACCAAGGGAATTCTCCACATAAATCCATACCTACAACACTCACATTCTGCAATTCATCAGCCTTCAACCCTAGCTCCATTTCCTTCATCTTTCGATGATCAAATTCATCCAACTCAACTCCCTTTAGCTTTAGCTGAATATTGTCGCTATATTCGCTTCCAATCAACATGGATTCCATCATTGTGTTTAGCCTCTTCAATCTTTCTATCACTCAATGAAAACCTCTTCTTCTTCTTTGCAAGCTGTGAGAAATGACTTGAAACTCCATCTTTTATCCTTAATTGCTCATGATCACCTCACCACCAAAATGTGCGTTGATGACGCCAGTTTTTGTACTTCACTTTTCAATCAACCAGATTAAGCTTCATCATGCAACATCACCCAGATCCAACCTAGTTATGTCGAGAACACATCAATCTTACTTCAGAGAGGGGGAATTGCAAGGATATGCATTGCAAAAAACTCCCCCTGAGCCAAGGCAGTAGGCTCAAATTCTGGAAGAGCTTGTATCTGAATTTGGTACCACAAAAGAGCTCTCCACACTCGTTTCCTTTTTCTTCTAAACCATGACTATCTTCTTCTTGGATTCATTTTATTTTGTAATCTCCTTTTTGTTTTCTGTTATTTCTGGAGCAACATATTTGCATGTGTTGGCATAATGTCTAGATAAATTGCACTTGTAACATCTTTTCCTAGACTTAACTAAGTGAACCCTAGATCTACACTGATTATCTTTGTGATCATAACCATGGCATAAGTAGCTGAAATAACCATGAAAGAGATTATTCATTCCATTCCTTCTAGCCGAATTAGATAATTGACTTATGCAATGACTTTCTTTATGACCAAACTTGTGACAATTAAAGCATTGAATATCTGGTTCCCTCCCACTTCTACACTCTACAACCTTATGTCCAATATTTTTGCATAAAAATCAATGACCATTAAATGATAAATACCTTTGAGCATTTGGTTGCCTCACCGAAGGTCTTTCTGTAGATGTTCTAGAGTTTCAGACCTTGCTTGTTATACCAGATCTTGCTTTAGCTTCAACTACATTGTCTTTACCCTTAGTGTCCTTATTTGAGCTTTCCCCTAAGAAGCCAAGTCCTCCCTTATCTTTGTGACATTTTTGTAGGGACAAAAGTTGATCCAAAATCATGTTGCTTTCACATACTCTTGCTTCTAATTTTAAACTTCTTAACTCTTGATCTAACTTATCATTTTCTTTTGATTTTTGTTTGATGGTATCTTTGAGATTTTCTTCAGTCTTCTTCCATTCTTTCATTTTCTATTTGATGGTATCTTTGAGAGTTTCTTCTGTATTTTTTTATTCATCCAACCGAAGCTTTAGATTTACAACACTTTCCTTTGACTCCTTTAATTCCTCATTGACTTCTCTATGTCTTTCTTTTGAATTTTCAGATTTTCTCCCTTAGCTTTGAGATGCAAGCATTTGCCTCGATTTTTTCTTTCAATTCCTCATTCTCATATTTTGTACTTTCCATATCACTTAATATTGACTTTAGTTCTTCCTCAAAGTAATAATCTCTTGCCATCTGTTCAAAATGCCAAGATCTCCCTCAAGTGGTTAATCTCTATCTGCAAGGGACCAAGCTCTGATACCAATTGTTGAACAATCCAACTATCTAAGAGGGGGGTGAATCGGTTATCACAAAACACTTTTCTTTTCTTTTATTAATCCAAAGCAATCTTAAACCAATCATATGTTAATCAAAATAGATATGAACATGTAATCACTTAACAACACCATGCACAATGAACACCAAAATTTACATGGAAACCCAAGATGGGAAAAACCACGGAGAATGCTAATTCTCAATATTAAAGCACGGTTAAGGTGACATCAGTTAAGGTGATTTTTACAAGGGCTCACTGCAGGTAAGGCTCACTACCAGTGAGCTCACTGCTCGATTAATACAAAAATAACTGATTACAAAGTAGACAAAACATGAACTGATGAAGTTGCATCTACATATGCATGAATTTAGATCCGATTAGGAGCACGATATCCGATAGTAGTAGATCCGGTGAAGAGTCTTTTGCAAAAATTCCTTGTACAACCTCTGCAATATAGATTGATTCTTCCCGACACTTTCCTTCACTTCCTTCTTTGTTTCTTGTTGCACAATATTTCACACACTTATCACTGTTCACACATACCACACTTATTATTTGGATACCAAAAAGATGTTCCACATACACATATATATATATATAGCCAAAGAACAAAATGAGTCGGCCTAGAAAAACATGTCAGCTTGAAGAACAACCTTGAAATATTCAATAAGGCTTGGCATGCTAACATTAGACCCAAAAGATAGGTCACACATAAAGATCTTCTTACCACGTTACATCGGGACCCATAAATAGGTCATACATAATATATAACATTATTACCAAAAGATAGCTAACTTTGAATTACATGAGATATATTTCAGAGCCAATGGAAATGCCACAACCAAGACCAAATCTTGATCAACTTCAATTTCAGTATCAACTGGAGGAATGCAATTAGACACACTGAAATTTGTAACATGCTACATGAATGTTTGGATAGCAAGGATACCCAGAATAAGCTTTAGGCATAGCAACTAGTATCAAAAGATTAGTCTTCATTGTTCTGTATTAACTATTTTCCATAGATGTCCCAAAAATAAATACTACCATATCTGGATCAAGGATAACATCCATATTAAGCAAAATTATAGCATATGATAGGATAGATCATTTTTGTACACATTTGAAGCACAATATTCTAGATCCCAGGTTTTTACATCAATGACAACAATGCCACATCAACTTCTCAACAGTTGACATACACTAATGACAACATAGTGCAACAATATCCAACAATCTCCTCGTTGACATCAATGATAAGACTAATCTCCAAAAATCTCCCCCTTTGTCATTGATGGCAACACTAGCTCTAAAATTCCATCAACGAAAAAAGAAATCCAGCAAAAAAAGAAACCTTGCATCAAGAAATACTCCCCCTTACTTGGACATTTCTTGCATTTCATACTTCTTTCTTTCTCCCCTTTCTTCTTATGTTTTTTAAACATCACTTTCTTCCCCTTTGACATCAATGGCAAAGGGGAACACTTGCATACTTCACTTTCTCTCCCATTTAATTTCTCTCCACTTCTCTCTCTCCATTACACTCTCCCCCTTAGCGGCACAAGATATGCTCCCCTTGACTACACCAACTAAAGACACCACTACCTACTCCCCCTGAGTGGTAGCCTTTATCAGCCTAGGAAAAAGAATAAATCTTGAATTTCTCACCTAGATAGATACACCAACTCATGCATCTAGTTGAAAGAAGGAGGGGCAATAACCCCTAGCTTCTTCCTAAGATACTCAAATGTATCTTTTGAAAGAGCCTTTGTGAAAATGTCTACTGTTTGATCTTTTGTAGGTACATACTCCAACTTCACTTCACCCTCTAAAAAAATGTCTCTTAGAAATTGATACTGGGTAGAGAAATGCTTTGTCCTTGAATGCATTACTAGATTTTTTGAAATGTTGATAGTACTTGTATTATCACACAAGATGGGAATAGTTTCACCATATGATACTCTGATATCCTTCAATATTTTCTTAATCCACAACACTTGTGTGAAATAAAATGCTATTGCAATAAATTCTTCCTCTGCAATAGATAATGACACTGAATCCTGGTTTTTGCTCAACGAAGAAACCAATCTGCTTCCAAGAATGAAAGCACATCCACTTTTACTTCTTCTATCATTTGTACAACCTATCCAATCTGCACCTATATAAGCATTCAAAGAGAAACTTATATCCCTAGGATACCATAGACCAAAGTCTAGAGTGTCTTTTAGATATCTAAATATACTTTTTACTACTGCCACATGTGTTTCTCTAGGATCTTCTTAAAATATTGACACAAGAAATACTACATGCATGATATCCGATCTAGTAGCTGTTAGATATAGAAATCCACCAATCATGGATCTATACTTGCTCTGATCTATCTTAGGAGATTCATCATTTTTTCTCAACTTAAAACTAGTGATCATCACAGTACATATTGGTGTAGAGTCCTCCATTCCAAACTTCTTTAACATTTCCTTAACATAGTTTTATTTGAGATGAATATACATTTATCAGATTGACTGATTTTTATCCCAAGGAAGAAACTCATCTCCCCAAACATTTACATTTCAAACTCATTTTGCATCTCCTTTGTAAACCTTTTACACATTTCCTCATTTCATCTAAAGATTATGTCATCAACATACACAACCACAATCAAGATTTGATCTTTCTCAACCTTGAAGTAAAGATTATTATTTGTGGTACCCTTTTTGAGTCCCTACTACAATAAGTACTTATCCAATCTTGCGTACCAAGCTCTAGGAGCCTGTTTGAGTCCATATAAGTCTTTCTTCAACCTAAAGACCATATAAAAATCTTCTGATAACTGAAAACCTTTAGGTTGTTCAATGTACACCTCTTCTTCTAACTCACCATTCAAAAATGTAGACTTGGCATCCATCTGATACACCTTGAAGTCTTTTTGTGCTGCAAAGGCCAAATACATCCTAATAGCTTCCATTCTTGCCACCAGAGAAAAATTATCTTCAAAATCTATTCCTTCTACTTATGAGTAGCCCTTACACAGAAGCCTAGCCTTGTTCCTAATAACTTCTCCATTCTCATTCAACTTTTTCTTGAAAACCCCATTTGGTTCCTATCATATTCTTGTTTTTTGGTCTTGGTACTAGTTCCCATGTCCAATTCTTCCTAATCAGCCCCAACTATTCTTCCATAGGTTTGATCCAACTATCATCCTTGCATGCTTCAATTACTATTTTAGGTTATACTGAACTGAGAGTAAACAAAAGTTTACTTGTTCCTCTTCCATAGAAGCTCTTCTTCTTGTCAGTACACCTTTTCTCTTATCTCCAGTTATTTGATCTTTAGAATGATGTTATGCACATACTTAGGAGTTTTAGGATTCTTTTCTAGAGATTCTTCCTCTTCCATTGTTTTCTCTTTCTCTTTCTCTTTCTCTTTCTTCTTCTTTGCAAGGGGTTTCATCAGATTCATATCCTTCTATACACATTGAGCTTTGGTGTGATCCTTCATCCACTTTGACACTTGCACTTTCAACTATCTTCTTTAACCTTTTGTTGTAGCACTTATATGCCTTGCTCTTTATAAAGTATCCAAGGAATATTGATTCATCTGATCTTGCATCAAACTTTCCTAAGTTATCTTCATCTCTCTTGATGTAAAATTTTCTTCCAACCACTTTGAAATATTTCATAGTAGGAGGTATTCCATACCATAGTTCATAGAGGGTCTTTGAACTATTCATTCTTGCTTTTCCTCTATTAAGAATGTATATTGCAGCATGAATAGATTATTTCCAATAGACATCTAGTAGATTTGCTTCCTTCATCATGGTTTTTGTCGCTTCTTGAATTGTCCTATTCTTCCTTTCCACAACTCCATTCTACTAAGTCCTAGGAGTTGATAAATGTCTTTTTATCCCATGATCTTCACAAAATATGTTAAACTAATTTGACGTGAACTCACCACCTCTATAAGATCTCAAACATATGATTTTCAAATCCATTTCATTCTCAACCATAGACTTAAATGCTTTAAACTTATCTAGAGCTTCAAATTTTTCTTTGAGAAAGGTCACCTAAATCATTCTAGAGTAATCATCTATCAACAACATAAAATACTTGTCACCTTGAGAGCTTATTGTTCTGGTAGGCCCACATAGGTCTGTATGCACCAACTCCAAAGGTCCTGCAATAAGAGAATCTTTAGTTCTAAACCCCTTCTTTGTCTACTTTCCAATCTAACACTCCTTGAAAATTGCATTGATAGGCTTTTTAATTCTTGGTAGATCTCTCATAGCTTGAGTAGAGCTAATCTTCACCAGGCTATCAAAATTGATGTGACCCATTCTTCTATGCCATAGCCAACTTTCATTGATTTGTGACATAAAGCACTTAACACCACCACCTTTGAGCTAATAAACATTTCCTTCTGTCCTTGTTTTGGTTGCAACTAATGTTTTAGAGCTTCCTTTTCTCATTTGACAACTATCATCTTGAAACACCAAATTGTATCCTCTACTACATATTTTTCCTACACTACAAAGATTATGTTGGAGACTGTTGACATAAAGAACATCATCTGTCTTATGCTTGCAATCAAAACTGATTGAACCTTTTCCACAGATCTTAGCAGATGTATCATCACCAAACTCAACAAGACCACCATCATACTTTTCAAGTTTAAAAAACTTACTCTTATCACTAGTCATGATTTGAGCACCCACTATCAATTATCCATTAGTTTCTCTCCTCTCTTGCATGAAAAGTAGTCAGTATAGTTCCTTCAATACTATGACCTACTTCCAAAGCAATTTCCTTCACACATAGATTTTAGGACTAGTAGAATTAGTTCCAAAATTTATATCCATGAACAAGCAATCATCACTTCCATCATCTGGATAGTCTAGTTCCTCATCATCAGATACACCACTATCTTCTTTAACATAATAAATCTTCTTGATAGATTTATCTTTATGATCTTTATATTTGTCATATGAAACTTTGATTGGACATTTATAAGTATAATGACCTATCTTTCTACAATTGAAACATTTGAATGGTAACTTACCTCAGTATTTTCTAGTGACCTTTTTCAATCTCCTTACAAAATTTACTTCCACCTCATCAAGGTCATTTCGATTAGATTCATCATCTTTCTTGCTAACTTTAAAAGCGGTTTATTTCCTTGTAGCATATTGGTCAAACTCTCTTAATTCAAAAGTAGTTAAAGAACCAAATATTTGATCTCTAGAATATTGATCCAAATTCTGAGCTTCCCCAATAGTATAAAATTTAGCACTATAAGATTTAGGAAGAGTTCTCAATACCTTTTTCACAATTTCACTTTCTTCTAGTTTTCCACCAAGTGCATTGATGATATTGACAATTTCATCCACTATGAGTATGTAGCCAACAACATCTTCATCTTATGACATCCTTAGTGTTTCAAATTTAGATTTGAAATTCTGTATCTTTTCTTGCTTGACCTTACATCTCCTTCATAAATGTTTTTTCCTTTGTCTAGATCTCTTTAGTAGTTTTGAGATTTATCACCTTCACAATTTTTAAATAAGAAAGTCCACTCAAGATAACATTCCTTTTTTTTCCATTATCCTCATAACCCTTTATCTCATCATCACTTGTCAAAGGAGTGGTAGGCATAGTGTATCTAGTTTCAATTGAATTTCAGACACCAAAACCTAATGAGACATGAAAGGCTTCCATCTTGGATTTCTAGAAAGAATAACTTGATCCATAGAACACAGGGACCTTGAAATCATTCTTGTGTGCCATCGGGATCTACCTCAAGTGGTTAAGCTTCTTCCATGGAACCATCACTTTGATACCAATTGTTAGACACATAGGACAACTAAGAGGGGGGTGAATTAGTTGTACATTAAAACATTCAAACCCTCATAGATCTTCAAACCCTTATTAAGCATTAGCATGGATGTAAACAAGTGAAACATTAATAACCACACACAATAGAACACCATATTTACTTGGAAAACCCTAATCATGGAAACAAAATGGTGAGGATTAAATAAAATATATATGAATAACAACATTGATTAAAAAATGATTACTGAAAATAAAAGAATGGCTCATTGCTAGGGGCTCACTACCCAAATGACTCACTATTTGGAAAAGAAAGAGAATAGAAGAATACTGTTAAAAGGAGGTTCACTACCTTAGAGCAATAGGAAGATCCACCACAACAAATCTACACCATCCACAACCTTTGGCTCACTACCTCCAACAACTTCAGGTACACTAAAAATGTAGACACCTTCTGCTCACTACTTTTGGTAGCGTTAGGCATTTAAGATCACACTTAGGTCACAACACTTGATCAAACTTACATCTTTTTGAACCACACAACACACCACACTACATCTCCAACAATAACCTTGGTTATATATCCTCTATGAACTAAAAAAAAAAATCTAAGGTTGGTCTCAATGAAATGTATGCACCTCAAATGTTCAACCACCAAATAGGTCGAAACCAAAAAAAATTGCGGTAGAAAGGAGTGAAGGCAGACCAAACCAAGGGTTAAACAAGACCCGAATCTTCATTGACATGCTACACAATTCTTCCACAAATAACAAATCATATCCATAATCAGTGCTAGCATGCCAGATCAGCCAAACATGTATTAATGCTACCAAAAAATTAATTCACTCTTTACCAAGTCCAAAAACATCCTTCGGACCATGAAGAAACATTGCACAACATCTAGAATATTCCATCATCAAAATATTTAGCAACCACCTAAAACTGAGAATACAATCGTCATGTGCAACCAACCACACTGCCATAGACATACAACTCATTAATCACCCTTGAAGAAAAAATGAACACCAAACACTCTAGGGGAAGGTATATACAAAAAATATTAGCATGTTCCCAAATGTGCAAGAGAAGAAACCTCAACACAGAGAAATGTAGATTAGTGGAGGTTCTAAAGAATCAATTTGAGAAAGTAATAAAATAAGAGTTGTTTAAGGAATTGGGGTTGAAAATAACATTAATTAACAAGCTCACAAGGTAAAGAGTCTTTTGGGGAGATTTTGAGAAGGCCATTAATTTTGATCTAGTAGGATATTTGTGTGGATCATGAAAATGACTATGAAATAAATGAATAGCAACAACAAATAACAAAAAATAATCAAATTCAATAACCTCAATGAAGAATAAGGAAATCAAATGAATAAAATAAATCAAACCTTCATGATGACCTTTCTTAACTCCATTGTTCTTAAATTTCACCTTGAAGAATGGTGTGTGTGGTTGCTCTTAGATTTTTAACACAAAGCATTTAAAACAATACATGTATAGATTTCTTGCAATGAGAGAGAGAGAGATCTATAATGAATGAATGATAGTTGTATTTATAGATTTTAGGTGATATTGATAAATGATTGAGATTAAAAAATATTGAAAATATCAATGGATGAGAATGCTTGAGAGGAATTGATTAGGATTTAACTAATAACATGATTTGAGTTAACTAACTATATGGATCAGTTAAGAGGATAATTGGTTGATGAGATAAGTATGAGTGTTTATTATTCATATTGAATCGATTGGATAGAAGACTGAATTGATTGAAGAGTAAGCTTAAAGTGAGTGGGAGTTGATAATTAATGAGGTGGAAATGCATGGACAACTAATACAATAATTTAAAAAATAAAATATTTATTTCATGTCCAAAGGAGAAAATAAATAAAATAAATAATTTTATTTATTTTTAGAAGAGGATAATGTTGAGAAGAATAATTAGTTTTAATTAAATAATTTAAAATTATTATATTCAATTATTGAGATTTAGGAAAATATTAATGTTGAGGTAAATTAATTAAATAATTATAATTTTTTTTTATCAACTTGCAAGAGGGGAATAAATTAATTACATAATTAAAAATATTTAATTAATAGAGAAAAATGATGAAGTAGATGATTTAATTAAATAATTCAAAATTATTTAATCAAAGTAGAAGTGGAGGAAAATTTTGAATTTTAAATAATTAAATAATAAAAAGTAATTTAATTATCTATGATGAAGGGCAAATGACATTAATTTAATTAAATAATAAAATTATTTGATTAAATGCATAAGACAAATTGATTAGAAAAGATGATGGAAATTGATGATGTTTTGGAAGAAACGAGTTAGTCAAATTTAGGTGGCTACATTTCACCCCTCTTTGAGACAATGCGCATTTACAATGTTGTTTCAAAGAAAGTATGAAGGATTTTGTGACAACTTGCCCCAGTTTTCCTTAGTGAATGAAGAAATGGAGGTAGGATGCCCCCTTGAGAGGTTGGCAAAAAATTAAAAAACTAGGTCAAACCCACAAAAAGATGTGATCAACTCAGTAATTGGACAAGAAATGGAAAATTAGGTCATAGGAATGTTATGGGGTTGCTATGAAGGAATTAGGATAAATGAGGGGAGGGAAGGTGAAGGGTGGGTAGGAAGAATTAAGGCTAGGTGGCTATAAATAATAGGGTGAGTGGTAAATTCTCCTCATTTACATTCCTAGCTTTTTGAGATTTAGATCTCTAGATTCCTCAAGAATGAAGGTGTTGAGACAATGGTGAGAATTCCAATTGGAGATCATCACGTAGAGAGAATCAAGACATATGGGTGATGAGACAACAGGGTAGATGAGGTATATGCCTAACTCTCACCTTATGATTTTAGCATTTAATGTATTTAACATAGGATTATAATTAGGGTGTTAGTCAATTATGAAGTAGGATTAGTTTGGCTCAAATGATGTAACATCTGATTCATTTGATATGCAATGACTCATTTAAAGCTTGATTTTTCATAATTGAAATGAATTTGCATGATTGATATACAATTTCACAACTATTTAAAGTGGTACAATTGATGCTTGGAATGGTGTATGTGTCTAGGTTATGCATATTGACACCTGGAATGGTGCAAGTGATAAGGTTATGCACAATTGCTACCTAGAATGGTGCATTTAGTGCGGATTGGTGCAATTGATGCAATAAACCATGCAATTGCCTATGGTGGTGTAATTGATTCTTGAAAAGGTGCAATTGACTAGGTAGAGAGTAAGTTTTTGATATATTTCTTGCTAAAATATGCATTATGGATGCAGGATGGTCACGAGCCCCTGATGTCTTGGAAGAGGCATCTAGATATGATTAAGCTAAGGTGGCATCTTAGCAATGATGAGAATACTTTTCTAGGTGAAATGATATTATACTATATCAGCTATATGCTTGAGCTTTGAGAAAATAGGGTGACGATGATTATATTGAAAAAGTGGTGGTACATTGAGTGGAGTGCCTTCTTGTTGCTTACTAGAGAGGTAACCATCACTCTTGAGGACGTGTGGTAGATTTTATGGATACCCATCCATGACAAGTAGGCGGTTTATAACACAAATGGTGCAAAGATCTCACTAAGACAAGTTTTTATGATTGATGACCTTGGTATAAAGGATTATGAGATAGACTTTGGTTATATGTAGGTGCATTTTGATACACTACCTATTTTGATAGAAGCAATGATTAAGGGATTTTTAGTAAATTACAAGAGAGGTCAAGGGTTCCCTATTGGGTATGGTATAGTGATTAAGGGGATGATTGACAAGGAGGTGACATGTGCTTGGGGTCATTTTGTACTAGTGTTGGGAAATTATGCCTCAACTTTTTGGCTTGTTTCCTCTTGGAATTAAGTAGTTTCTTCCTAATTATGCCCTTTACCGCTTTACCGCGGTGGTTTGGCTTGGTCTTGGCAGTACCGTGGTGTCTATTTGGCGGTTACCACTTTACCACACATGGTAAGGCCACTTACAGCCTGCACTGGCGGTTACCGCCTTACCGTGCGCGGTGAGTTCTCTCATCGTGGTGGCACGGTATGGCCACCAGCGGCTTGGCTCAGCGGTTACCATCATACTGCAGGCAGTGGTCCCTCTCATCGCAGTGTCCATGGTGAGACTGCCAGCAGTGGGCTCGATGGTTACCGCCATACTGCAGGCAATGATTCCTCTCACCGCGGTGTCTGCGATGATACTGCCAGCGGTCGGCCTGGCAGTTACCGCCCTACCATGGGGTGGCCTAGAGGCCCCCACGGTAGCATGGTGTGACTGCCAGCGATTTTCCTGGTAGATACCACTATATCGTGGTAAGGCGCAGTTGACTCAGCGGTAGCACGGGATGGTTGAGGGTGAGCTCGGGCAAGCTCACTGCCATACCGCGAGGTGACTCAAACAGGGGTGCGGTAGTGCGGTGGTATCTAGGTGTGAGCCCTGACGGCCTTACCACCATACCACGAGGCAAGTCGGATGGGGCAGCGGTAGCATAGGGAAGATGAGGGTGAGCTTGGGCGAGCTCACCACTGTACCGCGGTTGGGTCAAAGGAGCTCGATGGTTGCGTAGTAAGAGCTCGGATGAGCTCGAAACTTGGTTGACTGAGTTGGATAGGTTTGACCGACTGTTAGAAGCAACAAACGAATTGTTCGGCGACACATGGAAAGTTCTTTGAAATCTCATTGGTTGAATGGTTATTTTCTGATGTGCGATTGAGCTACATTTTTAAAGCAAGGTTGACGGACATGTTTGAGACCAATTCATTGTTGCGCCGCTCGATGCATGCTGAATAAGCGGTGCATGTTATCAGAAATGGAAAGCTTGTAGGTAGATAATTTATTATCTTGATGACCATTGCTAGCAGGGATGGGCTGAACAGGTAAGCACATGGTATATGTATTCTTGTGTGCAGATTGATAAGATGATGAGCGATAATAGATAGAGGCTAAGAGTGTTCAAGCGGTTCAATCGTGAATACTTAGACTCTCAGATTTGTTAAGATGTGAGCCTATGATGCCTTGAGGCTAGGATGGTTGCAAGGCTGGTTGAGAGTGCTTTGTGAGGAGCTGAAGGGAATCTACATGATATGTCATTGAGGAAATTGTAATCAGGTGAAGATTCTGTTTTGTTGTTGCCTGTATTCTCTAGACGAACAAGATGTAATCTCTTGAAGAGCATAGCTCTGGTTTTGTATTGTAACCATTTTAGTTACTGAATAATACATGTGAGCTGAGTGTTTTGGAGGGTGGGGTTGTTTACTTGAAAGGGTTTTCCCCATGTAAATCTATGTGTTCATAGTTTTTTCTTTCATTGTTGTCTGATTCAGTTTCTTGAATCTATGATTGTGTTGAATCTGTTATAAGTTAAGCATTTACTTTTCTTAGAGGATCAATGGGGGATCAACTATGCCTGTTTCCACTTTATGGCATAGTTGTTTATGTCTTTGAAGTGATAAAAATGAAAATCACTAAGGCACTATTGTTTTAGATGCTGATCTATGATGACAGAGCCAACTCCGTATCCCCAACAAGTGGTATCAGAGCTAGTTGAAGGAGGTCAAGGCTTGATGATACCAACAAGTGGTGTCAAAGCCTTATCTTGGTTACTAAAGTTTTGGGTATTTCTTTGTGATGATTTCTTAGCCTGGAAAGCTTGAGGAAATCTGGAGAAATCGGTTGGTGATTGATCCTTCGATGAGTGGAAGTTGCTTCTTTGATTCAACACATAGTTTTGAAAGACACCAGAGTTTCCTAGAGTTGATCATATTGTTGCAATATGGTCTGAGGCTCCTAGGTCACAAACAATGTTCCTGATGCAAAAGGCGTGAGATGTGCTTGTTGTTGTGTTGCAGCGAAGCGTGGTTTCATACTGGGTGTTTGTGTGAGAGGCTCCCTAGCGGTATGGAGTTTCTTGTGTTGTTGTTTAGCCATGGAGCATTGTGCTTGTGCTGGGTGTTCTGACTTAGCACTGAAGGTGGTTTCTCTATTGCTCTGATTGCATGGAGGCTATGAAGTTGATCCTGGTGGTGTGCAATTTATGAATAGCCTGGCTCTCTCGTCTGCTTTTGCATGACTGTGGTTTTTGGAACTGGAATGAAATGGACCTGCTGTTATGTTCTTACCTATGTCTTGCACTCACATGGTTCAGATGCATGTCTTTGGCTCTAGAGGTTTTCTGTAGATTTTCTTTAAAAGTCTATCATGCATATTCATGTTCCTTTTCATTTTTCTGGTTAACTGTGATGGTTGTGTGCAGACTCCTGAGTCATCCAGATGAGTAGTGAATATGGAGATGCGTGGGTATTTTATAAACACTGTGGTTTTGCAGGTTTTACACGATCAAGAAAAACTTGTGGTGTGTGGAGTTGTTGTTCAACTATTTTCTAGACCCTAGCTTCTGGGGTGTGACTGGATGAGATAGCTGCAGTTCAACATGGTTTGAGGAGGTGTGATGTCTTCTCTGCACGAGAGTGTTGGTATGAGTTTCTCTTTCAACATTCTTGTGGTACGTTTGTTGGTTTTCTAGACTATGGTGCTTGACTTGTGGACGTTATTGGCGAATCAGATATGTTGTTGATCTAGTGTTTGAGTCAAGTTGTCTACATGGGTTGTTCCTTTGATTATCTCAGTTTTGCAATTTCCAGTGCGATGATAGATTTACAGGTTTCATTGGTTGCATCCACGAGTTGTGCAATGTTGTGGGTTCTCCTTACCTACATGTTTGTTGTATGATAACTCGAGAGTGGACTGTCAATATCCACAAGGTTGTAACAGTGTGGTGCAAATCTGTTAGCTGGCCTTGTATGTGGTCACTTGTGCATTGGTGTGGCTGTTTTGAGATAAGAGAAGGGATGGCATTTGAGTACCTGAATAGTCAGTGATGGGGACCTGAAGCATGTGAATCACGATGTCATGGAAATCTTGTTACACTAATGAGTGTAAGCTTTTGACAGTGATGGGGTGGTCGGTCATGGTGCTTGGAAAGCTCGGTGTCATGGTTCAATGGGAGCTTTAGCAATGACTATGGATTCATCACTTGGTGATGAATGATCCTCTTTGGTGTTGCAGATGCTTCTTGAGGACTCTTAGATCCTGTTGCTGCAGAAGAGTTCTTTCACATCTGCATGGTCACTATTTGAAGATGTGCAACATCTTGGAGCCATGGAGGACATTGGTTGTTTTTGGCTGAGATGTTGGTAGTGCTTGACAGGTGATGTTGGTTTAGAGTTTATTTGCTTTATGTCATGGTATACTCTTGCTTGTGCATTAGAGTTTTGGCATGTTGCTTTTCTCTTGAGACCATGGCTTGTTCACTTGAAGCATGGTATCTCCTAATGGAGATGTGAAGATCATTATGTCATGATAAGTTCCTGTCCTAGGTTTTGGAGCTTTGAGAGTGGTCTGGGGTTTCTCTTTATTTTTAGTACATTGGTCATATGCTAGAGGACTTCATGATTATTGTAGTGATGCAGTTTGGAGTTAGCATGAGATGACAGGTTGTTGGTGCTCATGGATGCATGGAGAATAAGGCGAGGCTGAAATTCTTTTGAGAATGTTGTTATTACAACTGAAAGTCTGAGTAGCCTGCACCTTGGTTGAATGTGAGCTCAACAAAGACCATCAAGGAGAATGCTCTTGGGTAAGTCATGGTGGCTTGTATATCTTGGAGGAGCATCTTTTCTTTTCTTCTTGGTCTACTTGGTAGTGAATTTTATTTGAAAGGTATTCACCCATTATATCTTTTAGATGTGTGTTATGCTTGCTTTCATGATATGAACCTTGAGTTGTTTTGAGATTCTGGAGGATTCATAATGAAAGGTGGACAACATAGTGGGTCTCCTTGTGCTTTTCAGGACTGATAGGAGATGGTTATATGGGTGAGTGTGATCTTCTTTGAGGTGCTTACATCCATGGATCTGTTGGGTGTTGCTATGGCTTTTCTCTTCGGGATGTGAAGAAGATCATTCTTGACACAATTGTCATTTAGAAATGTATGTAGGAGGATGCTACATGTTATGATTTGTTGTTTCTCTCTAATTTGGTTTTTTCTTCCTAAATGTTCTTGACTTTGGATGTGAGATGTCTTTGTGGAGCTGGGTTGGTCACAATTTTTTTGTGATCTTGTGTTGCCACTTCGGTGATGACACGAAGGTTCCTATGCTCTCTTCTTCAATCAGATATGGAGGACCTTGGAAGAACGATGGAATATTGTTGAGAGAAATGTTTCTTGCAGCAGGTGGTTACAGGTTGTGCATATCAGTGTGGATGTTCCTTGGAACTACATGGTTACATTTCTTCATGCAATTGTTTGGTGGACTTAGTATGCCTAGACCACTTGTGATGATGTTTTGTTTGCATTCATCTGGACAGTACCTTTGCAGTGGGAGTACCTGGATGTGTTTGGTATGTTGACCGGTTGACACATGGTGCCTATTTTTGCTGCTGATGGGTGGTTATGTGATGGCGTGAGTTTACTGATGGTCATACCTTTGAAGTATGGGTGATTGGATGGAATAGCACGAGCTGTGGGTGCTTGTTTTCAGTCATGTGGGTTTGATCAGTTGGATGAGGGCAGTTAGTTTTATGGTTGTTGTTCTAGCTGGTTGGTTTTATCTTGTTCTAGAGAATGTTCTGTGTTCATTGTTGTGTTTTTCTACTATTGTTTTGGTGCCTTTTCTGCCTAAAGGATTAGATGCTTGCATTCCCGAGACTAGTTCTTTTTTGCCTTGGCATGTTCCTGTGTTTGGAGTTGTTGCTTGAGATGGTGGACATTTTTTGATATCGTTGTAGGGGTCTTGGTTGGAGCATGGAAGCTTGGTGTTGGTCATTGTTCGGGTGTTTGGAGGAAGCCTAAAAGTCTTTGGCAAGTGGGAGATTGTTGGGAAATTATGCCTCAACTTTCTGGCTTGTTTCTTCTTGCACTTAGGTGTTTTCTTCCCGATTCTGCACTTTACTACTTTACCACGACAGTCTGGCTTGGTCTTGGCGGTACCGCAGTGTCTGTTTGGCGGTTACCGCCTTACCGCACATGATGAGTTCACTCACCATGGTGGAGCAATAAGGACGCCTGCAACCAGCATTGGGGGTTACCGCCTTAATGTGCGCACTGATTTCTCTCACAGTGGTGGAGCGGTAAGGCCGCCAGCGGCCTGGCTCGGTGGTTATCGCCATACCGCAGGTAGTGGTCCCTCTCAGCGCGGTGTCTACGGTGAGATCGCCAGTAGTGGGCTTGGCAGTTACTGCCATATTGTAGGTGGTGGTTCCTCCCATCGCGGTGTCCATGGTGAAAATGCTAGCGGTCGGCCTGGCAGTTACCGCCCTACCACGGGGTGGCCTGGCAGCCCCCGCGGTAGCGTGGTGTGACCGCCAATGGTTTGCTTGACAGATATTGTTGTACCATAGTAAGGCACCATTGAATCGACGGTAGCATGGCATGGTTGAGGGTGAGCTCTAGCGAGCTCACTGCCATACTGTGAGGTGACTCAGACAGGGGTGCGGTAGTGCGGTGGTGTCAAGGTGCGAGCTCGGATGGCCTTATCGCCATACTGCGAGGCGAATCGAATGGGGCAGCGGTAGCACGGGGAAGACGAGGGTGAGCTTGGGCGAGCTCACCGCTATACCATGGTTGGGTCAAAGGAGCTCAATGGTTGCACGGTAAGAGATTGGATGAGCTCAGGACTCGGTTGCCTGAGCTGGATAGGTTTGACCGACTGTCAGAAGCAGCGAATGAATTTTTTGGAGACACGTGGCAAGTTATTTGATATCTCATTGGCCGAATGGTTATTTTCTGATGTGTGATTGAGCTGCATTTTTAAAGCAAGGTTGACGGACATGTCTGAGACTGATTTATTGCTACACAACTTGATGCATGTTGAATAAGTAGTGCACATTATCAGAAATAGAAAGCTTGCAGGTGGATAATTTATTATCCTAATGACCCTTGCTAGAGGGATGGGCTGAATAGGTAAGCACACGGTATATATATTCTTGTGTGTAGATCGATAAGATGATGAGCAATAATAAAGAGAGGCTAAGAGTGTTTGAGTGGTTCAATCGTGAATACTTAGACTCTCAGATCTATTGAGATGTGAACCTGTGATGCCTTGAGGTTGGGATGGATGCAAGGCTGGCTGAGAGTGCTTTGTGAGGAGCTGAAGGGAATCTACATGATATGTCATTGAGGACATTGTAATCATGTGAAGGTTCTATTTTGTTGTTGCTTGTATTCTCTAAACGAACAAGATGCAATCTCCTGAAGAGCATAGCTCTAGTTTTGTATTGTAACCGTTTTAGTTACTAAATAATACATGTGAGCTGAGTGTTTTGGAGGGTGGGGATTTTTACCCGAAAGGGTTTTCCCCACATAAATCTGTGTGTTCATAGTTTTATCTTTCATTGTTGTCTGATTCAGTTTCTTAAATCTATGCTTGTGTTGAATTTGTTATAAGTTAAGCATTTACTTTTCTCAGAGGATCAATGGGGGATCAACTGTGCCTATTTGCGCTTTATGGCATAGTTGTTTGTGTCTTTGAAGTGATAAAAATTAAAATCACTAAGGCACTGCTATTTTAGATGTTGATCTATTATGATAGAACTGACTCTGTATCCCCAACAACTGGAAACCTTGTATCATTAGCTACATCATGTACCATACAAATTTGGAGCCATCATAGGTTGTGATGTGACTGTTTTGCATATTTGGGCTTGGGATCACATTGTGATTACACAATTAGTAGCTAACAACGAATGGGCACTTGAATATCCCTATGTGTGGAGGTATGACAATATGGTGACCCAATATAGGCTAAGAAATGTGCCTTATTGGAAGTGTTCCCTAGATGAATTAGTTGCATTTACCTAGAGGCCTTGGAGATAGTGTGAGGCATGGTCTGATGATGATGATCACCCACCATTTTGTCAAAAAAAATAGATGTCTAATTTTTCAAATGATGAAGATTACTGAGTTATACTTTGTTGATTGTGTTTGTAGATAGTCTGGTTAGAGACAATATGCTTTCGTGGGGGAGGCATTATATGTGAGGTCTTAGTGAGAGGTCCCATATTGGGGACCTATAATCAATCTAGAGACAAAAATGATGACTTTGAGGGGATAGTTCCCAATAATTTGGATCTATGAGAAAATATGTTGGATGCAGGCACAAATCTAGAGTATGAGTGGTGTGCCAAAGGAGATAGAGAGTAGAGGAGAGGAAGGAAAGTACACCACCAAGTGGATCATGGATATGATGGGCGAGCTAGAGGATGAGAGGAAGGAAATTAAACCACCAAGTCGATCATGGATATGATGAGAGAGTTGGAGGAGGAGGATATGATGGTAGGGGTGATGGAGTAGGGGGAGTAGCTTTAATAGTGGTGTCGATCTAGTGGTGTAGACACTAGGGGTATAATATGTTGTAATTCCACCACCAAAAATACCACCACCAATGGTGCAACAAGTGGTATAGCCACCAATGATAAAATAGGTTGGAGGGTATGATGGATAGGTTGTGACACTATAGGCCTAGTTTTAGGGTTTACACCTACTTAGCTAGCTAGTGTGTAGTGCAATTAGTGATAATGACCTCAGAGAGAGATGTTACAGTGATTCAAATCTAGAGATTGGAGAAGTCTATCCTTTGGATTAGAGATGTAGCCTACGGGTCTATAGAAGAGATGATCTCAAAGATTAAAATATTAGCACATGAGGCACTATATTAGAGATCTCTATATGAGGGCTTGGTACCCATGTAGAATTGAGCTTTGATTTTTACACTCAACAAATCCAAGAGATCTAGATCACAAAGATTAGTGAGTGAGGGGGTGATGGGACCATGGCCTCCTAGACACCACTAGGGAAAAGTGGGGATCAAGGATAGAGAGTTACAAGACCATCAGGTTTGCAGCAACCAACCCTTTTCTATTTTGAGGGAGGGAGTTCCCTATAGCTCTTTGATGTACATATGACTATATTTTATAGAAACTATGATTTTTTCCTATGGGATAATGCATTATATATTTATGACTGATGAGCCCATGTACATACATCTATTGATGTATCATGACACATTATTTTTTGATATTATATAATATGAGATTCATTTTTTGGCAGTGACATCTTTGCATGTTATGTGATCATGTTATGATTTCTATTTGATTTTGCTATGCAATGGATTTATGTAAGTAATGATGATATTATTTGATGCTATGATAAATGATGTGATGATGATCTATATTATGTCTATGATTATTGATGTATTGTATATGCATGTGATGATATGTGATCTATTGATTAATTATTCTATGAAATGAGGTTATGTATTCTAACATGTTTAAGCATGCATGATATGTATAGATGTTATTAATGCACTATATTTATTTTTTGGTTGTGTCATGGTACATGTATGATTGGGAGTTAGTATGGTAGAAGATAGTGATGATAATGGTTATTTTTATCAATATCACATAATGAAATATGTAATGAAGGAGATTAAATAGATAGATATGAGGTATATTGATATAGATGGATATGAGATTGGATAGATATTGCACTTTTTCTTTTTTTCTTTTTTATCATCATAGAAAATTTTATTATGGAAAATTGATATATGCACATCAAGGCAAGATAAATCATGATGAATTTGGTATCCTTTGTATGGACATTGACATTGCAAACAAGAATTATTTTCCTCATACATACTATAAATAATAGAACCTTGTTGGAATATGTGAGGAAAATAAAATTTAAGCATAATATCCCTAATACAAAAAGGTATTTAAATGACCTTATATATAGGAATTTTGTTAATGACATAATCCATTCTAACACATAAGGAACACACATGCCCCAGTAATATAATAAGAGAACTCCATAGACAAAGCATATGAATGTATCGAATCTACCTAATTTGTGCTCCTCTAATAACATGGAGATATCCTTGAGTAGCATAGGAATAGGGCAATAAATAAATCAACCCAATAAAAAGATTCACTGAATAACAAAATAAAAAACCATTAGCTTTTATTTCCAAAAGTTATATGCTTAGATAGGATAACTCTTGTTGTCAAAAAGATATATCTGTTAAGGAATGATCATTTGGATAATATTGGCTAAATTGGTTAGGCAACTGATCACTAGGTGGTAGGTTAGCTTAGTAGGAGTTTTTTGTTTATGATTTTTTTTGAATTCTTGATGTCCTTAGGTAATACGTGTTTGTGCACAAGCTTGATTGCCATGTCTAGGAAGTGGAAATTTATTATGGCAATGATGGATGAGTGTAATCTAGGTTTATTATGCTTTGTGATAAGTGAAATATTTTATTATGGATGATATGTGATGGTGATATAGTAGTTGTGAAAGATTTTCCCTCTGATACTGACTCCAAGGATCCAATCCAAACACCAGGTTGAGGAAATTCCCCTAGTTAGGTATAGGATTTATTATTATTATTATTATTATGGGATGGATATTATGAAGATTATCTTGACTTAACATGGAATTGAATGACACTAAATATTGATAAGCAATAAGCCATGATAGGGGTGATAGGGGCATGAAAATATTTTATTATGGATGGAGTGGATTTAGATGCTAGTAGATGGTGGATAGTGGCCTCTACACATGGTTCCTGTAAAAAAAAATTCATCATGGTACCTACCAAAGGTGCTACTAAAGTGATTTTCACTATAGGATGGATTTTTTCTCTTTACTTTTGATTTTTTGATTTTCTATTTTTTTGTATTTTCTATTAGGATACTCTAAGGATCATGCAAATAACTTCTTTAGGTGAATTCTGTTGATGGGTTCATCTAGTGGTTCACCCTCAGGTGTAGCTATTTGGTATGCTTTATATTCATAAGCTACTATAATAATGAAAGGTCCCTACCAATTTAGCTAAAAATTCCCTTTCTTTTCACAATCTTGTTGATTCTTTTGGTTCTCTTTAAGTACTAGGTCTCCTATCTCAAAATTGTGTAAGTTTACCTTATTTTTATAGTTATGACAAAGTAAGTTTTGATAATATTATAAATGATTGAGTGGTTGAAGACACCTTTAGTGTAGCATTTATATGTCATGCAATCTAGAAAATCTATACTCTTCATCATCAATGGTGTGTTGTAGAGAGAACCTCAATAATGGAAGCTCGACCTCTATATGTAATATGGATTCAAATTTGAAAACTAATGAATAATGAGTGATCTTGTTGGTGTGTGAATAGTGATTCAATAAGATCATAGGGTGGGATTAAGATGGATATGCTAGTCATGACTAGCTTTTATTGACTGTCTTTTTGAGGATCTATATGATTGTTTTATTTGATACCTCAACTTGATCGTTACTTTGAGGGTAGAGGGTAGTATGGGGTTGAGAACCAATTTTGGATATAGAAATTATGGAAAATCTCGTAGAACGATCTTGATTTTTGAAATGTTATCTATTGCTAGTCACAATGGCTAAAGGGACACTATATCAAAAAATGATATAATTGATACTCAACTATTTGCTTTCTGATGATGAATGTGAGGGGAATCAATTCAATCCATTTTGTAAATATTCTATAGTAGTGATAATGAATTTATGACCATCGGATGATGAGGGGTGGAACTTACCTACAAGGTTGGGTTCCCACTATAAAAAGGGTCGTAATATAGTAATTATTTGTATCTCATGTGTTGGTGCATAAATGAGGTCTCCATGCTATTGAAAATTTTGACACTTTTTAGCAAATCGATGGGCGTCTTGTTCTATTATACCTGCCAATAATAACTAAGAGACATAGCAACAAAAAGTTGTAGACTAAGAGATAAAAACTATTTTTTTAATTGAAAGGCATTTTCATAGCAATAGAGTTATAGAGAGCAAATAAAATAGAGAGTTTAACTAATGAATTGTAAAAACTAGATTTTGGTAGTTTATATTCAAATTGTTGATTACATTGAATTACACATATTTCAAACTCAAAGCATTGCTTCACATTGCATAACTAATAACTAGATGTTGATAGATGATAAAATGTAAAAAATTGTAGACTAAGAGACAAAAAAAAAAAAAAATTTATTGAATTAAGGCATTTCTATAGCAATAGAGTTATAGAGAGAAAATAAAATAGAGAGTTTAACTAATGAATTGTAAAAACTAGATTTAAATAGTTTATATTCAAATTGTTGATTACATTGCATTGCATATCTTTCAAACTCAAAGAATTACTTCACATTGCATAGCCAATAACTAGATGCCGATAGATGAAAAATGTAAAAAATTGTAGACTAAGAGACAAAAACTATATATTTTTAATTGAATTAAGGCATTTCCATAACAATAGAGTTATAGAGAGTAAATAAAATAGAGATTTTAACTAATGAATTCTAAAAAATAGATTTTTGTAGTTTATATTCAAATTTCTAATTACATTGCATTGCACATCTTTCAAACTCAAAGAATTACTTCACATTGCATAACTTATAACTAGATGCTGATAGATGACAAAATTTTAATTACAATATAGTTTTTACAAAGTGAACCTAAGCAGTTATGCAATTAATTTACATTGCATAACTAATAACTAGGAGTAGCTACCAATTGAATTGTCTTGTCATGGTATTTCGTGAGACCACATTTCTTTGAGGCATTTTTTCAAATAGTTCACTACCTTGTCTATGCTACCACATTTTTCATACATGTCTACCAAAGAATTTTATCAAATAGTTCACTACCTTGTTGCTATGGTTAAAAGCCTTAAAAAAGTGCTTTCGAACAATCTATGGATGCTTGGAAAAATATATCAAATCATAATAGTAAGCAATAGCATAGACAAGACAATGAACTAGTTAAAAATATGCCTCAAAGAAATGTGGTCTCATGATGATGGAATTCCACGACAATCCATAGCAATTCACTTGTCATGGTGTTCATCATGGAATTCCATCACCATGAGACCACATTTCTTTGAGGCATTTTTTTCAAACTTCATTGCCTTGTCTATGCTACCACACTTTTCATACATGTCTACCAAAGCATTTTATCAAACAGTTCAATGCCTTGCTGCTATGGATGAAAGCCTAAAACAGGTGATTTCAAACAAGCTATGGATGCTTGGAAAAAATCTATCAAAAGAATAATAGTAAGCAACAAGCTATGGTCTCATGGACTTTTTTGGCATGAAAATCGGTGTGATTTTATTTGTATCTTTTGTAAATTTTGCTATTTGAAATGGGGAAAAATCTATGTGTTCAGTTTTGTGCATTTTTTAGTTGTAGGATTCTCACAGTTAGTGAAAAAGGTAGTGTTCACGAAGGAATGGAATAGATGTGTAGAGCCTTTGAATTATACCTATACTCTGCAATGACATTGAATCATTTATCAAACAATGTTTTCTACATAGGGAAATTTTTTCTTGTGGAATAGTTGACTGAGACAACTCTTGTTTCAACTAACCACCCTCTCATGAAATATCATTCATATTATAATCTTGCACGATCTTATTATAGTAAAGGTGATTATGACACCACTGACCACTACTGCATGGCATCAATCAAGGAAAGCCAGAGGCCATAGGAGTTTATGGACAAGTTCAATTGAAGCTGGGAGATCTTAAGAGTTCTCTCTCAAATTTTGAAAGGGTTCTAGAGAGGTCCACCTTGAGAACCATGAGAGATTAAAAGTTGTAGGAAATATATATGCTCAACAAGGGTAGGTAGAGAAGGCTTTGGAAATTTTAAGAAGGATATCTTGCATAGATCCACATGATTCCCATGCATTTATCAAGATGGGTAAGTTATTAATATCATCAGATCCTAGTGCAACCTTAGATTCTCTTAAGACTCCAAAGTCTTTTTTGAAGAAGAGTAGAGAAGAAGTACCCATTTAATTTTTAAACAACATTGGGGTTCTTCATTTTGAGCGTGATGAACTAGAGTTGGCTCAACAAAATTTTATGGAGGCATTAGGAAATGATGTTCTACCTCTACATAAATCTGTGTGATCAGGTTTGTGCATTTTTTACTTGTAGTATTCTCACAATTAGTGAAAAAGGTAGTGTTCATGAAGGAATACAATAGATGAGTAGAACCTTTGAATTATACTCGTATTGTGAAATGACATTGAATCATTTAGCAAACCATTTTTTCTTCACAGGGAAATATTTTCTTGTGGAATAGTTGACTAAGATAGTTCTTGTTTCAACTGACCACCCTCTCATGAAATCTCATTCATATTATAATATTGCATGATCTTATCATAGTAAAGGTGATTATGACACCACTAGCCACTACTACATGGCATCAGCCAAGGAAAGCCAAAGCCCACAAGATTTTGTGGATAGGTTCAATTGAAGTTGGAAGATCTTAATAGTTCTCTCTCAAATTTTGAAAAGGTTTTGGAGGTCCACCCTAAGAATTGTGAGAGCTTAAAAGTTGTAGGCCATATATATGCTCAGCAAGGGCAGGTAGAGAAGGCTTTGGAAATTTTAAGAAAGACAACTCACATAGATCCACATGATGCCCATGCATTTATCAAGATGGGAGAGTTATTAATATCATTAGACCCCAGTGCAACCTTGGATTCTCTTAAGACAACATAGTCTCTTCTAAAGAAGAGCATAGAAGAAGTATCCATTCAATTATTAAACAACATTGGGGTTCTTCATTTTGAGCATGATGAACTAGAGTTGGCTCAACAAAATTTTATGGAGGCATTAGGAAATGGAATTTGGGTTGAATTCATAAATAAAAGCCCTAGTGCCAATTCTGCAGTTTCACCTGTGTTCTTTAAGGATATGGAATTCTTCCATCGACTAGAAGAAGGTTGTGTTTCACTTCAGTTACCATGGGATAAAGTCACAACACTATTTAATCTTGCTAGGTTGTTTGAACAACTACATGATATTGAAAAAGAAAATCTTGTATACATGCTTATATTTTTCAAGTTCCCTGATTATGTGGATGCATCTCTACATCTTGCAACCATGGCTTAGGCTTGGAATGAGATCCAACTAAGCCTAGAATTGATTGGGGATGCACTTAATGTGGATAAAACTTATAATATTCTTTATCTATGCCTGCAAAAATGGAACTGAAAATAAATGACTAGCTTAAAGAAAAATAAACAATTAAAGTACACAAAGTGAACCAGATGCAAAGAATTCTTATGTTGACAATTCACTTGGAAATTGGAATTATTTTGTAGCTTTTCACAATGAGAGGAGGGATCCAAAGGTGGAGGCACACAATTTTGAGAAGGCTAGAGAACTGTATTGTAAAGTGTTGGCACAGAGACCAGGAAATGTTTATGTTGCAAATGGGGTGGCCATTATGTTAGCTGAAAGGGGTCAATTTGATATTGCAAAGGAAATTTTTACACAGGTACAAGAAGCTACAACAAGAAACATCTTTGTTTAGATGCCTAATGTGTGGGTAAATCTAGTACATATTTACTTTGCACAAGGATAGTTTGTGCTTGTAGTGAAAATGTATCAAAATTATTTGAGGAAATTCTATTTTGGTACTGATACCCAAATTTTATTATATTTAACTTTAACACATTATGAATTAGAACAATGGAAAGATTGTAAAAGAACATTATTAAGAGTAGTAGATTGTAACTACTATAAGTTTCCAATAAACAAGCTATAGATTTTTTGTTTAATGTAATGCAGGTTTCGAATTACCTCTGAATTCACTGTAGAGGGCACCCCAAAATCTGAATTTTCTATAGAGGGCCTCATCAAATTAAAATTTGTTGCATCAAACTACGAATTCCTTGCCCGCCTTTTCAGAAGTCTCTAGGTCCTCTCCAAACAATCTTTATCACCCATGCAAGTAGATGCTATAAATCAAAATGTATCAGTGTAGTTGTCAAGTGCCAAGCTAAATGAATAAAAAATCATGTGTAATACACTCCTGCCAATCATTTCCCCAATTTTTTAAATTTTTTGTCTAATTTGTATTTGCGTGACTAACCATTTAGTCATTTTTATTTGTGTGACTAAATAATTTTTTACTTGATGACCAAATTAGTCATTTATTTACTCATTTCTAGTCGTGTTGCAAAAAATTAATAGAATTTAGTCATTTTTAGTTGTTGTGACTAAAATTTTTAGTCAACTAGTCATTTATTTTCCAAATTCTACTAGTGAATATTAAGGGCATAGCCCATAGACTTATTGATACCCCTTTTCTCCTAAAAATGAGATGCTACATGGAAGTGTTATATGAAATGTTATGAATAGGCCATTATTGGAATAAACAAGAAAAATATTCACATGCATTAACCAAATGTATGCTACATCCCAGCAATAATAATTTAAAACATCCAATTTCCCACAATATTTTTATATACACATCAACATGATCATTTACTACATTAGGGCTCAACTAGGCAGGTAATATTTCCTAGCCTATTTTGAAGGGCATACATTTACTGTCATAATGAAAAAGCATTTTATGAAATGGGTCAAGAAAATACCATTTAAGGCCACTATTATTCTCAATATTTATAATTTTATAATTGATGACACATCATTTAAGAATAAAGAGATAAATAATAAATAAACATGATTTCATATATAACAATTTTTTTTACACCATATTAATGCAAAAGGTAATTGACAAGTTGAGGTCATTGATAAAATAATTAAATAGAACATTGTAGACACTGAAATTTTTTCTAAGTCTACGAGCATCATTTTTCCTAGTCGTCATCTTTCAATAATTGAATAATTTTAATTATTCAATTATGTTAGATCATATTCCTCTATTAATTAAATAATTTTTAATTATTTAATTGATTCACCTTCTCATTTCTATCCTGATCAATTAAAATTATTTAATTGCGTCACTAATATATCCCTTTCACTAATAATTAAATAAATTATTTATTTAATTATTTGTCTTGCATCCATAGTTAGATAATAATTATTTGACCCTTTATTCTTGTATAATTAAATAATTGACGAAATTATTTAATTATATGTCATTCCTCCCTTTTGAATAAATAATCAAATCATTTAATTATCCATGTCTAATTTCTATCTCCTTTAATTAAATTTATGAATTTAATTAAATCTCATTTTTTATTTCCTCCAAATAGATAATTTGAAATAAATTATTTATTTGCCACTTGTCCCTCTCCTCCATTTTCGAATAAATAATTTAAAACAAATTATTTATGCACCTCTTTTGGTCAAAGATGCCATGTTCATGGCCTTTAGTTATGTCATAGCCATCTCTATCATAAGCCTTCATGGTCTGTCATAGCCATCAGACATCATAGCTGTCTGTGTCATAGCCTTCATTTCCCACCTCTTTTCGGTCCATCAATTCTCCATAGTTGATCTAGGCATCTTTCTAGAAAATTGATCTTGGTCATTTGTTTCATAACCTCCCTCTCATGCATCCTCATCTGTTGATCTTAGAATCTTTCTAAAAGATCAATCTCATTCATCCATTCGAATGGTTGTCTATAAAAGAGACCATTCTCCTTGATTTTTGATTTAACAACCATTATCTCCAACTTTCTTTCTTACTATTTGTAGGTATTTACACAACTTCAACAACAAATTTGAGGGCAATATTGGCATAAGAATAAATAGGAGAGACAAGGGAAGTGAAGCAACTTCAAGCATGGGGAGTATTTTAGTTTGATGATTTCATTTTACTCATGCTTTGTTTGTATTCTCTTGTTTAGATTGGGATTTTAGCTTAGATTTGTGTTGGTTGTCACTTATTCTATGCTATTTTATTTTACTCCATCTTAAAAACATAACAAAAATAGTTGGTAAATATGGTACTAACTAGCATACATAGCTTATTCCTATATTGTGGGTAGAATGTACTAGTAAATGTACTCTAGTGGTTTTTGTAAGGAAGATAAGGTAGTGGAACAACTTCCTACACAAATATTTAAAGGAGGATAATACACAAATTTATAAATCTTTTCAATAGTTACAAAAAATTAAACAAAAATAAACATAAATATTATGCATACCACAAAATAGTTATTTACATGGGGAAAACCTTTCGGAAGGAAAACCCCACACTCTAAAAGCAACCCAATATATTATTCAAAAATCATAAAGATTACAATATACTTGTAGAGCAAGGCTTCCATAGGAATATCACCAACTAGAGATCTAGAGGCAACAAGATCGCTATTAGACTCTCAAAATACATCACAAGACTTAGTTATAATACAAAACCCTCATAAAATAGGGTTTCCTTCTAGGGAAAGTCAATCCAACAAAATATTGACCGTTAGATTTGAGATCTAATGATGAATAGTCTATATTTACAATAATAAAATATACCTAAAATATGGCTTTCGGGGGTGCTATCCCCAAGATCCCGCTAGGGTGCGCGGTCCCCAGAACCCCTTCGAGGGATGATCCCCCTAGAACCCTCATGGGGGGGGGGGGGGTAACCTCACTCCATGCCCCCCGTGCTTATGTATCAACAATACCTTATGTAATTGCAAGGTTGAGACATATTTTCCCAACAGTTTTGTACCTTATTTTATGATATATGGTACAAAGGCTATAATGCCTCTTGAGTTGGGGATCCCATAATTAAGTGTTTCTTCTCATGATATTATTGATAATTAAATATATATGAAACATCATTTACATGAACTGGATACCCTTGATGATATATAAGTGAACATGCTAGTTAATTTAAACTTTTAGCAAACATATTTAAGAAAGACACATAGCAAGAGAACAATCTCATGAGACTTTAAAATTAGAGATCCAATCCTTCAAATAAATTTGAAAATTCTTAATAAAAAAATATGTAATAATTTAACCTAATTGGATTGATTTGTTCATCAATACATTTTCAGTATATGTCACTAATGCATTTGACATTTGCATCATTCTTAAAGAAAACTAGTTAAAGACCTAGTTAACATCTTACAATTGAAATGATATTATTGATGCATGTTATTTGCAAGGGGGTATGGGTTAGAGGTATTTTTCTTCCTAATCTCCCATTTACCTTGTGAGCTTTAGTGTGCTATTCTTCCTATTTTTTGTAATGGTTCCCATACTAGTAAGCTTATCAACCAATTACCCAATATAAAGTCTATTAGAAATAAAGGAAACTACTACAATATGGAAATATTATTTAACTTGCAAATTTGAAATATAAACTTTTAGAAAATAATGGATAAATGATTTAAACTACAAAGAAATTACACATTTTAAGAGCCGTACACATAACATAATCATTTAGATGGAGAAAACCCTTTCAGGTAAAAAAATCCACCAAGAAAAGAGGGAAACTTTGTATTATTCTTCAAAGAGATTAAAACACATAGAACTTCCTCAATCTTGACTCCAATCCAACAACATCTATGTACCTATAAAACATTTCATAATGTCTCCATCCCAACCCCTTAATATATAGACTCATGGGGCTCAAAATACCACCATAAAACATTACCATGGCTCAAAAGAGGCTCCAAAATACTATGGTAAAAAATAATACAACCCTTACATGCTAAACATGATCTCTTACATGACATTACACCCTCTTATAAGTTGTCATAAGAATCACTAGAAAATAGGATATTCTCTTACATGCATCATAGGCCATCAATAGCTTATGCCAAGATTCTCGTATGCATGTCATAGATGATTCAACTCATGTCCAAAATGATATCCCCTACTTTAATAGTTACAATTGTCATAGAATCCATCATAACACCCTTAAAAATAGTCTTTCCATGTTAACTAATAACTTATTTTTCAAGGCACTGACATGTGGAAAAATTTCCAACTCAAAATCTCATGCCCCTTTTGATGGAGCATAAATATTTCATAATATAAATGATATTTATCCGTGGGAAAATATGAAATAAATAAATAAGTAGCTTAGAAATTTCCAAGGTTGAGACACCTTTATTCCCAAAATTCTCCCACTTGTTGAATACCTTGCAAGAGCTAGTGGAATCGCACCATCATGGAATCGACTAGGTACAAGAAACAAGGCCTATGGCTTCCCTCCACCAAATGAACTTATCTATGCTCATAGGTTTGGTAAGATAATCTGCAAAATTCACCTTAGTGTCAATTTTCTTCAACTCAATTTATCTATTAGCAATCATTTCAAACAAAATGGTAAATTGAACATTTTCATGCTTGGTCTAAGCATTATACATAGGATTCTTGGCAAAATGAATTGCACTCTAGCTATCATAACCAATCTGAACTATCCTACAATCGAAACCAATACTTACACATAACATTTATAACCATACTAATTCATTAGAAACATGGGTAGCAACTATATAATTTTCTTCAATAGTGGATAAAGTAACCATAGGCTGCCTCTTACTCATCCAAATTATAGCTCCTCCAAAAAAATTAATTACATACCCACTGGTGGACCTTCAACTATCCATGTCACCTGCCCAATATACATCAACAAAACCTTATATGCCCAATGTCTTAGTAATACTAGAATAAACCAAATAATAATTGGAAGTACCATGAAAATATCTTGACACTCTATTTGCATAATTCCAATGCTCTCTAGCAAGGTTAGACATAAACCTCCTCAAAATTCCCACTACTTGGGAAATATTTGTTCTATTACAAATCATTACATACTATAAGAGAGGGGGACCAACCAAGTCAAGCCCCTAGGTCATGGAGGGTTGAGAGCACCTGGCTGCCCTAACTTACCTAAGCTTAAGGGAGTGTTAGGAGATATAGGATGAGAATGATGAGGAGTATAAGATCCTTCGATCATTGTGTAGACCCGAGACTTGAAAGGGGGCTAGGTGAGTCAGTTTTTAGATTCAACACTGTGTCTCAGATAGCTCTTTGTTAGAGGAAAAAAGCATGGTTCTACAATGACAACGCAACGCATTGGAGTCTCTCAGGTGTGTTGGTGTTCGTACAGCCAGAGGACTAGAAAGATAAGGTTGGATTCAAAAGAATAGACTAACGACCTAGCTAACTACATTCGAAAGGAAAAAATAACACTAAGACATGAATAAAGTACACACGAATATGATAGAGTAAATAAATAAGGGTAAGGATAGCAAAGATGATCTCACAAAGATGTTTTTTCACCAGCTAGCTCCAAGAAGCACGTCCACCTACACACAATAATGAGGAAAATTGTTGGGGGGCTGTATAGGGGTTTTCCTCAGTCAAACCCCTATTTTGGTGTTTCCACCTCCATGGACAACCAAGTTTGCAATGATAGAGAGATAGTATGATAAAGAAGGAATAAAACAAAAAACACTAAAACACTACAAAACAATAATGTGCTTACTCAACCAAATAATAGAGGAGAGGAGTAGAAAGCTTACCACCTCCACCAAGAGAGCTCAAGGCTAATGGGGGAGAAAATGAGAGGACTCAAGCCTCTATTGCAATGGTGTTGTTCTATACTTGCTCTATTGAGTTGATGGAGTGATGGAATTGCTGCTATGGAGTGCAAAACTATTGCTTGAATGCTTGAAGTGAATGCTAGAATTTGTAGAAGAGATTATGGAAGAGGATCATAGAGGGTGAAATGGATGAATGAATAGTGAATTTGAAGGAAAGAGTGAAGAAAACAACCATATTCGGGTTGGTCAATCGAAGAGGGTGTTACAAATTGACTTCCAATGGGAAGTGTAATGCCTCTGGAGGTGCCAACTACATGAATCTGCCAGGGATGTAAGTGCCCCGTGTGGATGTATGCATGCCACGCGGGTGTCCCCAATAGTTATTCCTCCACCAATGCTCAAAATAGGTGCCAAGTGGAATGAAGAAAATGGGCTTCTGTGGAATTTAGCCTTCAGATTTTGTTTTCTAAAGTGAGGAAGGGTAAAAGGGGAATTTGCGTAAGGGATGAAAGTTCGCTCCTATACATTTTTCCCCCACTTTAGTGAGCATGAATACTGATGAGTGCTTCGGTAAAGTAGATCAAAGAATTAGTAGGGTTAGAAATGTATACCTAAACCATCGAGGAAACAGACTGTGATCTGGTGAACCTGAGAGTGTAGGGCAAGCAAAGGGCTTCAAAGCTTCGTAGAACCATGAAGCTGAAGAAAAAAAGTGCCTTATAGGCCTGCAGACCTGCAAGGAAGGTATCCTCCATGAACTCTCACATGAAGGAAATCAAGAAAAGTTCCTTACAGACCTATAGACTTGCAAGGAAGGTATCCTCCAAGAACTCTCACATGAAGGAAACCAAGAAAAGCGGATTCCACAAAGTCAAAAATTGGCTTCAGGGGTGCACCCATGAAGCAACATGTTTACCCACAGATAGAACATGTCAGGAGGTGGCCACATAGGAAAGTAAGCAGAAAATCACACACACTGTCAATAGGTTGGAATACTTTCAAAGGGGTCCCTTCAGAACCCTTCAAAATGAAGAGGGGTCCACTCAAGGGATGCACTGTTTGAAAAGAGATGTCTAGTCAAGCTGCCCCCAAGCTAGATGTAAAGATGTGAAGCAAGTCTAGTTAGGCTTCCCCCAAGCTAGATGCAAAGATGTGAAGTAGGTCTAGTCGGGCTACCCCCAAGATAGACACCATAGAACTTACATGAGATAAAAAATTTCAAAGGTGTCCCTTAGGAACCCGGTGTGAAAATGAAGGGTCTACTTAAGGGACGTACTACTCAAAAATTGGTGGCTTCTTTCTCGAATCGATTCATCATCAAGGAATCCTTCTGAAAGATGTTCATTTCATCAAGGAATTTGAAAGGAAGAATATGGCCCCACGTGAGGGGAAGATCAAATTTGTTTCCACTTTGGAGGAAGGTTTCCAAGTTCTTTCTTTACAAACCCATGATGAAGGAAACATGTTCCGTTAGGGTTTCAAGTTGAGAATGAAATTTTAACAAAGAAGTGTGTGAAGATTCTTGAGAAAAGATTCATTGGAAACAAATACATTTTATAAAGACAAAGGTGATGTAGAAGCGACATTGTCACACATGAGAGGAACAACTCAAGCAAAGAAGAGAGAAAGATAAAGGAAAAGTGAAAAGGAAAGAGAACATGAACACACGACATAGGGGTAGCTGGTATTTCGGGGTCAAAACTGCTCATAAATATATAAGTATAATAATAGTATATAAATGAACTACCATCAACCCCCTACTATATTAGGCCATGTGAGGAATGCACAAGAAGACATTTAAAAATTAAAAAATGGGTCAACATGGAAGGAATCCTAAATGCCCCCAACAATTTGCATCATCCCCAATTTTCCAAAATTCAATCACAAACATGGAAGAATGGTGATACAAATAGAAGAAGATTTACAAAAAAAACACCATGCCTGTATCCAATCACCAATAGAGGTGACAAGGCTCATCTAGGCACACTTAGCATGATTATGGGGGAAACATATTATGAGACACACATATCTAATCTAAAGATAAAGAAGAGGTCTCCCCTTAACACTTATCAACCAAGAGGTCATCAAATTCCCACTCTAGATCACCGTAGGTGGAAGGAGGACAAGTCTACAGTGGTGGAATGTTAAGGGGAGGAGCTTCCGACCCTCCCACAACAAGGGCTAAGGAAGAAGGACATATAAGGTCTTCGTTACTCAACTCCTGTGGTTCTAAGGTCAATGACTTCATGAAGATCATTGACAAGGTCAAAAATTCATCAACTAAATTAAACATGCACTTAACGGCAGTTCCATGTTTCACCTTGACAAATGGAGGAGATTGTGCCTGAGGTTCACCACTAAGATCACTAAGCGATTCGAGAGCAGTGACGAACTTGGGGGAAGTTGAGATTGTTTTCATTACTAGGATGGAACAAGTCAGCATGGGGCCACCCTTTAGGGAAGGTGGGCTCCTCTTACATCCTTCATTGCTGGAGAGACCACTCTCTACCTTATTTGTTGGAGGAGGTGAACTCCCCACAAACAAGGCAAGAAGGACAAGGGAAGACCTGAGGAAAGAACCGTAGTAGATACGACTGAAGTGTTTATCATATCTATGGGCTTTTAGAAAGGTGGGACATATGGAATGAATGTCAACAAGGGTGGCTCCACTGAAAGAGTGATGAACACCTACACCTTCCTAGGTGCATTTATACTCACAACGAAAGCTGTAAGTGATACAAAGCTAGTTTGAATGGAAATAGAGGGGAGGAGAGGAGAGGACATGACAGGAGGTCTTGATATAGGAGTGGTTGTCTCCTCTTCCTTCCTCTATGAGGCAACCTACTTAGCCAAGAGAGCCTTTCGTTGACGCTTGCATTCATGCACAAGGTGGTTCCTGTGACTCTTAGAACTAGAGGTTGAAGGTTGCGAAGGAGCGGAAGGCTCCTGCTCAACCATGGGAGTGTCCTCCACAACTGTTTCCAGTGGAGGGACAAACTCTTGAATGGGAGCATAAGGGATAGGTTCAGAAATAGCAAGGGGAGTCAACTTCGATGCCTCGATAGTGGGCCTCTTCTTGTTCACTTCTTTAGGAGTGGAAATGATGTGAGGTCATGGAGGTTGAGATAGAGGATTCCCCATGGGGGGATTTCTGCTACTGTACCGAACGAGCCTAGGCTATGGGGATAGGACAAGAAGTTTGAACGTAGGATGCTTGGACCTTTGCCAAGTGGGCACCATGGTATTCTCTTGCGAATATGAGGTAGAAGTAGATGGTACCATAGCAGAGCGAGAATAAGCTTTGGGCTAAACAATGAAAGAGGAAAAAGGAGGGTCTCGATACCACTTCTCTTCTGCGTGCCTTGGCATCATCACTGTCAAATTTTAGGCAAGCCCTATGTGAAATAGCATAAGGCGATGAAGGGTATCTTAATTTTGGCTTAGAATGTCCTTTCTTGTAATTTTGATATGTGTGATATAAGAGGTCCTTCCTAGGTAGGGGAGGACCAATAGGTGTAGACCAAAAGTAATCTAAGGAGTAACTGCCATGAGCAACCAACAGTCTATAGTCAGTGTAGTGGATCACATGCATTGAACACTCATGAGTGAATTTAAAACACTTATGTACAATCAAAGGAATTGCATTCATAGGTACTAGCCAGGGGATACCTAGCTTCACTCTGAAGAGTTCAGACCCTGGGATAATGTCAAACATAAGGTTTACGGACTTAGGTCCGACGAGAACTGATAGGGAAATACTACCTATAAGAGGTACACAAATTTTGTTGTGTGTGCGGATGATACTCATAGGTGCATCGTATCCATCCTTATGCAGGAAGTTGATTAACATGATCTCCTCAGTTATGATGTTCACTTGAGATATCAGATCAATGAGAACACTTGCTACGGTATTCCCATTTATCCTCATAGGGATGTAGAGAGGAGATGGTTCTTTGTTAAAGCCCATCGATGGGTCTTGTGAAATGAAGGTTATACCAATACCACTGCTCATAGGTTGCACATAGGGAATAGATTGATGTAAGAAAGATGTCATCACACACACTAAACAACACTTGCACAAAGCCTCCTAAAGGTTATAGGATAAGGTAGTGACCCAATTCAGGTTATGTTACACAACACTTTTGGAACCTTCCAACTACGCCTACTAGGGGTCTCAGGTTGGGTTGCAAGGCGAAAGCCTCACAATAATCACACCTAAAACACTCTTAGGATATGAGGAAATGAACTTTTAGTAACGTAAAACATAATCAAAATGGTTCACGTCGCATTCACCAAAAATGTAAGAGAGGGGGACCAACCACGTCAAGGCCCTAGGTCATGAAGGGTCGAGAGAAATAGGCTTCCCTAACTTACCTCAACTTAAGGGAGTGTTAGGAGATGTGAGATGAGAATGATTAGAAGTATAAGATCCTTCGATCACTCTGTAGACTCGAGACTTGAAATAGGGCTAGGCGAGTTAATTTTCAGATTCAACACTATGTCTCAGATAGCTCTCTATTAGAGGACAAAATCATGGTTATGGGATGAAAACACAATGTGCCGGAGTCTCTTAGGTGTGCTGGCATCCATACGACCAAAGGACTAGAAAGACAAGGTTGGATTCAAAAGAATAGACTAACGACCTAGCCAACTATGTTCAAAATGCCAAAATAACACTAAGACATGAATAAAGTAATTACAAATATGATAGAGAAAATAAATAAAGGTAAGGATAGTGAGGATGATCTCACAAAGATGTTCGTTCACCAGCTAGCTCCAAGAAGCGCATCCACCTACACAAAATAAAGAGGAAAATTTTTGGGGGGCTGTATAGGGGTCTGCCTTAGTTAGACCCCCATTTTGGTGTTTCCACCTCCAAGGACAGCCAAGTTTGCAATGATAAAGAAGGAATAAAACAAATAAGACTAAAACACTACAAAACAGTAGTGTGCTTACTCAACCAAATAATAAAGGAGAGGAGTAGAAATATTAGCACCTCTACCAAGAGTGCTCAAGGCTAATGGGGGAGAAAATGAGAGGACTCAAGCCTCTATTGTAATGGTGTTGTTCTACACTTGCTCGATTGAGTTGATGGAGTGATGGAGTTGCTACTATGGAGTGCAAAAATGTTGCTTGAATGCTTGAAGTGAATGATAGAATCTATAGAAGAGATTGTGGAAGAGGATCGTAGAGGGTGAAATGGATGAATGAATAGTGAATTTGAAGGAATGAGTGAAGAAAATGATCATATTCAAGTCGATCAGCTGAAGAGGGTGTTACAAATTGACTTCCAATGAGAAGTGTAATGCCTCTACAATTTCTAGCCGTAGGAATCTGCCAAGGACATAAGCACGTCATGTGGATGTCTACATAGTGCACGAACATCCCTAACAATTATTCCTCTACCGATGCTCAAAATAGGTGCCAAGTGGAATGAAGGCAGTGAGCTTATGTGGAATTTAGTGTTCAGATTTGGTTTTCTAAATTGAGGAAGGGTAAAAGGGGAATTTGCATAAGGGGTGACAATTTGTTCCTATACACATACATCAAACTCATTACAACACTAGTATATGCCATGTTAGAAATATCATCAAAATCATCATTAGATTTAGGACACATATCTAAAGTAAGCTTAGTGCCAACTAGTAAAGGAATTCTAATTGGTTTACAATCTTGCATATTAAATTTGTGAAAAATAGTGCTCACATACTCACTTTGTGACAAACAAAGCTTTATATTACCTCAATCTCTCTTGATTTCCATTCCAAATATGTATCTCATTGCCCCCAAATCTTTTATCTTAAATGCACTTGAAAGTTGAGCTTTCAGCTTACTAATCATACCTTTTGTGTTATTGAAAAAAAACATATCATCCACATACAAGGCAACAATTAGTAACTAATCATCAATACATCTAATGTAAACGTAGTGATCCTCTTCACTTCTATTAAAGCTCAATTTCAACACAAAAGAGTCAAATTTTTTATCACACATCCAGGGGGATTTTTTTAAACCATAAATAGATTTTTTCAACTTGCAAAGCAAGTGTTCTTTCCCTTTTAACTCGAATCCTTTTGGTTGTTGCATATAAATTTCCTCTTCCAAATCTCTATGAAAAAAAGTAGCCTTAACGTCCATTTGATCAATTTAAAAATCATAAGTAGCAACTATGTATAAAAGAAATCTAACTAAAGATAATTTAGCAAAAAGAGAGAAAATTTTACCAAAATCAACTTCCTCTCTCTAAGAGTAGCCCTTAGCTACCAATCTAGAGTTGTACTTCTCTAATGGACTGTCTACACCAAATTTATTTTTATAAACCCCCTTACAACCAATGGCTTTCCTTCCTTTAGGAAGATGAACAAGATCTTAAGTATCAAAAGAGTCTAAAGCCATACTCTCCTCCTACA
This sequence comes from Sequoiadendron giganteum, assembly GCA_007115665.2. Taxonomy (NCBI): domain Eukaryota; kingdom Viridiplantae; phylum Streptophyta; class Pinopsida; order Cupressales; family Cupressaceae; genus Sequoiadendron; species Sequoiadendron giganteum. Next base: position 109,336,378 of record CM021107.1, on the reverse strand, counting down.
TGGATAGTTTATAAGACTCACTATCATCTACAAGAATACTTTCCCTATAGGATCTAGGCTTATTATCAATACTCAATAAAGAAAACACATAACAAAAATCTGGTGGGCTATACCTATCAACTAGATTTTTTTGTCTTGTGGATCTTCTCAAGGGTGGAGTAAGAGATTCTTCCTCAAGTTCTTTAGTATGCTCAACTTCTTCTATCACAAAAAAGTCTTCCTCTTTAGAAATTTCACTTGAAATCTCTTCTTCTTCTCCATGGAGGTCCTCAAATCTATCATTATGTTATTCTTGAAATGCATAGATTCTTTCTACAAATCAAAATGCACTATCTTTTTCCTTTCTTTATCTTCTAGCTATACAAAATCATAAATAGATCTAAGTTCCTTGAAAAAAAAATCTCTAGAATAATTTTTTTTCTTGTTAGATGATTCCATAACTTATAACGTTTTACATTCTCACCATATCCAATGAAGATGCATTTATTAGTTTTTAGATCCAAGTTAGAACACTTTTCCTTGGGAAAATGACAAAAATCCTCATAGAAAAAAGCCCTTAAATGTGAAAAAGAAGGTTCTTACCTATCCAGGCTTCATAAGGCATCGAATCAAGAGACTTGCAAGGAGATCTACTAATCAAGAAACTATTAGAATACATAGCTTCTTCCCAAAAATATTTACCCAACTTTGCATCGCTCAACATACTTTTGGCTCTTTCCATAATAGTTCGATTCATCCTTTCTACAAAACCATTTTATTGTTTTGTATAAGGATTTGTCTTTTGTCTTATGATACCTACATTCTTACAAAACTCATCAAATTCCTTAGAGATTTATATTCCCCTTGATTATCTAATTTTAATACTTTTATTTTCAATCCTAATTGGTTTCCTACTAAAACTTTAAATTCCTTAAACTTAGTGAAATCTTTATATTTATTTTTCATAAATAAAATACATATAAATTTGGATACATCATTAATGAAGGTCACAAAATAATGAGCTTTCCAATAGAATCATTATTCACGAGACCAAAAACATCTGTATGAATAATTTATAATTTATCTATTATCTTATTACTTCCTAAAGGAAAAGGTGCTTTGTTCTATTTTCCAAACACACAAACAATGTTCACAAAAATCAACTACTCATTAGAATAAGATAAAATTTCCAACATCTTTTTATTCATAATAGTTTTCAAAACATTTTTACTTATGTGGTCCAATCTATGATGCCACAACATACATGTATTTTCATCATTTTCAGCCACATAGGTGGACTTCCAAATAGTAGTGGGATCAAGCTTAAATAGAGTTCCCATTTGAGTTCCCCTTACTACTACAAAGCTTCCTCTCACCAATATTCAACCCTACTTATTAAATGTTAAATGCATTCTAGAGTCATTCAACTTTGAAACTAAAATAATATTTCTAGATAATCCAAGAATATGTGAAACACCAGGGATGGTTTAAATCCTCCCATCACTAAAACACAACAAAAAATTTCCCATCCAACAATTGGATATGTAGTGTTATCCCCAAGGTAGGCATTACCTCCATAATATTTGTCATATGTGGAAAACCACTCCTTATGTGGAGTCATGGGATACAAGCATCTTGAGTCAACCATCCAATGTTCATTAGAAATGACATTACAAGAAGAAAGTAAAACTTCATCACCTGCATCAGAGGACTTTTCTATGGCAGAATCCCATTATTTATTTTTATTTGTACACTCCTAAATCACATGTCCTCTTTTCCCACAATTCCAACACTTTATTTTTTTCTTATTTTTAGGAGTCTTCAAATGTCCTTTAGACTTGTCCTTAGTCCCTTGATCTCCCTTTGACCCTCTTCCTTTAGGCCTACCACTAGCATTGAGAGCATCATTGAGCTATCCATAACCTTCTTCCCCATTTCGTATGACATCTCATAATGTCTTCGTCTCAACCCATCAATATATAGACTCATGGGGGATCAAAATACCACCATAAAACATTACCATGGGTCAAAACAAGGTTATGAAATATCATGGTGAAAAACCATAAAACCCTTACATGCTAAACATGGTCTCTTACATGACATTCAACAATCTTAAAAGTTGTCATAAGAATCCCTATAAAATAGGAGATGCTCTTATATGCATCATAGACCATCAATAGATTATGCAAATATTCTCTTACACATGTCATAGATGATTCTCACGTCCAAAATGATATCCCCTACTTTTAGCCCTTACAAAATTGTCATATAATCTATCATAAAATAATTAAAAATAGGCTTTCCATGTTAGAACACTAAATGAGATTCTTTTGACAACTAATAACTTATTTTTCAAGACACCCACATGTAGCAAAAGTGCCAACTCAAAATCTTACACCCATTTCGATGGAGCACAAACATTTAATAACATAAATGATATTCATCCACAAGAAAATGTAAAATAAGAATAAATAAATAACTTAAGAATTTCAAAGGTTGAGACACCTTGATTTTGAGCATAGTCATCCTATGAATGAAAATGATCACTCATATCACATCATAATGCTCTAATCACAATTTGTTTCATATGGATAACAATGACAAAATAGATTTTTATTAACCAAAAATCCATATATGCATACAATGTTACATATTGATAAAATTATAAAATATGTACAAGAAATCCATATAGGATTACAATGAATCCATATAAGTGTATAATTTCACATAGTAGTATAAGACAAAAATATATCTACAAAATTACTATATAGGTGTATAATGTCACATAGTAGTACAATACAAAAGTATATCTTCAAAACTACCATATAGGGATACAATAGAGGAACCTAATATAATTTCCCTCTAGGGGAAGGTAAGAGATCACAAGCTACCTTTGACTGTTGATTATATGGAGATGCATACAATGATATTTTTTTTCAAACCTATTGGCTTGAATTCCTTTCTAAACTATTTTGGACCTGAATCTGATACAATAAAAAGTATACACATTAATATATAAAATTTAAATTATAAAATACCATATAATAGATTAATCACTTACTATATACTCATAATCACTTTGAACAAATTTTTGCCTCTCTTCATCCATAGTAGAGGCATGTTCATGAGCTAGAGTTGTGAAGCCATATGGAAAGAAACAAGACACAAATTAAACTATAAAGGAATATCATTTAAATTTTCATTGATAGACATAACTTCATACAATATAATATTAAATTTTCTAATTTATCTCATACCTCTGCCAAAGGTATTGAATATGATACTAGTTGTGGAAACATCATGCTTCATTTTGGTACAAATACCAGGAGGAGTATCAACTATTGTGATCATCTGAAAATGAAACAAGATTATCAAATTCACAAGATCTACCTAACATTATTCTACAAAAAATTAATGATTAAAAATACTCAAGCTTACCTCAATGTAATATGGATAGCCACTTTGGCTAACATGTGCTGATTTCAAAGGCCCAACATTAAGTTTTTCAACATCCAATGTGAGTTTTAGCATTACCATTTATATAAGGTTAAAATATTCACATGTACTATATTTGTTATTTCTTTACTAGTTACATACTTATGGAATCAAAATTGATGTGTAAGTGGTAGGTGGAGGAATGACAGATGCAAGGTGAACACTCTAACCTTAAGATTTTGTTACAATAAATATAGTAATTTAGTTAATCTTACATTTCAAAATTAAATATTATTAATTAAATATGATGTTTCTCAAACTTACCTGTCTATCAATGCCAAATGTTTGATACAATAACTCATCTATCATGACAATTGGATCTAATATAGATGTGTCTTATTGCTTCCCATGTACATCCTCATCATCCTCAAACTCATAAGCACAAAGACACTCATAGTTTTGACATAAGTAAGGTTTAGGTCAAGACTTAGAAGACTCACACACATCACCCTACGCTAGAGGCTTAACATGTTGTAAAAGGGTCTAAGTGAGCAAGCTAATGGATTATAGGGTCTCAACTTGAACACCCTCCTTCACAATGGAAGGGATAGTGACATGCTCAAATTTTGGTCTAGAAAGGGGTATCAATGACTGGTTATGGGCATATTGTTCCCCTACTTTGTCCTATGTTGAGCCCCCACCTCTTCCTTGGAAATCTTGCATGTTGAAGTAATTTGGGATCTGATTTTAAGGAAAATTTCATAATAGAGTTCCATCAAAATTTATTGTGGGATCTCATTGTTATTATAGGGAGGATAGTATAAAACCATCCACCACCTATCCAAAAAATATTCCTTATCCCTTGATGGTGGTACCAATGGATAAGGAACCTCCTACAAGTGTCATGTATGTGTGCATTAGTTCTTGAGTTTGGTGAACAATGCACACAAGTTGGATTTCAATATTTTATTTAGTTTAATTTTCTCATAGGATAGTTTATCTAGATAAAAGTGCCTTTGTTCTTCTCTCTTGTTTGACCAAGTGTTGAGTTTTTGACTCACATATGTACTATGTGAGACAATCGATTATAATAAAATAGAAAGGGTAGACCTATGTGATTTTGTTCTTGATGGATCTCCCAACCTCCCAATTATTCCCTCAAGTTCTATTTTATTGTTTTCAATTTTCCTTAATATATTTTCTTATGTTTGAAGAGGATGTTGAGGCTATTAGAGTTTCCAATAAACTCCATAAAACCAAGATCACTTGCAAAATCTGGATTAGATTTCTACAATTAGAAAAAAAAAAGATGCAAAAGATGTGCAAATAATATTATTGGGAATAATAAATTACATGAGATGAATTTCTTTTATAAAGCAACATGCAAAACCCTAAAGATAAAACCTAATTAGGACCTAGGTAAACTTAATAAAGTGTAATTAAATATTTAATTACACCAACACCCCTCTTAAGTGAAACTTAGGGAGAATAAGAAACATGCAAATAATGAAAGGATGGGTCCATGGAAGCATAAATGGGTTCCAGCTACAAGGCCATATTAGGCACCCATGTACATATGCAATGCAAAAAAAACAAATAAACATGGAAAAGGAGAAAACCTTGTGGGAGAAAACTCCTCCCCAAAATAAGATGCAATCAAGTGATGAAAGATGGCGGACTCCATAAGAGCTTGGCAATAGGGGTTTATTGTGGGTTTTCTTCAAGAGGGTTTTCATCAATCAATGAATGTGGGTTTTCATCAACTAGTGGGGCATTATTCTTTTTGAAAATTAAAGAAAAACCACTCAAACATTTTTATCTTCCTATTTAATTTAGTTTTTACATTTAAAAACTAAAAATACTCACCTCTTGGACCTTGGAAATATTGTGGTATAATTTTAGCAATGATTTAGAAAATAAGTCAATGAAGAATGACTGAGAGGTCGAGCTCAAATGAGCTTAGCCTCTTGCCCCTTTTCTTTAAAGAAAAATAAAACACTAGTGTGCTATAAAACACGTGTTATAATGTTCTCACATTATGTTTTGTCCTGATTGAGCCTAAGGATCGTCAATACAAACTATAATGTGAGTGCATTATAATGCACTCTTGCTATGTTTAGTAGTTGATTCCCTGTCTCCTTTCACATACCCAAAACTTCTTACTTTCTAAACTTCTTAGATTTTAATGGATTTATTACAAAAAATATTTTCTTAGTTTTTAGTGGATGTACAAAAATTATAAATTTCTAAGGACCTATTGAATTTGAATGGGGCGATCTCCACCCATTTACTAAAATTATTAGTTATGCATTGATTTAAATATATTTCATAACATAGGCATCACATATCTTCCTTGATATATGTTATTTTGTATAATTTAAAAAGAGGTTTTACTCACAAAAATGGAAGTTATAGGTCATTCCTAAACACATAGTGTACCTTAATATTTTTTGGCATAGTCTACATTTCAAATGTAGATAGTGAAGATAAAAGTGTATATCATATCAGTGAAAATATAATTTGTAGCAACTAAACTTGAGAATGCAAAGGAAAATCATCCTTCAATCATACTATGGGTGTGACCTAGTCCATTACTCATATTATAGTTTTATCACATTATTATTAGTGAACATCGATCCTAGATTTCTATTTATGAATCTCAATAATAATAAAAAATATAATCTTCATTAGATAATAAACAACATATTAACAAAGTTATAAGAACTTATATTTCTTCTATTATTTGGATGAACTATTTTAGATTTGACTAATCTAGGCTTGATTATTAATTTTTATTATCACTCAATTATAATTTAAAACTAATTTAGGGTGTGTTTTATTTTTTTACATGTATCCATCTCCATTTCATATCCTTCATACAATACATCATAACATGGATTCCTCCAAACCCTTATCTCTCCATCTCCATTTTTTAATTCAACTTATCCCTATTTAAATAGATTGCATCTACAAGTAATCATCATCACCTTTTTTTTACACTATATGGTCTATAGCTACATCTCTCTCAACCTATATATTGTCTCCCACAAGCTAAAGTCTTATAATCTACTAATAGTGCCCTATACATAATTGTAGCCTAACTAACAAGGTATTAAACTTGTGAACATGAATATTAACTAAACTAAATACAACTGAAATGAATAATAAAATCAATCAGTTAACCTGATTAACTCATATTCCTAATGAAATCTTTGAAAATCTAACTATGAATCCATTAAAATGAAATTGAAAGCCATTTTATAAAAGGAAACCTAATTACACTTGTAAACTTGATCCCATTAGGAGATTGGTGCTAAATTGATGGGGAATGATCAACCCTTTCCTAATTTGATTGTTAAAGAAAGCTTTGAAGTGATTCTTTAATGGAGAAATAGATGAAATGGATGTAAAATGGATAAATTCTCTCAAAGATGGCTCTAAAAATGACTATATTCTATTTGATCTAAATGCTTGTGGATGGATTACTCATAAAATGGAGTCAATTTATAGGAATTTTTAGGTGAATCAATGGCTAGGATCAATTTGGTTAATCAAGGGATAGAAATGAATAAGAGAAAATGACATGGATCAAGGATCAATTCGATGGATGAGATTGAAAGATCACATGGATTGATAAAGTTAATCAAGGGTTGCAATTGATCCAAACAAACACAAAACCTAAAAATTAGGAAGAATGTGCAAGATATTTCCATGTTGGAGGGAAATGTTCAAATTTGAAATGGAAGAATATTCCATGGGAATATTCCTTTGAGTAGTGGGAAATTAGTCAAATTAAATAATTAAAACATTATTTAATTGTGCAAGGTGGAGGAATTTAAGATTTTAATTAAACAATTAGATCATTTAATCAAAAAAGGGAATTAATGACATTTAACTAAACAATTAAGATTATTTATGATATTGCTATCAGGATTCAACCATGTAGTTTTTGAGTCAAACTCATTGACCCATGATTCATGAGTAGTGGTTCACAAGAACCCATCTCTCATGATAATGAATGGTCCACTTAGCACTCATTGCATCTAGGTGATGCTCATAGAGGTGAAGCATTGGTCCGTCCTAGGAGGTCACCCATCCCAGTACTGCTCCAGCTCAAGCACGCTTAACCACAAAGTTTCCCCCAATGTTAAGCCCACTTAGCTTGCTACCCCATTTGCAAAACCTTCAGCAAGTGTTATGCCTTATGAACCATTCATTATAGATCCCCTTTAGCTCATCAATTGATAATTAGGAGGTTTCTTCCACAGCATGCCAAATTATGATATTGGGGGAAACTTCGTGGTTAAGCACGCTTGAGCTAGAGTAGTACTGGGATGGGTGACCTCTCAGGATGGACCAATGCTTCACCTCTATGAGCATCACCTAGATGCAATGAGTGCTAAATGGACCATTGATTATAATGAGAGATGGGTTCTTGTGAACCACTACTCATGAATCATGGGTCAATGAGTTTGACTCGAAAACTACACGATTGAATCCTAATAGCAATATCATAATTTGACACGCTGTGGAAGAAACCTCCTACTTAAGATTATTTAATCAAATGAGAGGAATTAGGGTATTTAATTAAAAAAATCACATATTTAATCAAATAGGATGAAAATTAGCATAAAGGGGTGAATTAATCCAATAATATTGATTATCCACTCAATAGAAGAAAATGATGAATTTAATTAAACAATCAAGATTATTTAATTAAGTAGGTGAAAGTAGTCGAATCGGGATGAAAATGGTGTTAGTAAATAAAATCAAATGTGTGATATTGACTAGGAAAATTTAAAGTGTCTATATTTTCCCCTCTTTGAAGCAAGGTACCTACTATATTGGTTCAAAGAATTGATACTTCTCAAATCAACATTGCTGCTCAAATAAAAAATTTAAAAAATTCATGATTTTCTTGGCTGCCCTACTATGCCTTAATGGAAGGAATAAATGCTAGTATATTGCCCCCTCAAGAGATCAATCAAAAATTTTGATTTCTAGGTTGAGATCACAACAAGGATATAAAATCAGTTCAGCTACAAAGATGACACAAAAATAAGCTCTAAGACATTAAAAAATGCTTCAAATAGGCTGCCAAGCTCAAAATAGAGAGAAAAGGACAAAAATGTAGGTTATCACCACTCTATTAGGTCAAATTCCCTAACTTTCATGCATAAATAAGGCCCAAGGGTCATTTTACAAGTCATTTGCACACTTTGAATTTGAAAATTTGAGAGATTGTGAGAGAGACCCTTTAGAGCTCTTGATGTAATGGCTGACTGTGTGCTCCCACTACACCTCATAGATCAAGTCTATGAGTTCTAGCGCCTAGCCGACGTAGGACCCTGGTATGTACCCCATTTTTTTTCTTACACACATTTCTAGATAGGTAATTTTAGGTCAAAAATGGTCGACAAGTGCACTATGATTTCAGTAGCACACTTGTTATGGTTGGTGGCACACTTGTGCTACCAGTGATGAACTTGCAAAAGTGTGACCCACTTGTTAAAATCCCACACAATTTTTTTCTTCCAGAGCGACACACTTGTTGCGACGAAGATGCCAAACCCTAAGCACACTTCTAAAAGTGTCACACATATGTTTACAGCCACACATGTGTAAAATGTACTAGTGTGATGCACATGCTTAGGTCAACTCACTTTCTATAGAGTGACACACTCATAAAATGAACCAATGTCGTGCATATGCATAAAGCAACACACTTTCATTTTAGCGAAATACTTGTGAAAAGTGTCGCACATTTGCAGGATAGACAATGTAGCACACATGTTTAAAGTGGCACATTTGTTGCTTTAGGGTGTTAAATTTAGATTTTTTTGATTTTTAGAAAATTTGACACTGTGCATCTGATGTGTGCAAGAGACCTTCCCTCCTCTACAGTCACGAGAGATGAGACCTAGTGTTTTGTCGCAGTTGATGCATTTCAAGGATGATCAAAACTTCTTTCTAGGAGCCATCAGTTTAGGATTCATTTCACAAATTTTGAAGATTCGTACACACCTTCTGATGATGATGTTGGTTGAGTGGTGGCATTCAAAGACCTCCTCATTCCACCTTCTGATTGAGGAGGCGATTGTCACCCTTGAGAATGTTTGGTGCATCCTTTGGGTTTTGATTCATGGAGTGAGAGTTATCCATGACACAAATCTCAGACTAGAGGCCATGTTCTGAGTATTGGATGTCGGTTCCTTGGAGGTGGAGAGTTACCAGATTGACCTGCATAGACACCAAGGATGCGTCAGCAACTTGATCTTAGTTATAATAGGGTTGATCATGGGAGTCTTAGTTCTAGATATGACACAACTGATGATTTAGCATCTATTGGGGTTTAGTGCAAGAGGAGATGGTTGATGACATTCAATCACATATGCATGGGGTCCCATGATTCTAGCTTTGTTGTACCATGATATGCACCAGGTGGTATATATGTGAGGATGTAGTTTACTGGTTGGAGTGAATTTATTGCACATCTAGGATTGGGAGCACATTACCATTCTCAAACCTATCATTGAATTGGAAACCATTGATGATGAGAAGCCATTGGTTTACATGTACAGAGCCATGACCACACTCCACCACACTAGAGTGATAGGGATAGCTTACTAGAGTTGGGTGATAGATGATATAATAGTATTCTAATGGAGACCTTGGCTCCAAGCGCACCCATGGGTTGATGATCAAAAAGAGCTTTTCTATGCTAGGAAAACATGATGGATCATGGGCCACCATCACCACATCATTGAGAGATATCTTCTTGATAGGGTTGATAGGTATTTTGGTGAGCAATAAGATATATTACCTCCTGCTTATAGGGCTATTATGCATGCACTACTATCTAGAGGGAGCCAGGGGAGAGCAAGAAGATCCTCAAGATTCCATTCAATATTTTGCACATCTTGTTCCACTTCCGTGGGTTTACGCAGGGGCACCTGATGATCTGGGTACCACACCTACTTATGATGCTTGGTTTGCTCAGCATGCCCCTATTAGATTGATAGATCCAATAGGGATTCATGGTGCAGGTTAAGGATAGGTGAGAGGTAGAGGAAGAGTATAGATTGGTCATGTAACATAGCAGCCTTTGCAATATCCACCACATGATGATTAGGTTCTAAGGGATGGGAAGCGTGATGGGGTCCCACATCAACCTCCATTAGTGTAGCCATTACAGTGGGCAGGAACAACTCCTCCACCACTACCATGACAGTAGGGTCCAAATCCTAGGGATTTACATATACATACACTAACAAACGAGAGGGACTAGGCCTTTCAGGAGAGAGACACTATGATTTAGGAGAGATATTTCTTGCACTGAAAGGGACAGGTATAGGTAGGAGCTTAATCAAGAATTCCAATAGAGCTAGTCATTGACACTCCAGTTGGCACAGGAGACAACATGGAGGCAGGAACTTGAGGCTACTACACAGATCCAGGCCTAGGCACATGGATAGGGGCAAGTGCCAACTATGATTTATGGATGATCCATAGTAGATGCTTCATATTATCAGACCTTGTACCACAAAGATCTCCCATGATAGCAACGACAACCAGATTTATTACACAAGAGCAGATTTGTACCAAGCGGTTTAGTAGGTGGACCATCAATAGGTGGAGGATGTTAGAAGACCTCCCACTAGGATGACCACTAGAGAAAGGGATAACTCTATGCATATAGACACATTTTTTATTTACAACCTAATTAGTGATGTATATTCTTTCATTGTTTGGTTTTGGATAGCCTCTTGTATATATATTTTGATGATATTACACAATACTTTTCATATGTATCATGATAGTCATTATTTTTTATATATATGAGATGAGCAGATGTGGTAGTTATACCGATGATAATTTTTATTTCATGTTTATGCTTATGCATGTATGTATGGATGAACATTTTTATGATATGGATGCTTATGTGATGATTCTTTATTATACATATGATGTGATGTATATGATTTATGGTTCTCCTCATGATGCAGATGTATGTTTTATGATATAAATGTATGCAACTATAATGAATGATTTATCTTTTAGGCATTTTTCTTGTTTGATATGCAATGACGATGCAAGATGTATATGCTATGAGATGCATTTCTTTTTGTGTATTTTCATATGACATGCTATGACCATGTATGATGCATGTTGATGGTTTGTGGATGCAAGATGGGTGCATTTATTTGATGTTTTTTTTTACTATCATGATACCAAGTTGGAAATGTTAGCATGGAAAGAAGATAAAAGAATAAAATGAAAATGAATTAACCATTTCATTTGATATTGATTCAAAGCCAACAAGCCTATGATTATTTGAGATATTATTAGATATGTGACAAGTTAGAGATGATATTTCTTGCTTCTTGGATTAGGATACATTTATCATATCATTCCTTATTTTTTATATAGCTCAAATAGACATGATGCATCAAGGTATTGAAAACCAGGATGTTTTTGTACCTAATGCCATAGAATTTGACTCTACAAATAGATAAGAGTATTTTTGTTCATACCTAACATACATAAACCTTGTTTAACCATGTGAAAGAATAATCCACCAAAGTAATAAGACTAACACACAAAAGGTATGAAAAACTTGATATGTCCTAGCCATTGTTTTACTTGAGACTACCCCACACATGCAAGGCAAATATTCATCTAGTTCATATTACAATCTAATATCCAACAAGCACAACAAATGAAAGCAATGATCAATGCCACATTCCTTTGTCTCTAAATCATTTTGATAGACATCATCAAGAGGTCATTGGAATGGGTCAATAAGATAAATCATAAGAAAAGATCAAAATGAAAAAAATAGTTAATTTCATTCATATCTTTTGCCAAAGAGATTTGTGTTTTGAGGATAAAAATCCAAAGTGATATCTAAAATGATGCCCATTGTAGGAACGATATAACCTAGGAAATTCATTGGATGGTGATGGGTTGATAGGTTGTTTGATAGGCCGTTGACATAAGGTTTGATTGACATGTTTGATAATGATCAAGATTTTTATTTTTACATTTAAAGGTTCTTCTTTTTTGACTGATTGTTATAATTGCTTTCATTTGTGATACCAAAGGGTGAAGATGATGATGAATTTATTAGGGATGATAGTAAATATTGCGGGTGAAAGCGATATGAGATGGATGATCTTTTTTTTTCTAAACATTTCAATGTTTTTTTGATGTTTTGAGGCAATTTTTGATTTATGAAGATATTTGTGAATGTTTAAGTTTTCACATTATTTGAGGTTGTTTAGGGTTTTTCCGAGATATTTGATGCTATTTTGGTATTTTGAATGTTTTGCTAATGTTTCAAGTTTTGAAGATTTTCCAAACATTTTTATATTTTCAAAGATTAGACCAAGACCTAAGGGGGAACTGACCTAATGCCTCGGGGGCTCATCAATGATGGCCTTGCCTATGTAAGCACAAAGATTATGTAGTTCGACTAACTATGACTAGTAACCATTTATTGATGAGATATGAACATTGATGAATTGCAAGTTTATTATGATGGACTCCTAAAGGACCGACCTAATGCCTCGGGGGCTCATCAATGATGGCCTTACCTACATAAGCATAGAGACAACATAGTTTGACAAGTGTTTTTGACTTGTTTAGGGATTTCAATGTGTTTCAAATGTTTTTGGGATTTTTCAAAATGATTTGGGTGTTTTTGAATTTTGAGATGATTTGGATTTTTTTGGATTTTGAAATGATTTGGATGTTTTTGAGATTTTAACTTTACAAGTTTTCAATGTTTTGGATTTTGATGATGTTTTGAATGTTTTTGGATTTTTAAAATGTGAACAATACCTAATTAATAATCAACTCAATCAAATAACCTAATTAACTCATATTCCCAATGAAATATTTGAAAATCTAACTAGGAAGCCATTCAAATGAATTTGAATTTTTTATCCATTTGATAAAAGGAAACCTAATTACACTTGCAAACCTAATCCCATTGGGGAATTGGTGTTGAATTGATGTGGAATGATCAACCCTTTCCCAATCCCATTGTTGAAGCAAGCTTTGAAGTGATGCTTTAAAGGAGAAATGGATGAAACGGATGCAAAATGGATAAATTCTCTCAAACCTGGCTCTAAAAATGATTATAGTCTATGTGTTCTAAATGCTTGTGGATGAATTACTCATAAAATGGAGGCTATTTATAGGATTTTTAGGTGAATCAATGGATAGGATCAATTTGGTTAATCAAGGGATAGAAATGGATAAGAGAAAAATGACATGGATCAAGGATCAAGTCCATGGATGAGATTCAAAGATCACATGGATTGATAAAGTTAATCAAGGGTTGTAATTGATCCAAACAAACACAAATCCTAAAATATTAGGAAGAATGTGCAAGATATTTCCATGTTGGAGGGAAATGTTCAAATTTGAAATGGAAGAATATTCCATGTGAATATTCGTTTGAGTGGGAAATTAGTCAAATCAAATAATTAAAATATTATTTAATTGTGCAAGGTGGAGGAATTTAAGATTTTAATGAAATAATTAGATCATTTAATCAAAAAAGGTAATTAATGGAATTTAAGTAAACAATTAAGATTATTTAATCAAATGAGAGGACTTAAGGGATTTAATTAAGTAATTCACATTATTTAATCAAATAGGATGAAAATTAGCAGGAAAGGGGTGAATTAATCCAATAATATTGATTATCCAATTAATAGAATAAAATGATGAATTTAATTAAACAAACATGATTATTTAATTAAATAGGTGATAGTGGTCGAATCGATACAAAAATTGTGTTAGTAAAATGAATCAAATGCATGATATTGATTAGGACAGTTTTAAGTGTCTACAAAACTAAGTGCATATATGTCATTTAGTTATATTGTAAATGCTTGTATGTTCTATATGTTGTAAATATTGTAGCCACTATATTGTAATTACATATATGTAAATTCCTATCTATTCTATAAGATGTATTTACAGTACCCACAATTTTGTAAATGCCTATTTGTTCTATATGATGTAAATAACGTAGCCACTAATTTGTAAATGTCTATCTCTTCTATATGATGTAAATATTGTTGTAATTATTCTATAAATTCTTATATGTTCTATATGATGTAAATTCGATAGTCACTTTTTGTAAATTCCAATCTATTTTAGATGATGTAAATGATGTTGCCACGTTTTTGTGCATGCTTATCTGTTCTATATGATGTAAATGTTGTAGCCACTGTTTTGTAAATTCCTATCTATTCTATATGATGTAAATATTGTTACCATTTTTCTATAAGTGCCTATATGTTCTATATGATATAAATTTTGTAGCTAGTGTATTTTAACTACATATACGCCATTTATAATTTATGTCAATGTAAACTTGGAATATTAACATTGTGGGTTGTAACGATTCAGTTCCCATGAAAAATATTATTCCCCAAGATTAAATTGGAATAAATTTTATAAAATTCCTCTTCAATAGATATGAAACTGAATTTCTACTATTAAATCTATATATTCAAAAGATACACTATAATTGTCTTAGCTACAGATGCAACAACCACCCATAATAACATATTGTTTTCCAATATTAATTACTTTGTAAAAAAATGCATGGCTATATGCCCCATATCTCATTATCAAAATATTGTTTTCAAGTGATAATTGCCTTAGTAATAACCAATTCCTCCATGCATACTTTCTAGAAACACGCTCAAAGGTGTGAGGTTCACTAATGAAGCAATTGAAACAAGAGGAAATAAATCAATCGATTGAAAAACTTATTAGAAATTTTTAATTTTTGAACATCCATCAAATTAATTCCTTCATCTCATATGAATTGATCGACACAATTCAATTCCAATTTCAAACCAAATAAGAGGATAGAAATTTAAATTTAACCCAAGCAAGCATTCATCCAAATCAATCAACCTCTAAACATGCTAATATTAAAAACTTTATCATGAAGATATACATGATGAAACCTATCAAGTACGACTATATTTTACTATAAAAAATCAACCAAATAAAATTATCAAGTACTTGAAATTAAACATGAAGAAACCTACGATAGTATGAGGTTGTAGCATTTGGGAGACTTGGTTTCCTAAAGGAAATTTCGGGTAAGCTATGTTGAAATATAAATTTCAAAATGATATGTGGATAAGTGCAACACATTTTAACACTAAAAATTCTTTAGCATAATCAAGTATCACCAATGTGAACAATTCATACTATTATGAACTAATATAAATGACAACCTAGAAGATGAGAAACAATAACTAACCCAATATTGACAACCATTCAATTTGTATAAGCCATAGAAAATACAAAGATGAACTGAACACATTTAGGTGTCAAATACAACAAAATTTTGAGAAGAGGAGTCTCCATAGTGGGGTGTTGTTGAGTGATGAATGCAAGGTAATGTAACATTTAAGAATCCATGGTGTGGAAATTTGGCACCATCCTATACAAGTATATGGAGATGGGTGCAAAGTTAATGTGGTGGGTCAGGAAGCAAAGATGAGGTAGGGAGCATTTAATAATACATTTTTAAAAATGTGGTGTTGTGTGCATTATCCATGTGACATCGTGACACATTCTAATATGATGGAAAATTGGAACCAAGGGTCATCTTGATCCACCATTGGTCAACCTTCAAAATAAACACGAAATTACCCTAACCCACCTCTCCTCATCATCCACTTGGCAGATCTGAGCAACCAACCCTAAAAAAATGCATGTCATTATCATATTAAAAATAAAAAACTAAAATCCCCTTTCATTAGCAATTGAAAGAATTGTAAAATTATATTTATAACATCAATATGAAATACCTGACATATAAAATACAAAAAAGATGTCTTCCTAGGCTGCAATTTCAAACTTGTTTCTCCATAATGATTGATTGATCCCAACCTTACTAAAACCATGAGGGAAAATAAATTAGATTTTATATGATGATGTGTGTTGATGTTGTTTCTTGGAAGCTTGAGTTTGTTATCCAAGCCACATGGTCATCCTTTGTTGCTGAAATTGGATTCATAGTTTCATGAGTTGGGGTTAGACTTGGAATTGGAGTGTTTCTTACACGAGATGGGTTGGACTTGTATAATTCATTGTAATAGACTACTGAGGGACATTAATGTTCATCATTTCCCTAAACAATGCATAATTTTCTAGTAAAGGGTTTAGTGGATTACTTAAATGTCTTTATCTTTGTAAAGCCCTCTTTGCCACCTCAAGCTCTTTTTCCTTTCTTCTTTGCTCCCTTTGAATCCTATATAATATATAGGCATTTGAAGTATAATTAAAAATCCCATATATGCACTTATATTATAGTGGCTACATCATTTACATCTTATTTTTAAAAAATATAAATTTATAGTATAACTTTTAAAAATGGCGTAAATGCACTTACAATATAGTGGCTATGTAACATTTACAATTTATAGAATAGATAGAAATTTTCAATATAGCTAAAACTTGCATATATGCACCTGCAATATAGTAGCTACAATATTTACATCCTATAGAACAGATAGGTATTTATAGTATAACTAAAAACCCCATATATACACTTGCAGTGCAGTGGCTACAACATTTACATCCTATATAATATATAGGCATTTATAGTCTAACTAAAAACCCCATATATGCACTTACAATATAGTGGCTACAATATTTACATCCTATAGAATATAGAGGCACTTACAATAGGGTGCTGGCAAGAAGTTGAGTCCACTTTTTGGCCAAAAAATGGAAGTGTTTTTCCTGATTTTCAGAGTTTGACACATTTGACCTTAAAATTTTAAGCACTTAGAGATGAAATCTTTGAACAAGTCACTAATCATAAAATGTAGTACTCGGAGTCTAGTTTCCAAATATGTAATTTATTTCAATACCCACATTGTACAAATTGAGTTTCAATAGGATTTTGTAAAAATCACTATTTAAAAGTCATTTTTTTTTACCATACCATGCACGTGTACAACATCCATATTTTGACTTAAATTATCATATTTTTCTAAATCCTTTCGGGAAAAGACTTGTGACTCACTGAAGCGTTCCCTGGATATTTTTTTGTAATTTTTTATTGAATATATTTTTTTTTTGTTAATTTTTTATCAAGCATATTTGTTGTTTAGAAAAATAGTCGTGTACGACACGCATAAGATGACCTAAATTTATCATTTTTTGCATTTTTTTTTTTAATTGAAAAGAATTGTTTGAAGTTTGCCCTTGTGCTATCCGTTCGTCAAAATGTTATGTTGATCAAAAGTTATTAAAATAGTAAAAAACATTGATATTTAAAGTTTATGGACCAATTTCATCAAAAATTAATTGAAAAATAGAAAAAATAATCCAACTGTAAAAGAAATTACATATTTGAAATCTACATTGTCTCATCTAAAATGGGTTTTAATTTCGTCAAAAAATTATGCAAAAAAAGGTGTAGCCATATGCCCAAACTTGGCTTTTTAAAATACGGGATCCCGTTTCTTAAATTCATAAATAAATAAATTTCTTATGAAACAGAATCCCGTTTTTAAAAAAGCGGGATCCCGTTTTAGAACGGGATCCCATTTTTGGCTCGGGGTCCCGAACCTAAATGGGATCCCGTTTATTAAAATCGGGATCTTGTTTTTTGCAAGCCGATTTCATTTTTTTGCCTAAGGCAAAAACTTCCACATTTCATGGACTCATCTTTGTGCTTCTACCCAATATGGTGGCTACAACAATTACAATATAACTAAAAACAATATATATGCATTTACAATATAATGACTATGCCATTTACATCCTATAGAACATATAGGCATTTAAAATTTATAACTAAAAATGACATATATGCACTTACACTATAGTGGCTACAACATTTACATGCTATAGACTAGATAGACATACATAATATACATTAAAAATTAGTAAGCGTGTATACTACCTAGAAGAAGAAGAAATTCCCTTTTTTCAATCCATTGCTACTACCTCCTTTTCCATGCCTCTTATGTTGTTGTGACTAGGAACATGAGCACAACAAAATTCAAGAGAGAAAAGACACAATTGAATACAAAAAAAACTGTGGATTGATTCATATGAGATAAACTAATGGATTTAATAGATATTTAAAATTTTGAATTTGGTAATATTAATGAGAGGCGTTGATCTAGTTGAATTCTTCTTTGGTTTGAAATCTTAAACATTTATCCTCTTATCTTCATTCTTGAGCCTTACACCTTCAATTGTGTTACTTGGAGGCATTCAAAAAATTAAATTTGATAATAAGTTTGAGAGTTGATTGATTTGGTTGAATGCTTGTTTGGTTTGAATTATTTAATTTATGTCTTCTTGTTTTGATGGATTGATTGGTGAGTCTAACACCTTCGAGTGTGTTGCATGCAAGTATTAATGGTGGAGGTGACCAATAATTGGGCATATCAGTTTGATAGATGAGACACTTAGCCATGTATTTTGTTTATAAATGATTTTGTATTTGAAAAACAATAATTAAATATGAGACATATCTATTTGTATGATGGGACAATTGGGAATCAGTTTTCTTTACAAAGGAATTTGTATTTGAAAAATAATTCTTCATTGTGAGTGGTCATTACATATATAGTTGGCAAAATTAAACTCTATATTTTAAATAGAGATATAGAATATTATTGAAAAAGTTCCAAATATTATAAATAGGATATGTGTACAATGCGTGTAGATGTTTTATGTTTTAAAAGAATTGTGAGACTTTTATGTCCATTTTTTTAACAAATAAATACTAATTATAACACAAATATTCTTTGAACAATGATTGATGCATATTTATGTAGTTTCTAAGAATAATTTGAATATTTTTTAATTAATTAATAGTCTACTGTAGACCCCACTTTGATCCACTCTTATGCCCACTATAGTGGAGCCCTCTCCCCTATGTAGGAATGATTATTTGTGTGGACCTTGCATGGTACATTGTTGATTTCCATATACCAGCAATGGAAGGCAATCTTGCCCATGTGGGTGCGAAGCAATTGCATATATTAAATGGGATGTAAAAGACCTTGGAGAACGGGTGTCCACCAACCAGAACCCCATACCATACATCCAATGATTTTCCTCTTTGTTGCAGATGGTACTTAATGGAATTGAAAGGACACGGAAGAGATATCAGCTCCATTTTGGGAAGAAATCCGTCTCCTTCCATGGGATTCTGTCCAAACGTTCAAATTCTGGCCTAAAGTTGCAGTATAGTCTCGATATAAGTATTGTTGTTTTGCTGAACCTGGAAGGGTCTTTTAGATTGAAGAACGTTAATGTGCAAGATCCAAAGCAGCTTTAAGCTCGATTTTCCTCTTTCCTTTTACGTATTTTTTTATATGTACCTTCTGTTTTTGGTCCACAAATCCAATGTGTGACTAACCCTATTTTATGGATGTACCGTATAAACTTAATTATCCGGCATGACTAGTGTACAACCTCGTATATGATTATACATTTGGCTTGTGCTCTCAAGGTGAAGGAGGAGTTCGTAGCGCAATCTAAGGGTCGTGAAACCCGAAATTTGTGTGCATATGGTGCACAATCCTAAAAGAATCGTTATGGGCTCTGCAACCACTGTTTCACATCTCGATCACTTCGGTTGTTCCCCATTGACAACACAGTCGACCGCCATTGATTGCAGTGCACAGATTGATTTTCGGAGCGCCCTGTCCACGTAGTTTAGCCATGCAATTTTTAAAACCTTTCGTAAGTCAATCTGTGCATGGCTAAAGTACGTGGACCGGGCATTAAGATATTATATAAAACATTTATGTATGACTTGTAAATGGCATGGAATTCACTCAAGGAAGTAGGTTGTTTGGTGAGTAATGAACATAAGAGAAGGGACATATAGAGTGCATACAATTTAACGTATATAGTACACTTGGGATTATGCTAGTCATAGCTACACTATGGTGCATGGGCACATTTGTGTGATTACACATTTTCCTCCGAGAGAATCTATAACTATAAGTCCAAGACCATGAGAGCTTAATATGGTGAGTGATCATTCTAAAATATTTGATTAAATAAATATTGAATCTATTATCAAGAAAGGTGGGGAAACATATACTAGAGTTTTGAGCCCCAAGTACTTTTTGAGTGTTGAAGTATATACCTTGGCTTTAGTCATATAAAGGTAAACACCAATCGGTTCAAACAAAGGATTAATTAATTACTTATATATTCACAAAATGACAGACATCATCTAGATAAAATTTTGGTACTCATTTTATTAATCATCTCAAAAGAGTACATTTATATATCTTCCCCTATACATTGCCTATCTCTTTCCTTTCTTACAGATAATCCTTATACATCTTACATACAATTTCATATTAGTTCTTACATATATTCCTCTATTATCTCTTCATTATCTTCCTTATATAATTGTCATTCATGTATATTTCCCTATACATATATCTATGATATGGGACATGAACCATCTATTATACCCCTAGTTTAGATGGTCTATTTTCAATATTAGGGTCCACAAGCTCTTTGTGGCAAGATGTGGTAGGATTTTCCTAATGATGTCTACATTATTACTCTTTTCGGCTAACATCATCCCACCTTTCAAAATGTTGACTTGTCTTCAAACCAACACTATTATGTTGGAAGGATATCCTTGAAAATGGATTATCCCATTGAGTTTTGGCCAAATGTAGTTGTGAGGTTTGCACTTGGATTTGTAGTAAGAGCTTCTCTACCTATGAGAGTGTTTGGGAAGTTTATATCTTTTGGGCTAATTATTGTGCTTCTTAGATGACTCATGTAATGTGGGATAGCCTTAAACTAACTACCTCTCTGAGTTGGTGGAAACTATTCCAGATCTTGTCTCTTTGATCTTGTAGCTGTTGGAATTGTCCATGCATTACTTCTATCTATACCCTAGATTGCCCATATATATCATGCAATGCATCATAGATTATTTCTCTTTGGAGTATCTAGACTTCCAACTGATCCATTTGAGCCTTGGTTGTGACTGTCACAGTTGGCCATTGTAGAAAAAATTGGTACAAGAAATTAAGATCCCCTTTAGTGTTCTTCAGACTGATATGTGATTCTAGGGTAGAATGTGCGGTAGCACATTTCTTCCATTCCTTGTTTGTCTTTGTCTTTTGATACTCTACCTAAAGGTGTCTTAGTATTTTCTTTTGTAATCGGGTGTCCTTGATCAACACATTACCAATATTATTAGTTGTGCCCCCATTGGTTGGAATGATTCCCCTTGTATTTAAGGGAGCTTTCCTTGCATATCCTTTACTAACTCTTCTAACTAGTTGGAGCTCTCCACATGATGTTTCAAAATCTCTTCCTTTGTTGGTCGGTGCAATATATCCCCTAACTAGAATTTGTGTAGGGGTGAGATGCTCCCAACGTCTACTTGTGAGCCTATTAGTGGATTTTGAAGTGTTTATGGAGATGCCATTGGTTGTAGTTACTTTTGTTTGGCCAAAAAGTCCTTGATGAACCACATAGAAGATGTTGTAGAGGAAGAGGGTGTCTCAAATTGTGGGAGGACAAGATTGTTCTTGCTTTGAGCTGGTAGATTTATATTTTGCTTCTTCCTCATGCAACTTTTGATAGGATTTTTCTATAGCCTCATTTATATCCTTTTGGACTACTTGAGTAACTTTTGCTTTCTCTATCATTAATTTTTCTGACCTTTTTTTTTGAACAAAGCTCTTTGGTTTAAATTTCTACTATATTTTTCTTTTGTGGAGGTGTAACTATAGCAACCAATTCTCCAATGGCTAAGTGTTTTAACTACTCCTCTTCTTTGGTTTCTTTCTCTCTTCTCTTCTTTAATGCAGTAGTCAAGGGGTCCAAAAAGTGGTCATTTAGAATATCTAGTGTTGTGTTGGAGGCTATCATATATTTGATTATTGCTCTTCCCACGATTGGTTGATTTGGTACTACCATGTTTGGATACTTCTGAAGTGTCATGTCCAACACCTTCTTATGGAAAAAACCACTATATAGCTTATCCTCATCTACAAGTGAGGAAACCTCTAGGATAGTTGTAGTTTTTAAGAGAGAGGTATCTTCCGGTATTACTTGCTTCTCTTCTTCTATGTCCACTATTTGTGGAGAAACCTCTTTATGTTCCTTCTCCTTCCTCTTAGGATTTATCTACACACTCATTTGTAAGAGAGCCTCAGTGGATTCCTGTTTTGATGGTTCCTTTGTGGGAGGAGTGGTTGTGAGCCTTCTCTTCCTTGGCCTACTACTCTCAATAGGTGGTAATTTTCTTAGCTTGCAGATCTTTACGGAGGCTGAGTGTGGAGGCATATGAGTGGATTTTTGTATATGCTACCTCATATGAGAGCTGAGATATCCATGATGTTCTTAGTTTAATTACTTCCATAAATGCATAGTCTTTATTGACTAGGAATACTATGTCCTTAATGTATTGGAAAACCACCTCATAAGAGATGTGTTACCTAGCTTGTAGCATTTTTGTAAAGATTTGAAGAACCCCTAGTAGGTTGTAGTGTCTGAAATTGCATCTTGAAAGTGTTTCACATGATCTTGGATATGAGTCACAATGCACTGGGTGGAGTCCCAAATTTTCCTTGTAAATCTCAATAATTATTGCATAAATTAGAAAGTGAGGCATATAAATAGAGTGTCATACCTAAATTGATAGTTGGATTGCTTTCTACATTGGATTTTATCTAGGAGCTCTTTGTGTAGATCCTCACATAGGTCTATGTCCTTTCCCTCCATGACCATTTGATAGGTTGTGTGAACTATAGTGGTGGTAGTTGAATCCTCCTTATTGGTGTAGTAAAAATTGTAAGCAATACCTTTGGTGGCATATTTGACCATTGGATTGGTGATTCTGGTGATGTCCAAGCTCTAGCCATCATATGTTGCTTTGGTTAATCTTGTGACTTTAGCATTTTTGGTATCCTTCTTTGGTGTAACTTCTCCTTAAGCCTGTAGGCATGTTACTACTTAGATAGCTTCTTTAGTGATTAGGGTAAGTGCACCAATCTGTGACACAATTTAGGTACCAAATTAAAAAAATGATTAAAAAAACCCCGACTAAAAAGTCATTTGGTGCACACCAAATGGCTAAAAAGACATTTGGCACACACCAAATTTGGCGTGCACCAAATGTCTTTTTAGACATAAAAAGAAAAACTCGAGTTTCAAACCCTCATTCTGTCTTCAACTCGTGGCTTGAGGAAGAGGATTTTAGGTCTGCAACTCGCGCTCGCCAAATCTCTTCCATTGTTTGCATCCTTAGCTTGCCATTTTCCATGAGGATGCCGCCAACATGTCAAAGAGGTCAAAGATTGCAAAGAGGTGTGTATTTTTATTGTATTTATTTCGAATTTGATTTGGAATACAAATTTAAATAGATTTTTATAATAAAACTTTGTTTTAATTCTTAGGGAATGAATCTCCACCTCAAAACACTAAGAATTCACAATCACCCCCTCATGAGGAGCCTCCTATACAAGAACAATCCGAAACCCCTCCATCAATTCATAGGCATCCTCAAGGAACACAAGAAAATATTCAGAATCAAATTGAAAACAATAAAAGAGACATTCAACAATTAATTGCAAGATTAACCGAGCATGCCGAAACCCACCCTTATAGGAGAGGGATTTCTGAATCATTGAAGTCAATTTTAACTCATGTAGGAGAAATGAGCGAGAAAATGATTTTTTGGTCAACTAAGAGGCATGAGATGAGACAATTTTATGCTGATGGTTTGTCATATGTAGATGTCAAAAACCTAAAAATTAGCTAATCCAAGTTGTGTGCCCTATTTTAAAGACCCAAAAACCAATGAACCTTTGTCCTATGCATGTAGGAGGTTCCCCATCCATTGGTGCCACCATGAGTTAATTAAAAACAAATTTTGGGAGCGGTGATGGATGGTATTTGACCAACCTCCATGCAATAACCATGAGGCCACAATAATTTTTGAGGAAACTCTATTGTGAGTTTTTCCTCAATAAAATGCCATTTGACTATTTTGACATCTTAGACTTTTAGGGTAGAGGTGGGGGCTCCACACACAATAGACATGTTGCACGACGTAATCCATAGTTGGCACCGAGAGCCTTGGGCAGACCCATGGTGGAACATGTCATTGTTCCTTCCATTGTTAAGGACAATGTAGAGGTGGACACAATGAAGTCGATTGGTTCACTCACCCAGACCATTTTACAGTGTGTGCATTCTCTAGTAGAGCCTGGTGTAGAGGAGACGTGTAGGCCTCGAGCTCCACCCCACCATTATGGCGCTTGTGGTGTTGTTTGCACGTATGATTATCAGGGTGCTCATGATGCAGCTACACAACCTACGTCAATTGTAGAGGCGATGGCTTTCACATATGATATTCTGAATGATACATTCGGCATTGACACTCAGGTAAAATTTAGCAAGTTATTTTAATGTTGTTTAATAAAATATATTTTAAAATTTAAGAATAACTAAATTAGTAGAATTTTGATATGATGAAATTTCAGGGTCACACTATTAATGAGGGATTCTCTATTCCTATAGAGCCTTATACATTCTCGACAATGAGTCCATAAGTATGCAACTAGTATTAAAGATATTATTATTGCATTTGAATAGTTGAATGTTATATTTGAATGTTTGTCTCATAACATGCTTTGGATTTCAAACAGTTTCCTGGTGCACCTTCTTCCTCCACACCTCACGATTCATATCCTCAAACAATGTACACTCAGGTAGCCTTTATTCATTAATGGTGTTGTAAATCTATGTTAGCTAGTTTTCATAATTTTGCGTATATACAAATCTAAAAAATTGATGAGAAACACAAACATTGCATTAAAGTATTCCTTGATCGTATCACATTATTGTCTCCTATACCAACATGATACCTGAGATATTGTTTCATTTGCAGATGTTGATAAGAGATAGCCCCAGTGATGTTGGTGGCATGATGGACCATGGAGTTGCTACAACAATAGCCAATTCTTATCCATTGAGAGAGGTATGGAATAGATTAGTCAATTTGACATTATATTTGCTCTTTTATGGTCTATTATAGAAAATTTTCATGATAATTTTATGTAGTTTAATTTCTATCTTCATGGTTGCTACAGGTGGTTGTCACTTCAGATCGTGGACATGGTGATGCTGTAAATGTGCATGATGACTATATGTATGCCCGGTAAGTGATTATATATTTTGTTATATGCCATTCCACAATTCAATTTCTATGTTTTAACATCTTTACTTTTAATTGTATCAGTTGAAGGTCTAGAGTGAAGAGAGGAGGAGTAGTGAGCGTGTTCGAAAGACAAGAGAAGCAACAATCACTCCATCTAGCCGAATTTTGAAGGCAACATAGCATCTATTTCCTTCCCCTAGAGGGAAATGACTATGTATTAGTGTTGTTTGTTGTATGCCTATGTGGCATTTTGGAACATCTGTTTTGTAATATTGATATATATACGTGATTTTTATGTTCATATGGCTCCTTTTTACTAAGCCTATATGGTGTTTTTGGATATATTTATATACTTTTATCAATATATATCATTGTATAGCCTTTCAGATTTTTGATTAAAGAAACTCTTATTTTGCTACTACCATTCTTGAATGATGTTATCATGTGTATCGTGTAATTTGTATGCTTGAATGTTGTAGGCATGGATTTTTTTTACATCTAATGCTTAATTAATTAATGTTGAATGCTCAATAAGCCCCATCTAAAGCATAATGTATAAATAAGCTCCATTCGTGGTGGTTTGTATCCTTTGGAATGCTTCAATTACTTGTGCCTCACTAATGCAGAGGCAAGGAGGCTCAAACCCAATCAGTCTGACAACCTACCTTCAAGGGGCTCCTAACAATATTAATACAACCTATTTTGAGCAATCTACATAACCTCAAAGCCCCATCAAACCAAACTCTTCATTCAACACCTTACCCAACAATCCAACCTTGTAGCACTCAAAACCCGGTCCAAGCCTAATTTCTCCCAACCTTTCCAAAACACCTGACCATTTAAAGGTGGATTAAGATACCATTTTGAGGGTTACACAACATATGCTAAAACCAATAGTAACTCTTTTGGACCAACATGAACTTTCAATACACCTCCCTTGCTCCAGGCTTCACAATTAGGCCTAATTTCCAAAGGAACCCCCTCACAAACTCACCTCCAAACCAATAAAACTTGAAATAGTCTTAGGGATGTTCACCAAACTTAGGATTCTCCCATTTTAAGAGCCCCAATAACTTGTTCTATTCCTCTACTCACAAACCCTCCTAAACCTTCACAAAAACAAGGGTTTTAAAGAAAATCATAACTCCAGACCTCCCCCAATCCCTCCAAAGGTCCAAACACCCCACAATACCTCTACCAGGCTAACTTAAAAGACACTCATAATCCCATTCCTTTCAGTATTTCTCATATTCACTTCTTGAGTTCCTTACTTTCATGGTGGAAACACCCCTGAACAACATTAGAACTTCACACCCCACTGATTTTATTCATTCTCTCAGGCTCCAAAGTATTCATACACCAAAAAAATCATGGTACAGGTCAATCCACTGAGCCATAGGGTCAGAACAGTAGGTGGATTGGCTAATGTGTCATGGTGTTGCCCTCAAAACCCCTAACATAGAAAACAAAGCAACAACCAAGTTTGTTGATCCCACACACACCAACGGTGGATTTAAACCTTCAGAATAGATGCAAAGAGAGTAAACACATATGTAATCACGTATCCAAAGCCTCAAGTCATGATAGACTTGTACGGGCCTATGCAAGGCAAAGAAAATTAAGGAAAACAAAGAAAACCAGTGATCGACATTTTTAAAAGTATATTTTCTTATTAGAAACTGAACAAAATCAACCTTCAACTCAGGGTATTACAAAAATATATCTTGATACCACCTTCTAACTACCCCTTGAGTCGATCAACCACCATAACCACCCTTTGTTAGACTTCTAAGATGGCAATTTGCCAATTTTGCTCTTAATTACCATTCATTCACAACTTGATTTTGC
This sequence comes from Sequoiadendron giganteum, assembly GCA_007115665.2. Lineage (NCBI taxonomy): Eukaryota > Viridiplantae > Streptophyta > Pinopsida > Cupressales > Cupressaceae > Sequoiadendron > Sequoiadendron giganteum. Next base: position 109,308,891 of record CM021107.1, on the reverse strand, counting down.
AAATACCACCTAATTGAACTATTATGCCTTTTAAATACAATTGCAAGGTATTTCCATTGCATATAGAGATATAGAAATAAAATAAAATAAATATTTTAACTAATGAATTGTAAAAAATGGATTTTTGTAGTTTATATTCATGTCGTTGATTACATTGCATTGCACATCTTTCAATGTCAAAGCATTACTTCACTTTGCATAACTAATAAGTAGAGGCTGATAGATGCCGAAAATTTAATTACAATATAGTTTGTACAAAGTCAACCTAAGCAGTTATGCAATTTCTTCACATTGCATAACTAATAACTAGGAGCAGCTGCCAATTGCATTTTTTTATCATGGCATTCTATGAGACCAAATTTCTTTGAGATATTTTTTCAAATAGTTCCCTGCCTTGTCTATGTTACCACATTTTTTATACATGTCTACCAAAACATCTTCTCAATTAGTTCAGTGCCTTGTTGCTATGGCTAAAATCCTAAAACAATTTATTTTGAACAAGATATGGATGCTTCAAAAAAATATATCAAAAGCATAATAGTAAGCAATAGCATAGACAAGGCAGTGAACTGTTTGAAAAAATGCATCAAAAAAATTGCTTTGAAATGATAAATTTAGTTGTGCTTTCACTCTTCTTTAACATTGTATATCTGCTCCTTTTGGTTTTCTATTTGTGTGATGGTAGACCAATGTTCAAGCCCTATGTACAATCTCAATTGGTATTTATTGTTTTGGTCATAGCAAAAAAAATTCTTTTGGGGAATAAATCGGCAAACCAAATAAAATAAAATAAAATAGAGAGCAAATAAAATAAAGAGTTTAACTAATGAAATGTAGAAAAAAGATTTTTGTAGTTTATATTCATGCATTGCACATCTTTCAAACTCAAAGCATCACTTCACATTGCATAATGAATAACTAGATACTGATAGATGACAAAATTTCAATTACAATATAGCTTTTTACAAAGTCAATCTAAGCAGTTATGCAATTACTTCACATTGCATAACTAATAACTAGGAGCAACTACCAATTGCTTTAGCTTGTCATGGCATTCCATGAGACCACATTTCTTTGAAGCATTTTTTCAAATAGTTCATTCCCTTGTCTATGCTACGACATTTTTCATATATGTCTACCAAAGCATTTTATCAAATAGTTCATTGCCTTGTTGCTATGGCTAAAAGCCTAAAACAGATGCTTTCGAACAAGCTATGGATGCGTGGAAAAAATCTATCAAAGTATAATAGTAAGCAATAGAATAGACAAGGAATTGAATTTTTTTTTTAAATGCCTCAAAGAAAAGTGGTCTCATGGTGATGGAATGCCATGACAAGCCATAGACAAGGCAGCGAACTGTTTGAAAAGATGCATCAAAGAAATGTGGTCTCATGGTGATGGAATGCCATGATGAATGCCTATGGTGATGGACTATCATGGCATTCCATCATCATGAGAACACATTTCTTTGAGGCATATTTTCAAATAGTTCACTGCCTTGTCTATGGTATGATATTTTTCATACATATCTACCAAAGCATTTCATCAAACAATTCACTGCCTTGCTGCTATGGCTAAAAGCCTAAAACAGGTGCTTTCGAAGAAGCTATGGATGATTGGAAATTTTTTGTCAAAGCATAATAGTGAGCAATAGCATAGACAAGGCAGTGAATTGTTTGAAAAAAATGCCTCTAAGAAAAGTGGTCTCATAGTGATGGAATGCCATGACAAGCCTGTTAGAACCAGAAATTTTCCATTAAAAGATAAGGCCTTTTTTCCAATTTAAACCCATTATTTTCCTATCTTTTTTCATAAAGATTCATTTCATCACCCTCCACAATGCTAAAATACCTTATACCTTTTACCGTCGCCATAACTTTTGTGGTCTATGTCGTTTACTGCTATACTGCGACCTTTTGCAAAGTGGCTCGTGGTATCACGGTGGCGGTTAAGCACAGTCATGGTGATTGTTACCGCTACACCATAGACAGTCTTCAAGCCAACCACGGTGGTGCAGTAAACATTCAGTTAGGTCAAAGAAGCAGCACGATTGGCAGACGGTCAACAAATGGTTACCGTGCAACTATGGATAGTCCAAGAACAGACTATGGTGGGTGTTGAGATAACAACGAGGTAGTGGTTAGAAGGAGGCACCACGGTATCGTACGAGGTTAGAAAGTAGATAGAGGTAATGTTGTAGATAGTGAGGGAAGCGACTAATAGTCACACCACGGTACCATCGACAGTTAGGAAGTAGACTGTGGTAGGGTGGTGGAAGGAGATAGGGTGAAGGTGAAAGACAAAATAGTTACCGCTACACCGCGGCTGGATAGAAAGCAGACCACGATAGCGCAGTGAAGAAGCAGTGTAGTCAAAGTTAGAGCACCGTGGCACCATGGGAGACAAAAATAAAGACAACGGTGAAGCGGTAAATATAAGGGAAAGTTTTGCATATAAAAAGAAATATTAAGAGCAGCTAAAATGTTAAGGTAGAAACGGAAATGCAGAACTATTTAAAAATATTTAATTTGCCAATGAGGCAACTCAATTAAATATTTTAATTTCTATCAACGAATTCAAGCAGTTGTAACAGGAAATTGAAGGGTCACAACCCTTGGTATAAATTGTATACATATTTTGAAAAATTCAGTTGAAAGGGGACATGAGTTAGAAGTTAGATTTTGGCAGAAAATAAAAACTGGGAAATGGAAATAATGTACAGATTTTTCTTGAAGCAGATCAATGGAGAAAATGTTTAAAGTGGTGAATTCTTTCTGGTGTTCAGTTGTTATGTTGTATTAATTTATATTCTTTATCTGGTTGTCTCCAACTTGAGATCTTTTATCATTTAAATCAGTATATCAAGTATATTTCTGATTTGTCAAAATATATTCCCATTTTGTGTGATTTAATTAACCAGTGTCTGCAAGTCAGAATTAAATTCTTTTAAATAAGTAATAGTGATTTAAGAATTTATTTTGGATAATTAAAGAAGAACTAGGTTAAGAAAGTATTCTAGCACAATTTATGCAAGTCATGAATTTAGTGAAGTTATATGCCAGTCATAGAATTTTAAAGTGCCTAGCAACTTGAATTAAGCCAAAGAAGGAAACACATACAATTTTTGATTTTTTGACTCCATTGCCCATGTGGATAGAAGGCACTGATCTATCACAACCCAGAGAATAGATTTCATATAAAATAATATTTTTGAATCCTTTCTTTTATGCAGTAGGAGTAGCAATCATGATTTTATCTATTCACTTCCAATTGCCATTGTGAATAGATTGATTGAGTAGGAAATATGTTTCAAATCTGAAACATACACATAGGTTCACCCGCCTAGGTTTAGCAAATCCTGAAGAGCAGGAGGTACAACTACATCAATTGGCCTTGTACATTGGCCAAAAGTGTTGTAAGAGCTTGGAAAAATTTTCTGGTTCAAACTTGCATTTTTGAGAACCAACAAAGCCATAGACAAGGCAGCGAACTGTTTGAAAAGATGCGTCAAAGAAATGTGGTCTCATGGTGATGGAATGCCATGATGAATGCCTATGGTGATGGACTATCATGGCATTCCATCACCATGAGAACACATTTCTTTGAGGCATCTTTTCAAATAGTTCACTACCTTGTCTATGGTATGACATTTTTCATACATATCTACTAGAGCATTTCATCAAATAGTTCACTGCCTTGCTGCTATGGCTAAAAGCCTAAAATAGGTGCTTCCGAACAAGCTATGGATGCTTGGAAAAAATCTATCAAAGCATAATAGTAAGCAATATCATAGACAAGGTAGTGAATTTTTTGAAAAAATGCCTCAAAGAAATGTTGTTTCATGGTGATGGAAGGCCATGAAAATCCATAGACAAGGCAGTGAACTATTTGAAAAAATGCCTCAAATAAATGCAGTCTCATGGTGATGGAATGCAATGACAATAATCACCATGAGACCACATTTCTTTCAGGCATTTTTTGAAACAATTCACTGCCTTGTCTATGCTACCACATTTTTCATGCATGTCTACCAAAGCATTTTGTCAAACAGTTCACTACCTTGCTTCTATGGCTAAAAGACTAAAATAAGTGCTTTCAAACAAGCTATGGATGCTTGGAAAAAATCTATTGAAGCATAATAGTTAGCAATAGCATAGACAAGGCAGTGAATTGCTTGAAAAAATGCCTCGAAGAAATGTGGTCTCATGGTGATGGAATGCCATGACAAATGCCTATGGCTATGGATTATCATGGAATTCCATCACCATGAGACTGCATTTCTTTGAGTCATTTTTTCAAACAATTCATTGCCTTGTCTATGCTACGAAATTTTTCATACATGTCTACCAAAGCATTTTATCAAACAGTTCACTGCCTTCCTGCTATCGCTAAAAGCCTAAAACAGGTGCTTTCGAATAGGCAATGGATGCTTGGAAAGTCTATCAAAGCATAATAGTAAGCAACAAGCTACGGTCTCATTGTTTTTTCTCACATGAAAATCAACACGATTTTATTCACTTTTTTTTGTAGGTTTTAAAAGCATTTTTTGCCGATTTTTCAATTTTTTCCGATCAGACGAGAAGTTTCTAAGCGTCACGATGTCTGAGTAATAGCATGTTGAGGTTTGTAGCCATTTTGCACTTTGGACCCTTAAGGGATCGATCCGGTTAAACATAGCTCAGAACGATTCTGCATGTTTGGGTGTGAAAGAGGACCATGCCTAGCGTAAACGTACCCACCCAGACGCATTGGAACAATTTTTTTGGTCACACAAGCGCAAAATAAAAGTTGCACCACTTTGCAACTTTCAACTACTTGCATTTGACAACTTTTTCCCCGAGTGAAAATTCGCCACCACAGGAAAATGCCTTCGAGATAGCAAAAACTGAGTGAATTTACTATAGATGGGTCCAAGGTGATCCCATAGGATCAGATGATAAGTTTCTAAGCATCACGATGTCTGAGTAATAGCATGCTAAAGTTCACAGCCATTTTGCACTTTGGACCCTTAAGGGATAGATTCGGTTGAACGTAGCTCAGAGCGATTCTACATGTTTGGGTGTGAAAGAGGACCATGCCTAGCATAAACATACCCACCTGGATGCGTTGGAATAGTTTGTTTGGTCACACGAGCTGCAGAACAAAAGTTACACCACTTTGTAACTTTCAACTACTTGCATTTGACAACTTTTTCTTCGAGTGAAAATTTTCCAGCACAGGAAAATTTCTCCGAGATAGAGAAAACCGAGTGAGGTTATTGTAGAGGGGCCCAACATGATCTTTTAGAATCAGACGATAAGTTTTTAAGCATCACAGTGTCTGAGTAATAGCATGCTAAAGTTCGCAGCCATTTTGCACTTTGGACCCTTAAGGGATCGATCTGGTTGAACGTAGCTCGAAGCGATTCCTCTTTTATGGGTGCGAAAGAGTACCATGCCTAGCATAAACGTACCCACCCAAATGTGTTGGAATAGTTCATTTGGTCACATGAGCTGTAGAATGAAAGTTGCACCATGCCTTTCTACAATTATATTAAACATTATTTCATTCTTATTAATAAATCCACATGTTTTTCCTTGAAGAAAACTTTAAATGTAAACCATGAAGCATTACAACTAATTTTAAATGTAATATACACATTTAATTGAGGCATATATTAAGGAATATACACATTTGCATGTATTAATTTCTCATAATTTTAGTATATCAAAAAATACACTAAGTCAATGACAAATATTACAATAGTGATGGAAGAACATCTTGAAAATATTCCTATTTGTCAATACTTGTAGCAATACATGCAGGGAAATAATCCTACCATTTCAAGCACAGATCATGAAATATATTGTACTTGAGAAGAAACAAAAGGAGTTGCTGCCTAGTTTCATTTTTCCATTCCACCTTAGCTGGCCTAGCTATTTGCATTCCAAAAAACTTGCAAAAGCCTCACAATCTTAGACATAGACTCACATAAAAATCATTAAAATAGAAATAACTAAATAATGTCAATCATACAGCTCACAAGACCTACGATCACCTTCATGCATGCTAGATAAGGAGGTTGATTGAAGGTCCTACAATGGTGATGTGTCCCTTCGCTACTTTATCATCTCTCGATGAACCTACGTATAAATTTCAAATATATCATTGAGAGGCTTAACATAAAACATGTAGCATATAAGAATTCGATAAATCTAGGAGATGGAAAAGACAGAGAAGATTGACAACCAGAAAATGCACCAGCAACCGATGTTTCTCATACCATTGAACACTTGCACCACCAACCGATGTTGTTATTTTCTTATATACTTTGACAAACTTTAGTATTACCTACAGTCACAATCAAAAAAGGTTCAATGACAGTCGTAAATGCATATGACATCAAACAGTAATGGTGAAAAATCCTTATTGCTTGAGGTGTTGGTCCAAAAGAGTGATCAATAACATGACTTTACAAATTCAATGTGCATACTTAAAATCAATCCAGTGAACCATCTAGGTCTGCTCTACTCTTTATTGTTTCGAGTATTTCCTTGTGGTCAGACTCACACACTTTCCAAAAGTTCTTGTCTGCAGGTCTACCCTTATATTTGATCAAATGAACATTGGTGGTGATGACAAGGTTTGAATAGTGAAGAATTTTTCGATGCGTGTCGAAGTCCTCAAACAACCAAACTGCAACATTCTTAACTCGATACCTTTGAATCCATGTTCCAGTAACAACTACCGAACCTGTAGGATATTCTATGTTTTTTCTGTCTATAACTGGGGACTCCAATTTCTTTTTGGCCTCGATACAATGGCACAGGTAATAATCTATACCCTCTTCATTGTCTTCATCTAAAATCACCACATAAACATGCCCTGCATTGATATGTTCATCTTGTTAGATTTATTTACTGAGCAACATAATAAAACTTGTAAGATATATTACGTGGTTCTAGTAGGTTCGATACTGATCAAAGTCAATGGATGATTGCATCTCCGTGATTTGTAGAGCCGTCGGGAGCTGATAAGTGTCAAGTGGGGTTAGACTTCTTACAGACCATTCCTCAACCCACTCTATTGACTCGCAATCATTCCATGATTGAAGTGTACATGCATAACAAAAGCATGCCATCTTCCTTGTATGGATAGCCCATGTACCTACATTAGAGCTTCTAAAAGAGTGTAGCTCACTCGATCCTATTAGTGTACAACAATCCTCATGTTTTGCAATGTTAGTATCATCTACTAAATGAAAAAATCTACAAACTAAAGAATTACCTTCAGTACCTAGACCCATTGCACCATTGCACCACTAGACAATTGATCTTGCATCTATCAACTTTACACTATTTGTGTACTTTAACTCTTCTCATGCTAGGGCTCTTTTGATACATGCACCTACTCCATCATGCTCCCCTTTTCCATGCCCGGCCTCTGAGAAGTTCCACATATGTTGAACACCACTAATTCTATGCATCCTACTCAACCAATAAAACATTCTGGCATTATTGAATTGTGATTTACAATTATCTGACCATATGATATGCTGACTAAATGATATGCCCCTACTAGCCAAATCAGCATAGAACATATGAAAGCAACCTTGAACAAACTCTGTAGAATGTGTGCGATCATCACTGATGTAAAAGTGATACTCCCTCAATACTTTCCTATTTTCCTTTGTACTATCATTTGCATGAATTAATGCTATATGCACAAATATAGCAACCTGCACAAAGTTGTAGTACTGTGATTGCACCTCATTCTATGGTTGTAGTGTGTAGTTCTCAACTAAGTCGACAACTAAAATGATATGACGAAGTGGAAATGTATCCTTGCATAACTTGAACTATGAGTCCAACCATTGTGCTCTGTGTGTATGCATTGCATAATCATAGAACACCTGATCACAAAAAATGCCCATAAACTGATACACTGGAATATTATCACTGACCAATTCACACTTCTTTTCTTCTTTCCCATCTTTTAGACTATCTACCATTGTCTTATATTTGCCAATTTCCACAATTTTGTCTCCAATTGTGTGTGTAATAGCCATGTGTTGGAAAATTGGAAAATGTTGCATGCCACCACAATGATCACATGTTGCATCCAAACATGATTTTTTGTAAAAAATTTGATCATCCTCTCTTTCACATAAAATGGAAGATAAAAATTTCCTTGATGATTTAGGTGGAGGCATTATGTTACATTCTTGCAAAACATTGTCAGTATGCATATCTACACATATACATCGATAAACATCATAATGGTTAGAAAACTCAATATGAACCCTACAACAACAAGTAGTGTGTGTGTGATTTATTTTGATTGAAAAAGGCTTTAGCATTTCAAAATACCTTTGACATATTTTAATTTCAGGAAACATCTATACAAAATCAGCGAAAAATTGGGTTTGAGTGGTATCGAAATAATGCATTGGATGTGGCTCACGATTTTTACTACCAATTCTCCTTCTTACAACATCTCTTTGATTAGGAGAGGTTCTTGTGTTATCCTTCCAATAATTCACAATTAAAGATCTCAAGCCTTGAGCGATTCTTGTGTCTTTCCATGGCACTCTACCCAAAAATGCGCATAACTCATTGCTATTTGGATCCTCCACTCTTTCACTCCTTCCTTTGGCTCTCATTAGAGATGATCTACTTATTTTAAAAGACTTACTTGCCTTTGTAAGGTTCACCTTGTTCCTTGTTTGACTGCTTAACAGTGTTGTCATCACACGTCGTGTGGCACAACTATCCTTCGTGCGTGAGGTGGAACCCACGCTCTCGTATGTACTCATCAAGTTCTTTACAATGGAATTTTCACTTGAGTCATTCAAAACTCTTAGCCCAAGAGGCTTCATGGTGGGCCTAAATTTGAGTTGCCTCATCATTTCAACAAATAGTTGGCATCTTCCACCCTCACTTAGCTTCGCAAAAAACAAACTCCATATCCTTTGTGCATATCTTTGACATGTACGCTTTGGAATCTTATTAGATATCCATTTCAAAACATTGGAATCAATATCAATCAAAAATGTAGGTTTTCTATGCAAAACTCTAGGAGGAGTTCTCAAATGTAAATTTGTGTCAATATTGGAAAGGTCAACAACATCGGGGATAGATCGTGTACCTTCAATTGGAGGTGCAATTGATGACATACCTTGAGATTGACATGTAAACAATGTTGTGCCTCCAACTTGAGATGTCATTTGTGGAGTGCCTTCAAATAGAGATGTCTTTGTTGATGTAATTTTAAAATGCAATGTTTTTGATGGTGTGTCTTCAATTGGAGATGTGATTTTTGATGTACCTAGAAAACCACATGTTGTTGTAAATGTGTCTTCAACTGGAGATGTGCATTGAGCTTCACCTATGGTTGATGATGTGCCCCCAACTTCTGTATCCATTCATGTCCTTCCATGAACTTTCCTCATTCGTACCCTTTTCTTTTCCAATTTGACATCTCTCTTAGATTGCATGGAAATTTGTGGCTGTATGGGCTGCAATTCCTTTGCTTCACGAGCTACATTTTTTGATTCTCTTCTCCTTGCATTTTTAGCTGCACATTCTTTTGGTGTTAGAGGCTTCAGTCATTTCCTCGGCATGACCTTCAATGCTACATGTTCACAAAAACACATAGAACAAAAGTAAGTAATGCATTTTACAAAAATATTGATATCGCTGATTACATTGCATTAAATATGAAACACACCCAAGCATTTTATGAAACAAGGTAGCAAGCTGTTTGGAATTATCAAAAATGTCTATGCTACACAATATTTTTCATACATGATGGAGTTAGATATCTGTAGGGTTAGATATTAGACTAGGGATTTCGAGTTTGTTTGAAGAGTTGGCAAAGTACTTAGAGGCTGATGCAATACATGTAGGGATCCACAATGAACTTGTTCAAAGATTTAGAGGAAGGCTCTTAATAGACTTACATACAAATTGATCACTTAACTTACCAAGAAACACCATTTTTGTTGCAGAGAGGGGTAGAAACCATTCAATATAGCAAATCAATGAGAATCAATCAGATTCCAAAGTAAAACCAGATGTTCAACTGAAAATCCCAACTTCTACCAAGCTTTCCCTTGTAGCATAGGTAACTCAGTTCAAGGGCCTTTTCACCAAGATTTTCCAAAAACATTGATAAACTCAGGGATGATTAAGATACCCATTTGCAAGTTATAAAACATAGGTAAACCCCAACATCAACTCCTTTGGACCAACATTGACTTTCAATAGACCCACCTTGGAAAAGGTTATTCAATTGGCCTAATTTACAAAGAGAGTACCTTTTAAACACTACATCTTCACTCAAAATCCTCAAACAGAGGTATTTCATGTGTCAAAACCTCCAATTTCTTGATTTATTTCCAGGTCCAAGACCTCTAGACCCCTAAAACACCAAACCCTCAATTTCAAGAAAAATACTTGGGGTTTTAATGAAACTCTTATCTCCCAGACCTTCCAGACCCATAAAAAGCACCAAACACACTTACCAGACCCTACACATGGTGAATCATACATTACATGGATATTCATTCCCACGTTCTGTCAAAACACCACTTGAAGCCCTAATTTTCACCATGAAAAGACCTTGCTAAAGTCCTAGAACATCATCCCGAACACCCAACCTTGACCTCACAACATTCTAAATAGGTTAGCCATGTATTTTGAAAGTTTGAGGACCCATTCCACAAGTTATAGTAGGCAGAAAAAGTGTAATGCCCGTCGAATTACATAATGAAACCCCTCAATCCAAGAAGACTGTGAAAGTAGGTAGCAGCAATAAAAACAATATAACTTTCGCTATACAAAGAGTTAGAACCTCTAAATAGATGAAAATGAAAGCTAATTCATTAATCTACAACATCCAACCAATTTCATATCATCTTAGAGTCCGTAGAGGCCGTACAACAACAAGAAAAGTGAGAGAAACTAGTAAATTTCTAGAAAATAACGTTCTTCTTATGGGGTACAAATCAACCAAAAACCTCTCCTTCGAGGCATTGAAGGTTATTAAACATATTTTGATTTCATTCCAACTCCCTCAAACTTTGCAACTTTTGCATCTTTTAGCGACTTTTCTGACCACATTTAGCCAAATTGCAAGCTATGACACAACTGAACTCCCTTAGCTCCATATACATTATAAAATGGTCTAATTGACCTTATTGAACACAATATACTCAAAATTAACTAAAATCCTAGCATTTGACCATGCTCACTAAAAGATGACATTTTTGACAAAATTGAGCTTACAAGATGCTCCTGCACCAGAGGCCTGGAACATTGATTTTGAAGTTGTGGACCTTTTGACTAGCATTATTGAAATTGAACTTTATAAAGGTTATGATGAACAATTCACGGATTAGAGTTTCTAGTAATATTCAGTTTATTTCATTCTGTTAGGAGTGATTGTTGTATGAATACAATATTTCGAGCAATAGACTTACATATGGTGGGTTTTGTTAAAATCTTCCAGAGGTTTAGAATGGTAGTCATCTTGAAAAGCATAGCTTGTTACTTATGGATGATATTTGTTTTGTTTTAGATGTGAATTGGTCAGTTCAACATTGAATTGAGGTTTTTGAGATTGAAGATTGTTTGAAACTAATCTAATTAAATGATTGTTGAAGTTTTTGTCTCCCTACTCTGCATCATTGACCTAGGGTATAAGTTGTTGCCACCTAAATGAAAACTAGAGACTCTTGTGTTTATTTTTCTCAAAACCAAATTTTTGATTGTCAACGAAGTCATGAAGAATATGAGTTCAAAGAAGGGTTTGTGATGCTATATCTTATAAGTATTCACTTTTCTTTGGCAATGAGGAACTTAGAAAGACAATAAGCATTCTCAATTGCACAAAATTTCCCATTTTTTAATTTATTAGAAAGGTAAATGGTATGAATGAATGGAAACTTGCATTAACAACTATGTCAACTCAATTGAATTTATCTAAGCACATGTTCAATAAAGGTGAATTTTTTATGGAACAAAAAAATTAATGGACACTTACATTAACATTGATGAAAGGTATTAGGTTTTCCAAATTAATTGAAAAAGAATGAAATACAGTGAATTCCACTAGCCATGCTGGAAATGGACTATTATAAGCAATGCAAATAGAATTAATAAGTAAATTTATGTGAAGTAAATGTCATGTTTTTTATTTTTTGTTCTTCAAACTCATAAAAATTGAACTTTTTAATGCAAATCCAATCTAATTGAATATTGAATTCTATGTCCAATTGTTATCATTAATAAAATCATTAAGGAAATTTAGTTTATATTGTCAAAAATAAACAAATATACTAAATATAAAAATTTCAATTTACCAAAATGAATATATTACCTCAGATAATGTAGAATGATGTGGAAAATTCAAAATATCTTCTTCTATGTTGTCTACGATGCAGATTGGTGGTAAAAAGGTGATGGATCAAGCATATATTGGTACAATATGAGGTCAACTGCATAAAAAAGGTCTTTCTGACTCAGATAAAGCGCTGAACCAGACAACTTCATGAGAATGTGGGCCTCAATCATGGGGTGAAGGCTTATTTTACCATTTCAAGGTAAAACAAATTTGGCGCACGCCAAAATTGGCGCTCTCCAAATTTGGCAAGCGCCAAATATGTTGTTTTGAAAAGGAGAGAAGGAGAGAGAGAGGGGGAGAGACAAAGTGGGAGAGAGATAGAGGGAGTGGGAGAGAGAGAGGGGGTAGGAGGGAGTGACTTGAGAGAGAGAGAGAGGGAGAGGGAGAGGACATGGGAGGGAGAAACCTAAGAGAGAGAGAGGGAGAGAGGGTGGGAGGGAGACACCTGAGAGAAGGAGAGGGAGTCAAAGTGGGAGAGAGGGGTGGGAAGGAGAGACCTAAGAAAGTAGGGTGGGAGGTAAGTGAGGCTTGACAGAGAGGAGATTGTGAGAGAGGGCATTGGAGTGACATGATTAGTGTATGTAGCATGGGAGGGAGTGAGACCAAGAGAGACAAAATTGAGAGGAAATAATTTATTCAATTATATGGTGGGGGAAACCTGAGAGAGGGAGTGGGAGAGAGATAGAGGGAGTGAGAGAGAGAGGGAGGTAGTGGGAGAGAGAGAGAGAGGGGGGGTAGGTAGAGACTTGAGAGAGAGAGGGGGGAGGGAGAGGGCGTGGGAGGGAGAAACCTAAGAGAGAGAGAGGGTGGGAGGGAGATACCTGAGAGAAGGAGATGAAGTCAAAGTGGGAGAGAGGGGGTTGGAAGGAGAGACCTAAGAAATTAGGGTGGGAGGTAAGTGAGGCCTGACAAAGAGGGATTGTGAGAGAAGGCATTGGAGTGACATTGATTAGTGTGGGTAGCATGGGAGGGAGTGAGACCCAAGAGAGACAGACTTGAGAGGGAAATAATTTATTCAGTTATATGGTGGGGGGGGGAAGACCTTAGAGATGGAGTGGAGAGAGATAGAGGGAGTGAGAGAGAGAGGGAGGGAGTGGGAGAGAGCGGGGGTAGGAGGGAGAGAATTGAGAGAGAGAGAGAGGGGGAGGGAGAGGGCATGGGAGGGAGAAACCTAAGAGGGAGAGAGGGAGACACCTGAAAGAAGGAGAGGGAGTCAAAGTGGGAGAGAGGGAGTGGGAAGGAGAGACCTAAGAAAGTAGGGTGGGAGGTACAAGTGAGGCCTGACAGAGAGGGACTCAAAGTAGGAGAGAGGGGGTGGGAAGGAGAGACCTAAGAAAGTAGGGTGGGAGGTAAGTGAGGCCTAACAAAGAGGGACTGTGAGAGAGGGCATTGGAGTGACACTGATTAGTGTAGGTAACATGGGAGGGAGTGAGACCCAAGAGAGATAGACTTGAGATGGAAAGAATTTATTTAGTTATATGGTGGGGGGGGAAGACCTTATAGAGGGAGTGGGAGATAGAGGGAGTGGGACCCATAAACTGTGAACCCTATACCATTAACCCTTAAACCCTAATTCATCAACCCCCATACCCTCTTAATCCCTCAACCCTTAAACCCTAATCCCTCAACCCCTCTACAATCTTAATCCCTCAACTCTTAACTCTCAACCCTTAAACCCTAATCCCTCAACCCCTATACCCTCATAATACCACAACCCTCAACCCTCAACCCTTAAACCCTAATCCCTCAACCCCTATACCCTCTTAATCCCTCAACCCTCAACCCTTAACCCTTAAACCTTAATCCCTCAACCCCCATACCCTCTTAATCCCTCAACCCTTAACCCTTAACCCTTAACCCTCAACCCTTAAACCATAAACCCTCAACCCCTATACCCTATCAATCCTCAACCCTTAACCCTTAAACCCTAATCCCTCAACCCCTCTAAATTATTAATCCCTCAACCCTTAACCCTTAACCCTCAACCCTTAAACCCTAATCCCTCAACCACTATACCCTCTTAATCCCTCAACCATCAACCCTTAACCCTTAAACCTTAATCCCTCAACCCCCATACCCTCTTAATCCCTCAACCCTCAACCCTTAAACCCTAATCCCTCAACCCCTATACCCTCTTAACCCCTCAACTCCTCAACCCTCAACTCCTCAACCCTCAACTCTTAAACCCTAATCCCTCAACTCCTCTACAATATTAATCCCTCAACCCTTAACCCTTAACCCTCAACCCTTAAACCCTAGTACCTCAACCCCTATACCTTGTCAACCCTCAACCCTTAACCCTTAAACCATAATCCCTCAACCCCTATACCCTCTTAATCCCTCAACCCCTCAACCCTTAACCCTTAAATCCTAATCCATTAACCCCCATACCCTCTTAATCCCTCAACCCTCAACCCTTAAACCCTAATCCCTCAACCCCTATACCCTCTTAATCCCTCAATCCCTATACCCTCTTAATCCCTCAACCCCTCAAACCTTAAACCCTAATCCCTCAACCCCTCTACAATATTAATCCCTCAACCCTTAACCCTTAACCCTCAACCCTTAAACCCTAATCCCTCAACCCCTCAACCCTAAACCCTTAAACCCTAATCAATCAACCCCTTTATAATCTTAATCCCTCAACCCTTAACCCTCAACCCTTAAACCCTAATCCCTCAACCCCTATACCCTGTCAACCCTCAACCCTTAACCCTTAAACCCTAATCCCTCAACCCCTATACCCTCTTAATCCATCAACTCCTCAACCCTTAACCCTTAAACCCTAATCCATCAACCCCCATACCCTCTTAATTTGTCAACCCTCAACCCTTAAACCCTAATCCCTCAACCCCTCAACCCTCAACCCTTAAACCCTAATCCATCAACCCCTCTACAATCTTAATCCCTCAACCCTTAACCCTTAACCCTCAACCCTTAAACCCTAATCCCTCAACCCCTATACCCTATCAACCCTCAACCCTTAACCCTTAAACCCTAATCCCTCAACCCCTATACCCTCTTAATCCATCAACCCCTCAACCCTTAACCCTAAACCCTAATCCATCAACCCCCATACCCTCTTAATCCCTCAACCCTCAACCCTTAAACCCTAATCCCTAACCCCTATACTTTCTTAATCCCTCAACCCTCAACCCTCAACCCTTAAACCCTAATCCCTCAACCC